>CM034147.1:171323836-171923836 GCA_019776745.2 Taxus chinensis
CCGACGGGGGCAGAGTTAGTTGAATAGTCAATGCATGGGCCAGGCTGGCGGAGGCTGCCAAGTGTCTTAATGGCACTGATTCAAGGGTTGAATAGAGAAAAGGTTTCCAAATGAGTGCCAGATTGCTGCGTGTCCCAAGGGAAAGTAGGCCATCAGGTAAAATTTGGTTCTTTGCCCCTTGTTATCTCAAAGAGGGTAAAAGTTGCAAAATGACCCGCAACTCCGCCCAAGGGAAAAAGTCAGCATTTGGGCCCAAGTCAAGGCCAAAGCAGGGAGTCGGAGGAAAAGTTGAAAATTCTCCTTTTGTCAAAAGGCACAAGGGTAACGATGGAAGCGCATTTCCTTACCAACCAGAAGGAGCCATGTGTCAAGGCAGAGCTTCGGGGTTGAGGGAGATTTTTGAATTTTGCATTTTTTGGGCAAAAGGGCAAAAAGATAAATTGTGGATTCAAAAGCCTGATTTTTGTTCTAATCTGACTGCCACGTGTCCCATACCAAAAGGGGGACCCATTCTTCAAATTTTTTCCCACCCATTTGTACGGACTCGATACAAACTTTGAAGGGGCATATCTTTCGACTCAAGGCTCAAAATATTGTGAATCTGACACCATTGGAAAGATCTCGGCCTTGCCCATGCCATGGAGGTTTGAAAATTTAATTTTGAGGAGGTTAGGTAAAGGAAAATGGAGGAAATGTCTTCGATCTTTTAATGCAGGATCCTCTTGCCTCAACAACTAGATTGGATTCAAAAAATTTTCCACTGTTTCCTCTTTCCCCAAGGTGTCGAACCAAGGATCGATGCAAAAAAGATGGATTTGGGGTAGATTTTATCAAGAGCATTAATATCAGTGGTTGAGCTTCAACCTACTTTTCCCGCTTCTCTCTCTCTTTTTCTCCTCTGGGGTCGAATCTATAAATACGGGGGCAGGATTCATTGTAAAGGGTTGGACATTCCTTGTTTTGCAGGCTCCCTTCTCCTTCTAGCAAAGGGATTTGTGGGGTTCAGGCCTTCCATTAAAATTGTAATATGTTTATTCCTTTTGGCTACTTTGTAATGAACTGTATTAATCCACGGAGCAATAAAACACATCTGTGATCGATCTTAGATCCTTTCTTATCTCTTTTGCTTCCATTACAGATTTGGCTATCTGTGTTTGTTTATTGTATGCATTTTGTTGGTTTGTGTCTATTGGCAAAATAAGTGTTCATCATTCCTTTGGTGCATCACTTGGTAGTTTAGTTATTTCTTATTTCTTATACTCTTTTATCCCTGTCTCCTTGGCAAGTTTTAGATTAGGTATAGAAATAGATCCTCTGTAAATCCTTATGTATGCACTTAAACAGAGGGATAAAGAACCAACCTTTAATCTGGAGAGCTTTTCCATTTTTGCAAGGTCCCACACCTCAGGAAAATCTCCATGTTATGCAATCACACCAAATGACCCTGCCTTAGAAAAGCATATCCATAACTCATTTGGGGGTGTCATGATTTCACACTAACACATCCCTTATTGAATGATTGTTAAACTATTGTCGTCTTAGAGACAATGATCGTAACTGGTACATTTGGATTCTCTAAGAAAGTAAATATTTATGGTTTGAGTATTGGATTTTAATCATATAATCTATAGATTGAAATTTCAATACACTCGACATTATTTTTCTAACTTTAAGGTATTTTGTCCTACTTCATTGGTTGTTAAATTTTGTTGTTTTACATACATTGTTCATAACTGAAGCATGTGACTTCCTTCTTAGTTGGCATGGTGGAAATTTTCTTGTTGACTTTAGAACTTGATTAGTAGTTAGAGCTTTGATCCACTTCTTGAAATGGAGGTTTTCCTTTCATGATATTGTTAATAGTAGTATAATGTTTTATTGTGTAGTCCTTAACATGCTCAGTTCTCATGAATTGACTCAACCTAATAAATGTGTAGATGGCTCTTGCGAGTAGAAAAGGAAAATACTTATAGAAATTTGCATCAATTTTTCTTATGAAGTTATTTTGTTCGAATGATTAATGTGTTGTAAGAATATGGAATGGTTTTTGTGGAAATTTAAGAAGGGGCTCAATGCTTTACTAATCTGTATTGTGGAGTAATGTTGTCATAACTAGATAAAACTAAAACTTGTAAATACTACTGTGGAAGATATAAATTCATCACCAAATTTTTATGAGTATTTTTATTGTATTATAGCAATCTTGAAAAATACTATAGCGTTGCTTGACCAATTTTGTTTACCTTTTCTTTCCCAAGTCAAATTTCAATAGAATATTTTTCCACATATGGATTGTGTGTCGTGTTGGGTAGAAATGATGTAGCCATGTTTAGTTTTCACAAAAGGGTAATGGTAAACTTTCGAGTTATATTTTTGTGTAGTAAACTCTTCTAGGCCATGGCAATTATGCAATTCTAGGTATATTTGGTGGGTTGGCAATCCTTTTAAAAGTTAATCAAAAATAAATAAATAAATAGTGAAGTTGTGATCTTCTACATAAAATCAATCTTCTTTAAGTGGAAGAAAAGGGAGTTACCTTCTTGGGTTAAAAATAAATTACCTCCTACACCTAAACGATGCTAGTAAACTTAATCCTTATTGTTGTGGGGACGTAACATGATATTAAAGTGTAATCATTGATTATATTTTGTGAATATCTAGATCATATTAAGTAGGAGGAAATTGATTAAGGAACCATTAAATCGAAATCGTATGTTTTTAAACCTAATATGTATTCTTTTGTCAAACTTAATCAAGAGAAACCTAAATGAATCTTTTACCCAATTCAAAAAAATTCCTTAACCTCAATAAAAGGTATGTTAATAACTAATAAGATCATGAAGATGAATTCAATTTCACCTTCTCCCTCTTACTTTTTCCAAGGTACTATGTAATCATCGCTTAAGTTTTTTTCAACGCTAATCCTTGCATAAAGAAGGTTAGAGTTCTGAACCTAAATGGTAATCCACCTTAATTGGAACTTGCGCTCGTCTCCTTATGCAATGGAGTTTGAAATGAGATTCAGTATCTTGTGTTTGATTAAATAGCCTTGTGGGAATTGGTTTCCCCCCCCCCCCACTGTTAATCTAATAGAGATTTAAACAAATAATTTTCATAGTAGAGATGATCCTCATTCATGAAATTTTACCCTAAGCTAAATGCTCAATAGTATAAAAGACAAAAATATATAGCTTTATAAGAAGAATTGTGTGAATCATAAAACAAGTCTTCTATAAATTAAGAATTGAAATTTGATTATAACAAATACATAATCCTTAAGATTACACTTGGGGAGGACCCTAACTGTAAGTGTGTACTGTGATTGGACTATTATGTTGTGCCTTGTCGAAAAGAAAAGTTAATTGTTTGTGATGAGTGTCGTGTTCCCTTGTTGCTCATGTGGTCCAGTATGGTGTCATGCATATTGTGAGTTAGTTGTAGCCCATTGAGATAACCTGTGGTGTCGTATAAACTTAGAGCAAGTCAAAAAAAAAGTTATCCATTATTTTTTCATGTTGTCCTTATGTGTTTCTAAGTGGGCATTACAACTCACAAAATATCCAACATATTTTCAACTAGAATCTTAGCACTCTGAGGAATATCTATATCAAATGCCCCCCCCCCCCCCCCCCCCCAAAAAAAAAAGACTAATCTAAAATGTGTCGTGGTTTTGGAAGTATCAAATAAAATACTTTTAATTATTTATTTATTTTCCCCCTTTTTTAATATATAAAAACAATTTTTGTATATATATAAATGCATTAAAATTTGAAATCCACATTTTATTTGTTTTCAAGGTATATATTATTTATTTTCTTTCTGGAATAAAAATACATATAAATTTATATGAGTGTATGTATATATATGATCTAAAAGAGACATTTTAGAAATAAATTTTCCAATCATAAGGAAGATATATATCATTTTTTTTGTTACCACTTATACAACATGGAACATTATTGGATAAATGAAAGAGTATACTAAGAGAAATATCTTTTCTCTCAATCGAGTATGAAAAACCAATAAGTAAAGGAAACCGCTATAGTGGACATGTATTTTTTTGCATTTCACTCAAAGACAAAGTAAGGGAGAGTTATTATGACAAGCCAAAATGTATGGTAAATCCCAAATAAGACACAAGATATCCATATTTTTCCAACTTAATCATATCTTCCATTCACATTTAAAAAAATAAAAGTTCCTTACAACTTTTACCATGCACGACTTCAGAATACAATATGCTTTAAAGCATGGGTTTGTCACATAATATGGAACTAGTTTACCAATCTACCAAGTTGTTATAATACAAGGCTTTACAAGGTTCTTTCCAAGATTGAAGAGGACACAACACTAGTTAACACACTTATTTTCTCAAGATACAAATCACATCCCAATATCAAATACTACAAGAAGAGTTTACATCATATTTTACAAAAACAAAGTAAAACCAAGTGTAAAATCTTTCACCAAAAGTGGAAATCAACATGACAAGGTCTCCAAGAATTCACCAACAACTTTCAATCTCCCACAAGGAGAAATACTCGGTTTTCCACCCAACCTATAGGCATAATTACATGCCTTTCTAAATATTGGAAGATATGATAGCCTCTCTCCAATCCCATGGGAGAGAGGCAAAGCATTCCACAAATGTGCACAAGAAAGGGGCGAGTATAAACAAGAACATCACAATCAAGACCAACTCATGCACACAAAAACACAAGATGACAACTAAACAAAAAGAGGAGAACACTGAATTCATCCTCAAAAAGGGGAAGAGTGGATGAGATATACAATAGAACCAAAGGGTGTGATCCAACCATAGGATGCACACATGCAAGATATCCATATTCCTCTTCATCCCTCCACAACAATCACCCCTCCTTATCACTCTTCACATTGTCCTAAATTCCTCCTTGGGAGGATTTTCAAACCCATTGGGTTTCCTCTCAAAGGATGGGGAAGGGGGTTCAAACCATATGAACCTCATTCCCCAAATATTAAAGTGCACAAAAAGTCTCATTCAAGGGAAAAAGTCACTTCTACGGCTATGGTGTTAGTCTCGACTTCTCCAGCATCAAGTACTTCACCAATTGTTGCACCTCGACAAGATATTTTTGTTCCTCCGTTGAATCCGGCAACATTTTTCTTTTCTCCTCAACCACTCCAATCAACAACTCTTCCTAAAGAAACATTGAAGTTGCAAATGGTAGAATTTGAAAGAGCTTTGTCTTTGGAAAATACAGAGGAGGGTAGCCATAACACTGTAGCAGTTTCAGATGGAGAGGAACCAAAGCACAAGATGGTGGTAAATTCGGCAACTTCTCATTCTCCGAGAAGTAATTTCTTAGAGTGGTTGACTTCACAGCTGGTCCCAGAGGCTAGAGAGGAGATCAACTTGGAGGAACATGACTTGCAGTTGCTCCTGAGTTTGGGTGGAAAATACTGAAAACCTAAATTTGCTAAGGTGACTTCGAGGTTGATTATTGAGGAGTCAAGGCAGAAGTTCGCTGAGGTGTCAGTTCTAGTAGAAGGAAAGAAGAAGGATGAGCTCACGACAGTGGATATAATAGTGACCAAAGTACCCATAGGTCAAGCCACTACAAAAGGATTGAAGTAAGACACACAGAAATTGATAAATGATTTATTCCTTAGGCTTGACAAAGAAAAGGCGGAGAAAGTTGAACTTTAGAAGCAGGTGTCTCAATTGTGTGAGATTATTGCCAAAGTTGCCAAATCTTCCACTCAACCAATTTCAGCACATAATTAGGTGAGTGATCATCTGATGCAGGAAGTGGAAGATGCAGGTAACCAGGTTAAAGCTATCATTGAATGGAAGAGTCTAATCATTCGCCAAGCTTTTGTACAACTCAAGGAAGTGTCGACGCATCTAAAGGTTATGAAAGATGCATCGGTTCAGCTGAAAAAACTGGTGATGAGCATGATGGACATGAACACAGTAGTTGAAAGTAACCTGAGTACTTATGTTGAAATAAATAAGTTGTTGAGGGAGGTGTTGACTGCAGAACGAATTGTGTCCGATGGATAAGATTTTTTTTATTATTTCTTATACTTTAAATTTATTTTAGTAAATATAAGAAATTAGGGTCAGTCTGCACCTTATGGAAGTGGTCTCGTAGCTCCAACAGTTATAATCTAGAAGATAGTTTTTCAAAATCTAATTTGGTCAGTATTTATTCATTTTCAGGATTTCAGCAAATGACCTAAAACTTTCAGGGCATATATATTGTAGTCAGCCTTTGTTTTGGGAAAGCATATACTCATTTTTTAGGATTTTTGACTGGATTTTGGCCCTACCACTACTTGAATTCGTACTAATTTTTAAATTTGGTCCATAATTCACTTTAGTGACCGTGAATTAACTCTATGATGTTTGTATACTTCTTACTAAAAAAAGATCCTCACTTTGTAGATAGAGGATCGTTCCCTGAGTGGGATTCCTGTCCTATGGCCAAAATGAGGTGATTGTAATGTGCCTCCTCCTTAAGGTGTGATAACACTACTAGGTGTTGAATGAGTTGTTACGAATAGTACCAAGTGAATTTCATCAACTGAACTCAGATGATTGCTCATTCTTAGAAACATGGTGGTCCATATACAGATCATCCCCTCACCTTTCCTAGCTCTAAAAGCATCCTTTCATGGAATCAAATTCATGATTCTCATACATGCTTTTTCTCATATGTCTCTTATGGAGACAAACGATGCCTTAATACTTCACAAATAATGGTCCTTGATAACTTGATGACATGACTATCTCATTTTAGCTTGTTCTGAAGGGTGTTCAATTAACTACATAATGGCCAAAAATACCTTTTTATGCCTTCAAAAGAAGTAGTCTCTCATCAAAACTAAATGAGTCGATCAATCACCTTAAACATTATTCCCTACACACTGAAACATGTTGAATGATCTTTTTAGGACTTTCCTTTGGGTGAGGGTTTATGATTTAGGGTTTAGGGTTTAGGGTTTAGGACTCAAGGTTTAGATTTTAGGGTTTAAGTTTTAGTTTTTAAGGCTCATAGTTCAAATTTTAGGGTTTAGGACTCATAGTTTAGGGTTCATGGTTTAGGGTTTATGGTTTACGGTTTAGATTTTAGGGTTTATGGTTAAGGGTTAAGGGTTTAAGGTTTAGGGCTTAAGGTTCAAGATTTAGGGTTTAGGGGTCAAGGTTGAGGGTTTAGGGTTTATGGCTCAAGGTTCAGGGTTTAGGGTTTAGGGATCAGGGTTTAGGGTTTAGGGTTTAGGGTTGAGAGTTGAGGGTTCAAGGTTTAGGGTTCAGGGTTTAGTTTTTAGGGTTTAGGATTGATGTTGAGTTGTGGAGCTCAATTACTTCATTTTAGCATGCAATTGAAACTTGTTGGAAAACACAGTAACTGGCATAACTTAAGGGCAAACCGGCATCGGTCAAGGAAGACTAACATCGGTCAAGGGCAAGTAGGAACCAACGATGGTTAGGTAGAATCGGTGTCGTTTACCTATGCGACGAAGTTTTAATTAACTCTCAGGAATTATATATATTTTTAGCATTAAAATAGATTTATTGATTGTAATTGCATGGCTAAGTGCCCTAAGTCTATAAACGACTATATAATCACAAAAGCTAGGGTTTAGAAGTAATGAAAAATAAGAATTATAAAGAACTTGAAAAAGGTTGGTGAGAGAGGATTCTTGGTGGTAGAGCAAAATCTTGAAGGAAGAAAGTACTGAACATCTAAGAGGTGTGGAAGATTTTAAATCTTCATTGTATATCTTGTCAAAGATTTGGATAATAGATTGGCTTGTTTCTTGGTAGATGTAGCCCACACTAGGTGAACCACATTAAATCTGGTGTTGATTTATGTCTCTTGTTTTGTATATTTCTTCTAGTATAATATCCACTTTTATTTGCATGTATGCTTAGATCTGATATATTTTTTGTACAACCGGTGTGCTAACACCAACAGCTAGTATCAAAGCTTTGTTTGATGGTTTTGTGTGTTGAAAAGTTTACTCACAAAGGGTTTTTTGATTGAGTGGGAGCTACAACAATGGCAGAAGATAATAAATACAAGGTAGAGAAATTTAACAACCGAAATCATCAATTATGGAAGATGCAGATTGAGGATTATCTATATCAAAGAGATTTGTACTTACCATTGAATTAGAAGTCTAGACCTACGAAGATGACTGATGAAGAATGAAATATTCTTGACAGAAAGGATTTGGGATCTATAACATTGAGCCTGGCAGCATCCGTGGCTTCCAATATCACAGAAGCGGTTTCTACGGTAGACTTAATGAAATATCTTACTAATTTATATGAAAAACCTAGTGCTTCAAATAAATTTTATTTGATGAAGAAACTATTTAGTTCTAAGATGCATGAAGGTGAATCTACCTCTAGTCATTTGAATGATTTCCGATCTATTGTAAATCAGTTAAAATTGGTTGTAATACCATTTGATGATGAAGTAAAAGAAATTTTATTCTTATGTTCTTTTCCTGATAGTTGGGACAACTTGGTAATGGTTGTTAGTAATACAACATCTGCTAATAATATTTTGAAGTTTGATGATGTGGTTAGTATAATCTTGAATGAAGAAATTCGCAGGAAGAGTACAAAGGAAACATCATCTGGAAATGCTTTGAATGTAGAAAGCAGGGGTAGGTAGAAGGAGAGATCCAAGAGTAAGAGTAATGGGAAATAAAAGTCAAGGGAAAGCAGATCTAAATCCAGAAGTAAAGGAATTACTTGTTAGAAATGTAGAAAGAAAGGACATGCAAAGAAAGATTGTTGGTCACAAGATGAAGAGAATCAATAACCAGAAAAAGGTAAAGAGGTGAATATTGCTTCTTCAGAGGTAATGCAAGGTTCTCTTATTCTTTTTTTGAACAATAGAATTGAATCATGGGTTTTAGATTTAGGAGCTTCTTTCCATATGACCCCTAATAAGGGTTATTTCAGAAATTATGTTCAGGGCAATTTTGGGCATGTTTATTTGGATGATGATGAACCTTACAGTATTACTAGTAAATGGGAAGTTCATCAAAAATTACATAATGGAAATACATGGGTATTGAAAGATGTGAGGCATGTGTCAAGCCTCAGAAGGAATCTTATTTCTACAGGGAAACTAGGTGAATCTAGTTGCATAGTTATTGTTAACGCTAAATCACAGCACCCCCAAATGAGTTCTACAAGTCTGTTTTTCTAAGGCAGAGTCATTTGGTGTGATTGCGTAACATTGAACTTTCCCCAAGGTGTGGGACCTTGCAAAATGGGAAATATCTCTAGATTGAAGGTTGGTTCCTTATTCCTCTATTTAGGTGCATACGTAGAAACTTGTAGAGGATCTGTTCCTAATCCTAATCTAAACTTTACCAAGGAGACAGGGATAGAAGGAATACATAAATTAAAATAAAGCTAAACTACGAGGTGATGCACCAAAGGAATGATGAACACTTATTTTGCTAATAGACACAAACCAACAAAATGCATACAATAAACAAGCACAGATAGCCAAATATATAATGAGAGACCAAATGAAAGAAAAAGAGACAAGAGCGGATCTAAAATTAATTACAGGTGTGTTTTATTGGTCTATAGATTGATACAGTCCATTACAAAGTAGGCAAGAGGTAGAAACGTAATGCAATTTTGATAGAAGGCATGAACCCCACAGATCCCTTTACTAGAAGGAGGGAGCCTGCAAAAAAAAGAATGTCCAACCATTTACAATGAATCCTTCCCCTGCATTTATAGATTCAATCTTGAAAGAAGAAAGAGAGAGAGAAGTAAGAAAAGTAGGTTAAAACTCAACCATCGCTATTAATGCCTCTGATGAAATCTCTCCCCCAAATCTGTCTTTACTACATCAATCCTTGTTTCGGCACCTTCAAGGAAGAGGAAACGACGAAACAGATCAAATCTGATCTGGTTGTTAAGGCAAGAAGATCCCGCATTAAAATCCTGAAGACTTTTCCTCCATTTTTCTTCACCTAACCTCCTCAAAATTAAAGTTTCAGACCTCCATGGCATCGGTGAGGCTGAGATATTTCCAACGGCATCAGATTTGTAATATTTCGAGCCCTAAGTCGAAAGATATGCCCCTTCGAAGTTTGTATTAGGTCTATATAGGAGGGTGAGAAAACAACTTGAAAAATGGGTCCTCTTTTGATATGGGGCACGTGGCAGCCAGATTAGAACAAAAACCAGGCCTACGGTCCGCAATTTATCTTTTACCCCTTTCTTATGATTCCTGCTTTGGCTTTGACTCGTGCCCAGATGCTGAATTTTTCCTTGGGCGGAGTTGTGGGCCATTTTGCAACTTTTACCTCTTGAAACAACACCATACTGACACTTGGCATTCTCCACTTACACCTTTATACTTAACCAATTTTGAGGCCCTTTTTGTCTGCCTTTTGACTCTATTTTTTGTTATGTGGGATCGTGATCGATCCAATATTTGGCATGGGGGTGAAATATGGATAACAGTTACTTTTACAGGAAACTCTTGGAAAGTCATGAAGGGTGCTTTTGTTGTGGCAAGAGGTAAGAAGGTAGGAATGTTATATTTATCTATCTGTATTACTGATTCTTTTTCTGCACTATCTACTTCGGATTCAAATGCATGCATGTGGCATAATCGGTTGGGTCATATGAGTCAAAAATGAATGCAGATCTTAAAGGTTAAGGGTAAGTTATTAGATTTGAAATATTTAGATCTTTATTTCTATGAGCATTGTATCTTTGGAAAGCAAAAGAGAGTGAGATTTCTCAAATTTGGGGCAACTAAGGAGCAGAAATTAGAGCTTGTACACTCAGATGTGTGGGGACCAACTCAGGTGGCTTCTCATGGAGGATCCCAATATTATGTTACTTTCATTGATGATGATACAAGAAAGGTATGGGTTTATTATATTAAATGTAAATCTGATGTTTTTGATACTTTTAAAAGATGGAAAGCCCTTGTTAAGAATAAATCAAATTCTAAGTTAAAGTGTCTTAGATCTGACAATGGTGGTGAATATTGTAGCAAGGATTTTAATGATTATTATTTAGTGAATGGGATACGTAGAGAAAGAATGGTTCCAAGAACACCATAAGAGAATGGTGTTGCAAAAAGAATGAACAGGGCAATCATGGAATGTGCTAGAAGTATGAGGATACATTATGGATTTCCCTTACATTTTTGGGCAGAAGCAGTTGATACAATGGTTTATTTGATTAACTGTGGCCCTTCAAGTTCATTAGATGGAGGAATATCAGAGGAAACTTGGACCGGAAAAGAGGTAGATCTTTCTTTTCTTAAAGTTTTTGGTTCAGAAGATTTTGTGCGTGTTGATAGGGAAAATAGAAAAAAGTTGGATGCAAAATCCAAGAGGTGCACTTTCATTGGTTATGGATCTGGTGATTTCTGTTTCTGTTTTTAAAATTTAGAGAATTCTAAAATTATTAGGAGTCGTGATATTGAATGTAATGAAAAGAAAATGTATAGGGATCAAATTTTGGTACCCAAGGATGAGAAAATTGAGAATTTTATTGATGAAAATGAACTCTCGAGTTTTAAAGAAACACCTACAGAAATACACAGTAACCGTGGTTAGTTAGTCCCTGACTGGCATCGGTGAGATGAACCGTCGACGATTACAGAGGATCAGAACTGACATCGGTTAGCAGAACTGACGTCGGTTAGAGGTGACTGGTGTTGGTCACCTCTAACCGACGTCAGTTCTGTTAACCGATGCTAACGTCAATCATTGTCATAAGTTGATACTAATGTTCAGGAGGCCTAGATAGAGCCTCTGGTACCCCAAACTCCTATGAGAAGGTCACAAAGGGTAAGTAAACTTCCAAAAAGATTTACACCTCTATTTTATTTATTATTGACTGATAGTTATGAAACAGAGAGCTTTGAAGAATCAATGCAGGATAAGACTCACATTCAGTGGGAGCATGACATGGATGAGGAGATGGACTCCTTGGAACAGAACAAAACTTAGGATTTGGTTATGTTGTCAGCATGTAAGAGGACATTGCAGAACAAGTGGGTTTATAGGATTAAGGAAAAAGAGGGTGGACAGAAAAGGTACAAGGCAAGGCTTGTAGTAAAGGGAGGTTTGATAGTTTCATGCATGAGCATGGTTACTTGAGATGAGAATATGACCATTGTGTTTATTTCAAGAAGTTTGAAAATGGGAGCTATATTATTGGGTAAGTGCTGCAAGTTAGTGGACAAAAAAGGGGTCATAAATGGACGTCATATTGCAAAAAATAGTGAAATCTCAACTTGTAGGGATTATTAGCAATACTCGCACTCTAAATTAGAAAAATTTATATAATTATGAATCGTAGCATTCAGAATATAGTTTCTAAACTACTAATTTTTGTTAAAAACAGACAAATTTAGCTATATTAAACACTTAAAATTATATGACTTAGTGTTTTTTTTTTTGAAAAAACCTATAAGATTGTAGTCCATTTGCCCACGATTTTGGATGACCAAATCTTTTTATTTATTTTTATCATTTGGTGAAACAGTTAGATGTAGTTGTCTATCTTGGGATGTATTTTATTTTGTATTTTTTTTAGCAATTTTTTTTTTTATGGATTTTTTCCGTGAAAGTGGTCTGAAAATATTTAGAAAACGGAGCGCTTTCTGTTTGCCTGCCATAACTATATCAAAAAATATCGAAATCAAATATATTTTTTTTAACATGTATAGAATTTTTCCATGCTTAGGATGGTATAAGTTTTATCGCATTTTGATAAGAAAAATAAAAAGTTGTAGTCTTAAATGTAGACATGGACATTCGTGGGAAAAAATGTCTTAAAGACCTATTGTTAGTACAAAATTATAAAATGATATTTATCTTATTCTATGCACTTTAAAATCAATATTTATACAAAGCTAACAGTCTCCCCTACACAATGGCACCATTTTTGTGAAATGTTTTCAGTTTTTCAACATGGTTCAAGTCTGTGGAAGAGAAAATTTGAAGTTTTTTGACCTTGTACACTTCATAATGACCTTCTATAGCTTTGGTTAGGGAAAAACAAATATTTTCCTGAGCCTCAGGGGTTGGATTTGATAGATACAGATAGAACAATGATCGCAGTTTATAACATAAAGTGTGATCACGGGTTTTATAACAAGAACCGTGATCGCAGCTTTATAAACCGCAAACCACAGTTTGTAAAGCATGCGATCGTGGTTCTATAAATCATATTTACACACATCCAAATGTCTCTAATTACCATGTGATTTTTACTGTTTGACGTTACCGTATGAATTATTGTGAAATTCTATCATTTTTCTGCACGTTTTTCTTATCACCATGAAAGAAAAACATCATGAGAGACTAAGAAATGAAATTAAAAAAGGAAGTCATTAAATGAAAAAACACCAAACGAATTAAAGGCCAAAAAATATTTTAAAATGTTGAGCGAATTCAGAATCTTCATGAATCAAGAAGAGGTTCATCTTCAACCCCTACTATTGTAAGCAATGAGGAACCAAGCAATGTTTCTACTGTCAATGTTGAAGTTGAATTAAATACTCGTGATGAAAATGTTTTTACTTTCAATGTTGAAGAAGAATTAAATACTCATGATGTAGCAAATGTTGAAATTGAAGGAGACAATGAAAATGTGAATAAGCAAATTCAGGTTAAAACTGTAGACAAGCAAAATTTGATGAAAACACCTCCTAGGATTTTCCATAAGAAACCTAATTATTTTAATTGAAATTGATGAAAATATTTTGAAACCAATGTCTGACAAACTTTCTAAATGGACAAATCAGAAGAAAAGCCATTGAAATTTGGGATAATCATTTTGAAAATTTAAATGATTCCCAAAGATGTCAGTTGTTGGTTAGTTTGATGAAATTCAATAAAATGAGACCTAGATTAAAATACCTTAGGATTGAAAACATCTAATATACGTGGTCAAAACCTCTACAATTGTTGAAAACCTTCATGATGTATATCACACTGTTGGTGTCAAGGGACACACTAGGAATAGTAATATTATGCATCGTGTACTTAGTTACTAGTGTTGTAAGTGAATCGATAAAAAAACAATGTTTGATTATGGAAACAATTCGAATGTTACAAGTTAATCGAAAAATTCTAATGAAAGAAATTGAAAGGCATGATATCCTTCAATCACTCAATAACACCGATTTTTGGGTATTTTCTGCTAGAGCATCGCGTAAAGACAAAGATAATTCTGATGCTATAGGTGAAGCTAGTTATTCAATTTTGGTATGATAACACTAGAGTTTCACCTAATATAAGATATGTTGTAAAATGGAGAGTTGGTTCTACTAATCGCAGAACCACATCCAAAGCATTTCTTAGATATGACTCACACTCAATTTTTTTGTAATTTTGAATAAGAGCATCTAGAAATTAAAAGTAGTCAACATGTTTTTTGAAATGTTGAAACTATTCTATGTGAAAATCAACCATGCTCACACCACTTGTTGTTATAGGAAACATGTTGAATTTGCGATGCATTATGCTAAATTTTTACGTATTCATTCTAATTTTCATTTTGAAACTATGTTATCTGGAATTTGGTGTTCAAGTTCTACCAATATCTTCTAGGGATTTCATTCCTACTAACATTTTGTGAAAAATAAGTTGGACAATTTTTTTATAATCAGGATTGTTTAGATGGAAGTTGTGGTACATGCGACGGATTACCTAAATTGGAAAGTTGCATCCATGAGAAAATTAAAGGTGCAATAGGACATAGTTTATTTGAGTTTGATAAATAAAAATCAGTTGCATACCAGTTGAAAGATGGAAAAGAGTCTAAATGGTGTGAGCTAGTTATAGAACATATGACCATTTTTTCAATTTATGAGAAAATTTAAGGATGAAATTGTTTATAAGTATGCTAGGCATACGCACAGAGCTTGATGGTTAGATGAATAGTTCAAGATATGCAAGGACAAATTTCCTATTGGTACTATTGTTATCAGTGGTTAGATTTTGTAAAGAATTACACATTGCAACCACAAATGGAGGTTCAATCACAATATTATAACTCAATAGAAGTTGCCATTTTTGTGCATATATCATTTATACATTCTCCTAATAGTACAGAGAATGATCAAAAAATTTTAAGAGAGTACCACTTTTATATCAGTGATGATCGTACTCATTCTACTGAATTTGTGCAAGGGTGTTTCCAGTTATTTTATGGAAACTTGTATGATAGGGACATCCACTTCAAACAACATTATATATGGTTAGATAATTACACGTCTCAGTTTAAGAATGCACAAATGTTTTATTGGATGAGTAGAATGCACGTCAAGATGGGTGTGCAACATATTTGGAGTTTCACTGAGGCTGGACATGGAAAAGGAGAGCATGACGGTGCAGGGGCATGTGTGAAAAGAGCTCTTGCAAGAGAAGAGTTGAAGTACAAAGATGGTGCTAAATTAAAAGATGTAAAGAGCATAGTGGAATGGTGTACTGACAACATGGCTCATGAGGTTCTCAAGAAAATTCCACAGTTTGTAGATATTTTTGGTCGATAGAGGAAAAACATATTGCTAACTACGAGGATTGTATGACACTCACTGGGTCTAGTGATATGCACTCATTTTGTAGCTCAGATGCTACTTCATGGGTCGTATGGATAAGAAAGTTGACATGCTTTTGTGCATCTTGTATCGAATTTGTCACTGTTGAGTGTGATTCACAAGAATGGGTGGAAGGATGGATTTGTAGGCCTCTAACTCTGCTTCCTAGTTATCAACCTCCACAAGCATTACGACTTGTTTCTGCAGATGAAGCTACAACATCCAAGGACTTTGACGAAATTTCAATTTTGGTGCGATAAGGTATAAATATGGTTATTTATTTAATTTTTGTAAATTGAGTTATATGTCCATTGAAATTTTAATATGTAATTTAAATTTGAGTTGTTCAACTTTCCTTGGTTATTTTTTTGTAGGACATGTGTTTGCAGTAATTGTGACAGAAGACAATGAAGAAGGAACAGACTATTTCTTATGTCGTTGCATCGAGGAAAGAAAGAAGTTGACTTCTCCTATTATAGATGGCGAAGATATTGAGTATCCTACAAGGTCAGTGGTAGTTACTGGAACTTGGCTTCGATGGTATCCATTAAAAAACTCCCCTGTTTGGGTGTTTGAAGACTTTGAGACACACAGGAAAATACTCTTATATTCACATCTAGTTCTAGCGAAAAATATTCAGTTGTATAGATATCGAGGAAGGCCTAATAACAAGATTATTTGGAAGGTTCGAGAGTTAGATCATGAAGTAATCTTGTCTTCTATTTAGAGTAGATCCGATCCTGATGGTTCATTGGAATGAATTTTTACAATGCGAGCATGTCTAGTATATATATAATTTATCTTCAATTTATATATATATGTATATATATTTTAGAACTTAAAGATCTAGATTTAAGTTTGAATATATATTTTATTTTAAATTTGTGTATTTTGCACGTACATTATATCTAGATCTATAGTATATATGGTTTTGATTTGAAAATTAAACTTTCTTTTATTAACACTTTTATGTTTAGGTTAGTGGTGCCATAAAAGCGTCCACCTTCACGTGGTTGGCACTGTTAGTAGAGAATTTTAAATTCTCTAAGCTAAGAGAAGCTTTCATTGTTTTAAAAAGTTGTAAATTTTGAAAAAAGTCAAGTAAATTTTGAAAATGTTGTAAATTTCTGAAAATGTTGTAAATTTTGAAAAAGTTGTAAATTTTGAAAAAGTTGTAAATTTTGAAAATGTTGTAAATTTTGAAAACGACTCCTCCCCAAGTGTTTACAAGACCATACTTACGCGTGTGCACCGATATGAGAAGGAAAAAATACTGAGAGAGGCTATTGTAGAGGGTCCCTATGCTGAGGTGTCAGATCAGAAGAGGCCTCTCTAGGTGCCACAGAGTCTGAGTAGTCACCCGTAGAAGTTGAATGATATTTTGGTCTCAGGACTCTTAAGGGACTATGCCCGAACGAAGTAGCCCAGAAGCAACGACCGTTTCGTGCACTGAAACACCACCTCCTCTAGCATTCACCTGGCCACCTGGATGTGTCAGTGCAGTCTGTTTGGTGCCACGACCCACCGTTTGAAAAATATAGCGTTTGACAACCTTACACTGGCTCCAACTGCACTATTTCGTGCGTTTGCAAACAGTAGGATAGCGAGAGCACCGAAATGAGAAGGAAAAAACCAAGAGAGGCTATTGTAGAGGGTCCCTATGTCGAGGGGTTAGATCAGGTGAGGCCTCTCTAGGTACCACGGAGTTCAAGTAGTCACCAGTCAAAGTTGAACGATATTTTGGTCTCAGAGCTCTTAAGGGACTACGCCCGAACAGAGTAGCCCGGAAGCAGACACCATTTCACGCACCAAAACACTATCTCCTCTAGCATTCACCTGGCCACCCAAACATGTTAGCATAGTCTGTTCGCTGCCATGACCCACCGTTTGCAAAATATAGCATTTGACAACCGTACACTGGCTCCAACTGCACTATTTTACACGTTTGCAAACAGTAGGACAGCGAGAGCACCAAAATGAGAAGGAAAAAACTGAGAGAGGCTATTGTATAGGGTCCCTACACTGAATATAGTGTTTCCTTATTTATTTAAATTAAATTACAATGACTTGGTTGTTATGTTATCTCTTGTTACATCATCTTGTTGTTATGTTATCTCTTGTTGTCATCTTGTCCTTGGTAGGATGATATATGGGGCTCATGAATCTTATTTTTAGCTCTTATCCTTAACACTTGGTTTTTTGTTATAATATTATGGGTAATATTGTTCTACGGTTTTCTTTTCCTTTCTCTTCTTTCTTCTTTCTTTTTCTATGAAGACCATCTTTGTGCTACCTCTTGATTCAACTCTCTGACCTCCTGTGAAACCATAATTATCTTCCTCTTCATCCTCTTCTTTCCTTCCTCTCTTCCTCTCTCTCTCTCTCTCTCTCTCTCTCTCTTCTCTCTCTCTCTCTCTTCTTCTTGTACCTCATTAGCTCTCTATCAACCTTTGAATCACATTTCCTGCTAGTTCTTCTTCTTCTTCTTCACCATATATATATCAAGTCTGATTCATGGGCCTAATAACCTTCAATTACCTTTCTTACGTTTTCTTCCTTTTTCTTGTCATCTCTTTTTTTTTTTTTCATATGTTCTTGAACTCTCTTATCCTTTCATGTAATTGCTTTAGTCTAGCATCTTATCTCTCTCTAGATACTAACTTCTCTCCATCCAATGTGGCATTTTTGTAACCATGACCTCACTCTTTTACTTCACCCATCATTTTCATCTATCTCTTTGTCTCTCTTCTTGGACCACTGTATCAACCTTATCTCAAATCCTTTTAGCTAATCTTCCTTGATCTTCAAGCTATGATACCACATGTTGCAGTTCAAAAAAATTTAAAAACATATATTCAATGGTTTTCTATGGTTCATGTTTCCCTAAAAAAACTCAACTCTGTCTTTTGATCAAGTTCAAACAACTCCTTTCACTACTTAAATACTCCAAATTTAATATTATCCCTTATCCTCTATATGGTTTTCTTACTGATATTATTTATCTAACTCTAATGTAGATACTATGAGCGTAATCAAAATGATCAACTACCATCTTCAACTGCCAAGTTCAATATCCATGATGCATAGGCAAACAACAAATGCCCATGTTGGAAGGTTACAGTTTCTTCACAGTTTTGGAACTCAAAATACATGAAGCAATCAGCTAAAAAAATGTACAAATACATTTGAAAATAACTTCTAGGTTGTAGAGCAATACAATAGAATTAAGTTTATGATAAATTAGTTAAAATATGTAGCCACAATATCTTCAGAAACAATATGTTCAGGAATTATGAAATGGAACATACTTTCAGATTGGAAATCAATAAGTTACTTCAAGCTTAAAGCTGATATGCAAAAAGTTAAAAAATAATATAAAGATACCAATATATCATTCAAATTTAAATTCATATTAACTTCAAGGATTATTATGAGTTTTCAAAAGAAACAGTACGGCTACAGGATTGGAAAATCAATACAGTTAAGTTTCAAGGATTAACTCATATGTACACAAAAGTTACAAACAATGCAGACCCAATTTTGGGTATACCTGTAATATTATCAAGATGTACAGTCAAATACACCATTAAGTTTAACAATAAACTTTTCAAATACAAAAGGATGATATAAATTGAAATTGATGATAAATATAGTTTACCATTAAATTAATCAGAAAGATATAGAAAAAAATAAATAAGCTTTAGTTACTAATAATTAAGTTGGCAATAGAGCTAACAATATTGTTTTAGTTTGAAAAATAAAAAAATTCAAAACCCATGGTGAAATATACCAAAATTTCAGAAAAAAGATAAAAAATATAAAAACAATCCTAAAATTTATCTAGATATATTTTCGAAAACACTAAATATTATTCCATAATAAACTTTTAAATCCAACCTATGAAGATTTTTTGAAAAATTTATTTAATAAATAAATAAATTCAAATTTTAAGATAAATAGATAGAGAATACTCGGGGCATCACAAAAACCAGCAGAGATCAAAACCCATTTCTCAGAGTTAATCCAAATTCAAAATAACCAAATATAAATGCAAAAAAAATCAAAATAAAATATATTTAAAACACACATGGATATATATATATATATATATAATCAAAAACAAAACAAAGTGTGCTCTAGACGCGCACGTCTCTGAAAATATATATGTACATAAGTTCATAATGTATGTATACATCTCGAACTAAGCACGTGTCATAATGTACATATGGGACCATATGCGGTCGCAAAAAGGCTATATATAGTACAATGGACTGTGAATCTACTCATGACCACATATGTACATCCAGGTGGACTCCATATAAATCTACTCATGAAACATCTTCCCTCTCTTCACCCTGCTAGAAGTAGCACGTCCACGACCTGGGGATGTAGTGGAGGGAGATGCCACTACGGATTTCATCCGTGTGGTCCTAGGTGTCTCTAAGCATGCCTGCAACCTAACCTGCACATTCATAAACAACAAAGTTTTTAACACCCAAAATTTTAAAATACATTCAAAATTTAGAAACTTGTACAATTTAGTTAAAATGCATGTGAAATCTTACCGCAATGTCATGATCCCTATCAATTTGTTGTTGACGCGTCGCAGGGACAACAATAGACTCACGAGGGGTAAGCTACATACAAATAATTAATTTTCAAATTAAATATTTTCACATATATACCTAAAAATTTGATATTGTAGATTTAAGTTTAATAAAAAAAAATAATGAAGGTCTCCAAAATTTAACAAATTTAAAAAAATTGTGTACCTCAGTTAGTGGATCTGCAGATGCATGCTATATGGCAGTATCTACAGCAGCCTCCACAGTCTGCATATATGGAGGAGTCTCTCTAGCAGTCATAAGCTATACAAAAAAAACATGTACAAAATTTAAAATACTACTTAAGAGCTTAGCACTCCTATCGAAAAAAATATTGAAAAAAAATAATAGTAAAGGAACTCAAAGGTCCCTACACTCTAAACATATCTTTTCACGTTCCAAGGAAACAAACAATAGATCTATCACGAGGGGTAATATAGGTAATGAAAATTATTTAAAGCACTCATTCCACATGTTGAGATTTTAAGAAGGTAAAAAAAAAATACAAAGGAGGGAAATTATTATTCCCATTCATCCCCTCCCTACTATACAATCTTACCCCAGGTGGTACTTTCAAGACATGTAAAACCAATATATGATTACATACATGGCTAGTTATATCAAAATGAATTGGCATTTCCTACTAAATAATAATATAGGTTGAGTATATAAGAAAGTGAAACTCATGTACAGAGGTCCAAAGCATGCAATCCGTGCGTGAACTTCCAGTAATTAGAAACAAAGTGTAAAGAGATTTACTAACCTGCGTAAAACTCATGTGAGGCATGCCAGTAGCCTCAGTTCCCTGAGCAGATGATGACCCCGCCAGGCTCCTGTGTATAAAAAGAAAAATATACATGTACAACATACACGTGAAACAAATTATAAATAATAATCTAGTGCAATTAAATGAAATTAAAAAAAATGTAAGTTTGTACAACTTGAAACTTACGTTTGAAACACACCCAGCCCAGTAGCTAGTAGCTAGCATGTCGACACCGATGTTGATTTTTCTTCACCGGCTCTTGCTATTTAAAATAAAATAAAAAAAATAGTTTTTTACATGTATGTACATGACGTATAATCAAATATATATATATATATATATATATATATGTGAATATAAATCTATTGTATATATATATATATATATATATATATTTATTTAAATTTATTTAAAATTTACCTGTGTGAAGACCAATATCAGTGGCTCCAGTTCCAAAAACATTCCCCAGCATCTCATCTATAGAAAAGAATCCTGTGAACCAAAAATGATGTCTCGCCTGCAGTGCATACGGCACCACATGATCCACAGTGGTGTGGTGCACTAGAACTGGCACCTCCACCAACATCACCAGATGCAATCTGGGTGCTATGCTGGGTGAGAGTGTCAGTGAGCTCCCTCAATGCATGCAATGTATCAATCTCCACAACCTCCTTCACTGTAGGAGGGATAACTGAAGGTAGTGGGGGTTTTGGGGCATGGGGGATCCTAGGCTGACCTACGCGTGCACCAGGTCTGCTCTGTGCAGAGCCACCTCCTCGACCAAAAAAGTCAGAAAAAAAGTCAAAATAATTCGGGACCTCATTGAGCACGAACTCACAATATAATTTCTTCAAAAAATAAAGAGGAACCTCATTGTTGTTGCATGGTGGATAATCAAAAAAAAACATCCACCATCGGTCCCAAAAATTGTTTTTGATTCTATCATCATGGCACCAATGGATTGGGAACCGTTTGCAAGTAACTGCAGGGGGGGGCATTGGTTCTAGGGTCGGTAAATAATGCACAAATGAGGTCTTTTCCAATTTTTTTTGTCTTTGACGGCCGCATGGGATAGTTTATCCGCATACCACCACCTACAGTCACTTCTAAAGGTGTTCCATCTATGTATTTGGTTGGTTGCAGACTCGACTTCGCCAATCAATGTTTGCAATGTATTGGCTAAAGTCATGCGGGATGGATTTGTAGCATGATTTTGTCTTATAGTTTGAATTAGGTTCTCAATGACAATTTTATTTTCTTGGATTCTTCCATGATATTAACTTGCGTTCCTGCTGGCTTAGTGGGGATAGAAGGAGCCATAGGAGGCGGATCTATGTTTGGAGGAGGGTTTTGAGGAATGTTCGGAGGGTTTTGAGGAGGAATGTTTGGGTTTTGAGGAATGTTTTGACATGGTTTGCATGATTTCGAGCTTGCCGACCAACTGATAAAACAAGAAAATTGTATACATAAAACAAAAAACATTTCAAAAAAAAAAAATGAAAATGCAAAAAAAAAAAAAACCTAAAATGCAAAAGGTGTAGGGTTTGTAGTTTGCTCCATATTTTATTTTTTGTTATGTCTATGGTATCGACCATGGTAGAAATATTTACACATGGGCCAATGGTGTAGGTAACAAAAGGGATGATATCATATGGATTGGTTTGGTGTAGGTGTAAATGGGATGATTTCGTATGAGGATGATGGAGAAGGTACATATAAGACCATCCATGTAGAGGAATTCACATAGTGGTTGATGGCATTTATTTGGATAGTAGAATTAGGTTTTGAGTTTTGTTGATTGGATGATTAGCTTGGAGAAATGATGGATAAATGGTTTTTTGTAAGTTCTAGGATAAGAAAATAAGAGTATATAGGTTCTAATGGAATTAGTGATATGTTTTGTGCCTTCTATGTTAACTATTTTTGTAGGTGTACTAGTAGAAGGATATGGAGTGTCCACTAATGAGGGTCATTGGTCCTTCACTTTAGTTAATTATTTATTGAATTAGAGAGGTATTCCAAGGCTATATGTTATAGAAAAACATAATAAAATACATTTGTAATTATCCCACTATGTATAATTAAAGCACTAAACATTCAAAGACAAAGCAATTCAAGAAAATAGTAATATAAGAAAAAACAATAACTTTAAACTAATGAACCAAAGTATGGCAAAAATGAGTAAACCTTTAACTAAATTATCTCACTCTATTAGTTCTATAATTATTCATATGAAAATAACAAGAAATTATCCTCCTTGGGTAAGAATGGCTCTTTCTCTCCCTTAGATTTGGCTTCAAATTAATTAATAATTACTAACATGGAAATTCAACAACTTCAATTGTATTAACTAATTTAATGTTTTTTTTTATAAAAGAGATAAAAATAGAGATTATTTTCCTTCAAGCTTAACAATGAGGTATTTGTAATAGGTGCTTCAAGTTTTAAACTTTCAGCCTCACATGAATGTTGAACTAATTCCCTCAATCATGGAAGCTTATTGGAACAAAATTCCTAATAGAAATAGCATATAAATCCATCTTATTGATTGACAAGTGGAGACTACTACAGATATTTTATTCCTAAGAAACTAATAAAAATTTACAATCTAAGAATTACATTAGGATTATCTTCACAAAAAATGGGAGATTTTCCATTCTTTCTTTTCTCACTAACTACTGAATAGATGACATTAAATTGTCACGTGTTCAGTCGAATACTCTTCTTTGGGATCCTCTTGGATTGTAAAATCATTCATATTTTCATGTTGTGTGGCTTGGAAGATGTGCACGTTTATCACTAGTCTGTAGCTTTTGGGTTAGAGTCCAAAGAAATTTTTAGAAGTCTAGAGATTTTTAAGATAGTCTGAAGCTGTTGCTCCACAAATCTAGAGGGATTGTGATGCATCCCAAATTTTTCTTACTTAGTCAAAATTGTGGCCTTTCGATCATCTTGTTTCTCTTTTTACATTATTCTTCCATATTTTTTCATGATAAATCATCTATCTCATAAGAATCATTAGGATTTAGTAAACAAACAAACGAAAATTCTTTCAAAGTTAATTCATAACATACATGCATCACACTCAATCTCTAAAGCAACTAAAAATCCTTTCAAACAAGATAAAGTCCTTTCCAACTTACTCAAAAATGAGGAATTAAACTTCAAAAAGATGAGATTATTTTATCCTCGTCATCCCCCCAAAATTTAGGGACTTTATATGCCTTCTCATAAACTATCTCCCTCTCTCAATATTCAGGGATTCAATTATTTTGTTATAATCATAATTTGGGGTATATATGTATTCCATGGTTATTCCTTAGAGTTGTATAGCCTTTTTTTAATAACTTGAATTCTCCATTATTTGAAATATTTAGGTAATTACTACTCCCATTAGTTATAAGTTGGTGTTGGTGCCCAAAGTAAATATGGTTAGTAATGCATTCTAATCCGCTCATGCTCAAGTGTTTTGATTATGGGGACTAACACTTAGGCTCTTTTAAAACCCACCTTATATTATTTTAAAAAATTAACTGCCTTTTAAGCTTGACAAAGCTCTTGGACCTAATGGTTTCCCCACTGGCTTCTATCAAAATTTTTGGGAAAATATGTTGTTAAATTGGTTTAATAATCTAGGGACTCCAAATATATTTTAAAACAAATCAATTCCACCTCTATTTCCCTCATTCCTAAAAATGAGAGAATGTTGATTTTTGACTCCTACAGGCCCTATTTCCTTTTGGAATGTTTTTTATAAGAATATTCTAAGGTTATTGCCAGTAGGATTAAGTCTCTTCTCCCCTAGATCATCTCCCCTAAACAAGGGAGTTTTATGACTAGAAGACAAATCTTGGATGGCATTGTTATAGCCCATGAGCTTATTCACTCAGTCAAACATTAACATCTGGGTAACATGTTTATAAAAATAGATATGACTAAAGCTTGGACAAAGTCAATTGGCAATTTTTCATGCAAGTCTATGAGAAATTTTGGTTCAATCAAGAATGGAGAAGATGGATATAAAACTGCATAAGCTCTACTAGATACTCTATTCTCATCAACTGTGAGCCCACTAGTTTTTTTAGCTCTTCCATAGGTCTCAGACAAGATGACTCTCTCTCACCTTTCTTGTTCATTATCATGGAAAATTCTATCGGTCGTTGGCTATCCTTTCCTAAGTCTAGCTAGCATTTGAATGGTATATTCATTGTAAATGAAGATCCAAGAATCACTCACTTGCATTTTTCTGATGATATTGGCCTTGTTGGGAAAGCCACTATCAATGAAGCTAAGTCCTTCAAAAATGCTCTAGATCTCTACAGAAATGCCTCAGATCAACAAATTAATAAAATAAAATATAAAATTTTATTTTTCAACAACACAAATAGAATGTCTCAAACTCTAATTTGTAGGATCCTTGATATAAATCTTGGTTGTTTCCATGTTCCTATCTTGGAATCCATCTTTTCGAAGGAATAAACTCTATAGATATCTAGAAATAAAACCATTGATAATATTCTAAAGAAAACTTAACACCTGGAAAGTTAAATGGCTCTCTTTAGTTGGAAAAATACAATTGATTTCATCTTGTGTTCAAGTGGTTCCTTTTATGATGTTATTTCCTGCCTATTCCTTCCAATGTAAGTAAACTAATCAGACCCATTCAAGAAAATTTTCATTGGAGTGGCTCATCTGAGGAGAAGAAAATCGCTCTTATTAAGTGGGAAAAAAAATTTATGCCTAAAGAGATGGGTGAATTGGGATTCAGAATTAACAAAGAAATGAATTTGGCTCTTGGTGCCAAACTTTCCTAGAGGCTTTATATGGAACCAAATTCCCTTTGGACAATTATTCTCATGAAAAAATTTCTAGACAACATGCTTCTGGGAAGAATATTTACTATTCAGAACTTCCTATCTGGTTCACAAACTTGGAACCTCATGGTAAATGCTCTGGTTATTCTCAAACCCCTTTTGATATGGTATGTGTGGGAAGAGGCACAAAAGCTAACTTTTGGAGTGATGCTTGGATTATATAGCTCCCCTTTAAATTCTCAAAATTTGAACAATCTACAGGATTGGTGTGAAGCTTGATTTGGTTCATTGGTTCGTAGATATATCAACCCAGAGCATAATGGTTGGATCAAACTACAAGTTCCACATGATTTACAAGAGGAAAATATATCTCTCCTGAAGATTCTTTAGCCTTTTTAACTTCTCCAAACACAATGACCGACTAATATGGACATGAGCTAAATCTAGAAAGTATAATGTCAAATATTGATACACCAGACTCTCTCTTCGAAATAAGGAATTTTATTTTTTCCTTCTCAAAAAGTTTGGTTCAAAAAGGGATCACCAAAGGCTAATGCCTTCTTATGGACTACATATTGGAATAAAATTATTACTCGATTCAACCTTTATAAATGTGGTTTCTTTGGTCCCTCGCATTGCCCTCTTTGTCTCAAAGTTGAAGAAGGTTCCAATCACCTACTTATCCACCGTGAGTATTCCATCAGAATTTGGCACTTCTTTCTTGAAAGATTCAACTTTTCAATGGTTCTTTCGGACTCCAGTAGAAATCTCATCAATGGTTGGGATCTCAAAGTTTGATTAGTTCCTCTTCTCCAAATCTAAAATTCCATTCCTATCATTATTTGCTGGAATATCTAGCTTGAAAGAAACAAGAGAATTTTTAGAAATGAATATAAAAATATTTATTTCTCACTCTCACTTTTTTGAAGATCATTAAAAGAATTAATCATGATTTGGCACCCCCATGATGGAAATATATCTCCTGGTGAAAGCAGTACTTTCAATAACTTGAAGGTTTTTTTTGGGGTCCCTAATAATGGGGTTAGAATGAAAAGAAAAGACAAACTACAAAGTAAATGGTGTACTCTTTACAATTTCATCAAACTCAATTTTGATGGTGCTATCAAAGGCAACTCAGGAAGAGCTAGTGTTGGTGGTATCTTCCAAAGGTATCTGGGGAAACCTATCCTTGGGTTCACGGAAGCATTAGGCATTTTTTTTTCAACAACCTTGTTGAAGTCAAGGCCCTTTAGTTGGGCCTTAAAATTGTCAATGACCAAAATTGGACTAATCTTGGGGTGGAGGGTGATTCACAAATGATCATAAATGCAATAAGAAAAGGGAAATCTGACGACTGGAACTTACATCATAGTGTGGAGTAATGCATACTTCTACTCAAAAAGTAATAGGAGCCATTACTCACATCCCTAGAATTTTTAATAAGGTTGCTGACAAGCTTGCTAATTTAGGGGTGGAGAATGATGTTAACAAAGGCTCACTATTATCTTACCTCTTGATTTAATAGCTAATTTGGGAGATATAATAAAAATTATGGGTTGTCCACATTATCACAAGTGGCTGACATGTTAAACCCCCACCTTCCCCTATAATTAATGATGTGGATACATCTAATGTACTTCCCACACAAGGATTTGATGAGCATATATTACAGACACATGTTTGAAGATCTCTCCTACATGTAGAATGGGTTTATTAATACCCACCTTTCCTGAGCTTTGCATCACAATTTTCACAGCATTTCCAAGGAATATGGAAAAGGGAGAAAACAATGACAAAAAAAGAGATGAGGACTAGGGTGGGGAAAGGCAAGGCCGCTGCAAGAAATATAGTCAAGGAAATGTAGGATCAACTGGTGCACAAATATAGCATTGATAATGTCTAATATTATTTTCTTGGTTTAGTCGATGACCTGAAGCTCCGACAACTCCTCAATTTTGGATGCCTACTTGACAAGGGCACTAAGCTTACTGCCAAATAATCCATGGATTTTTGGCATAAGACTCTCATCAACATCTTTAATGATCCTAAGTTGTTGAGATGGATGGATACTAACTTGCTAAGAGAAAAACTTTCCACTAGACTTAGTGATATGATAGTTATCGAAGAATTTTTGAAGGCCATAACCAACCCGAGCCAATCTACCACTCAGCTTGATACATTGAATTTTGCTCAAATAATTGGTGTGCAAACTGTTTTATTTGGTGCCAACAACTCCTTTATCATCCATGAAGACATGGAGTAGCTCAGGTTTGATATCATCCTCTGTTTGAACCAGCTTTGTCAACTCAACAAGGATTTGGCTATGGAAAGCTAGCAATAGGGTAATAAAATCAAATCCATTTTCTATGTTCTTGATACCCATGCTGAGAAATTTTAATCTTCCAATCTTGTGAAATATCTGGATGCTCTAATGGTCAAAATAGTGGCTATAAATGCAAACACCCCCACTTTCATGGTCACCATCTCCTTGGAAGAGGATGGAAAATGAATACTTTGGTCAATTTGATATATGTATATGTATATAGATTAGTGTAGCTCTAGCTGGCATAACCATCCTTTGATGGTTTTTTTGTAATCGATTTTATTATGATTTTTCAGGTTTTATATATAATATAATATAATAGTGAGGCCTTGAGCCTCTTTTTTTTCTGATCAAAAAAAGAAAAAAGAAAAACTAACTCCCTTTTCTTGAGCTCTTCGAGAAGGTATTGCCATATTTTTCTACATGATCATAAGGATGCCAAGAAGGTTATATTTTTATAGTTTTCAAAGTCTAAAATAGACTCCTCCAGTCTGACCACATAATCCTCATTTATTTGGGTTATCTGAACCTGAGATGAAGTTTTTTTATCAATTTATCAGCAATAGTCAAATCATGTCTCGTCAAGAGAACTATAGTTGCTTGAATATTGGAGAATCTTGCAAATATTTCAACTCAAATTTCTTGTCTTTTCAAAGTAGGGATGAAATCTCAAAGTTGAACTTCCCTTATAAATAATTTGATTAAAAAAATACATACCCAAGTATGAACCTGTGAATAAATATTTCACACACTAAATTCTTTTACTTTGTATTTGGTTGTATAATCCTCCATGAATTATCTTTCATATGCTAAATCATGTGGCATATTATTTGATAGTCTAAAAAGTTTCCATTTAGGGAATTTTTCTCTAAGAAACATGGTATAGAAGTTTGAAGAGATTTTATGGCACAGGTAAGTAAGGCTTCACATATTTGGAAAGCAACAGTGATTTTTTCCTTCCAAAGTTTATATTGTTTTCCTTAAACGTCTTGAATTTTGTCTCTCATTCTTGATTTTTAACCTCTACATTTTTATTTCATAAAACAACAACAGACATCTAAGTGAGAATTATTATAGAAATTATAATAGGAAAAGTAAAATCAACCTAAATTCCTTATCACTTGACTCTAGTTGTGAGCCATTAGTTGACAATTGTTCCATGCTTTCCCTAGCTTTAGCATTTTTTCTTTTGGAATGTGTACATAGCAGTTTGAAAATTTTGATGAATTGATTCAATTTTATCTCCCTTTTCTTTTATTTTATTCTCTAAAGATAAAATTTGGTTATCTATTTATTTTACCCTGTTGTTGACACTACCCAAATCTATTTTCATCTCTATTATTTTCCATTCATAGTTTTTAGATTTTTGTTTTTCATTCACAAGTTTTTCCTTTGAGCTTGGAATCGTTACTTCTTTCTCATTCAAGAGATTTATTAGTATTTCAATTTTTTATTCTGCATTTGCAATGAAAATTCATCGTAAGATAAGGCCATTACATGACTTATTTGTCTATCCTCCTCAATAGATGACATTGATCCTCCTTTTGCATGTTGTGGCGGTGGACGACAAGTCTCTTTAGTCGATTGAATAGGGACCTTCCCTTTGTCACTGAATTGAGTCTAAGGATATGATTTTTTTGCTTCCTTTACTGCTAGAGTGGTGGTGGATGGCATGGTATGTGACTCTTCATATTCCCTTTGTGAAGGCTCTTAATTAAGAAGTCTATAACGGCATCTTGGCGAATATTTTACATCCCCAATATCGTACAGGCGGTAAGACCAACTGCAACTATGGATTCCATTCAAACGCCTGTGATTCGCTTAAGAAGATTGCATCTTGCAAGAAGAAAAGGGTGCAGGTAAATAATGTTTTCACAAGGGATCCGTACTTGAGAAAAAAAGCATCCTAGTGGCACAAAGAAATGGAATAAAGAGTCACATACCATGCCATCCACCACCACTCTAGCAGTAAAGGAAGCAAAAAAATCATATCCTTAGACTCAATTCAGTGACAAAGGGAAGGTCCCTATTCAATCGACTAAAGAGACTTGTCGTCCACCGCCACAACATGCAAAAGGAGGATCAATGTCATCTATTGAGGAGGATAGACAAAATAAGTCATGTAATGGCCTTATCTTACGATGAATTTTCATTGCAAATGCAGAATAAAAAATTGAAATACTAATAAATCTCTTGAATGAGAAAGAAGTAACGATTCCAAGCTCAAAGGAAAAACTTGTGAATGAAAAACAAAAATCTAAAAACTATGAATGGAAAATAATAGAGATGAAAATAGATTTGGGTAGTGTCAACAACAGGGTAAAATAAATAGATAACCAAATTTTATCTTTAGAGAATAAAATAAAAGAAAAGGGAGATAAAATTGAATCAATTCATCAAAATTTTCAAACTGCTATGTACACATTCCAAAAGAAAAATGCTAAAGCTAGGGAAAGCATGGAACAATTGTCAACTAATGGCTCACAACTAGAGTCAAGTGATAAGGAAATTTAGGTTGATTTTACTTTTCCTATTAAATTTTCTATAATAATTCTCTCACTTAGATGTCTTGTTGTTATGAAATAAAAATGTAGAGGTTAAAAATCAAGAATGAGAGACAAAATTCAAGACGTTTAAGGAAAACAATATAACTTTGGAAGGAAAAATCACTGTTGCTTTCCAAATATGTGAAGCCTTACTTACCTGTGCCATAAAATCTCTTCAAACTTCTATACCATGTTTCTTAGAGAAAAATTCCCTAAATGGAAACTTTTTAGACTATCAAATAATATGCCACATGATTTAGCATATGAAAGATAATTCATGGAGGATTATACAACCAACAATACAAAGTAAAAGAATTTAGTGTGTGAAATATTTTATTCACAGGTTCATACTTGGGTATGTATTTTTTTAATCAAATTATTTATAAGGGAAGTTCAACTTTGAGATTTCATCCCTACTTTGAAAAGACAAGAAATTTGAGTTGAAATATTTGCAAGATTCTCCAATATTCAAGCAACTATAGTTCTCTTGACGAGACATGATTTGACTATTGCTGATAAATTGATAAAAAAAAAAAACTTCATCTCAGGTTCAGATAACCCAAATAAATGAGGATTATGTGGTCAGACTGGAGGAGTCTATTTTAGACTTTGAAAACTATAAAAATATATAACCTTCTTGGCATCCTTATGATCATGTAGAAAAATATGGCAATACCTTCTCGAAGAGCTCAAGAAAAGGGAGTTAGTTTTTCTTTTTTCTTTTTTTGATCAAAAAAAAAAGAGGCTCAAGGCCTCACTGTTATACTATATTATATATAAAAACCTGAAAAAATCATAATAAAATCGATTACAAAAAAACCATCAAAGGATGGTTATGCCAGCTAGAGCTACACTAATCTATATACATATACATATATCAAATTGACCAAAGTATTCATTTTCCATCCTCTTCCAAGGAGATGGTGACCATGAAAGTGGGGGTGTGTTTGCATTTATAGCCACTATTTTGACCATTAGAGCATCCAGATATTTCACAAGATTGGAAAGATTAAAATTTCTCAGCATGGGTATCAAGAACATAGAAAATGGATTTGATTTTATTACCCTATTGCTAGCTTTCCATAGCCAAATCCTTGTTGAGTTGACAAAGCTGGTTCAAACAGAGGATGATATCAAACCTGAGCTACTCCATGTCTTCATGGATGATAAAGGAGTTGTTGGCACCAAATAAAACAGTTTGCACACCAATTATTTGAGCAAAATTCAATGTATCAAGCTGAGTGGTAGATTGGCTCGGGTTGGTTATGGCCTTCAAAAATTCTTCGATAACTATCATATCACTAAGTCTAGTGGAAAGTTTTTCTCTTAGCAAGTTAGTATCCATCCATCTCAACAACTTAGGATCATTAAAGATGTTGATGAGAGTCTTATGCCAAAAATCCATGGATTATTTGGCAGTAAGCTTAGTGCCCTTGTCAAGTAGGCATCCAAAATTGAGGAGTTTTTTGTCGGAGCTTCAGGTCATCGACTAAACCAAGAAAATAATATTAGACATTATCAATGCTATATTTGTGCACCAGTTGATCCTACATTTCCTTGACTATATTTCTTGCAGCGGCCTTGCCTTTCCCCACCCTAGTCCTCATCTCTTTTTTGTCATTGTTTTCTCCCTTTTCCATATTCTTGGAAATGCTGTGAAAATTGTGATGCAAAAGCTCAGGAAAGGTGGGTATTAATAACCCATTCTACATGTAGGAGAGATCTTCAAACATGTGTCTGTAATATATGCTCATCAAATCCTTGTGTGGGAAGTACATTAGATGTATCCACATCATTAATTATAGGGGAAGGTGGGGGTTTAACATGTCAGCCACTTGTGATAATGTGGACAACCCATAATTTTTATTATATCTCCCAAATTAGCTATTAAATCAAGAGGTAAGATAATAGTGAGCCTATTGTTAACATCATTCTCCACCCCTAAATTAGCAAGCTTGTCAGCAACCTTATTAAAAATTCTAGGGATGTGAGTAATGCTCCTATTATTGAGTAGAAGTATGCATTACTCCACACTATGATGTAAGTTCCAGTCGTCAGATTTCCCTTTTCTTATTGCATTTATGATCATTTGTGAATCACCCTCCACCCCAAGATTAGTCCAATTTTGGTCATTGACAATTTTAAGGCCCAACTAAAGGGCCTTGACTTCAACAAGGTTGTTGAAAAAAATGCCTAATGCTTCCGTGAACCCAAGGATAGGTTTCCCCAGATACCTTTGGAAGATACCACCAACACTAGCTCTTCCTGAGTTGCCTTTGATAGCACCATCAAAATTGAGTTTGATGAAATTGTAAAGAGTACACCATTTACTTTGTAGTTTGTCTTTTTCTTTTCATTCTAACCCCATTATTAGGGACCCCAAAAAAAAACCTTCAAGTTATTGAAAGTACTGCTTTCACCAGGAGATATATATTTCCATCATGGGGGTGCCAAATCATGATTAATTCTTTTAATGATCTTCAAAAAAGTGAGAGTGAGAAATAAATATTTTTTATATTCATTTCTAAAAATTCTCTTGTTTTACTTTCAAGCTAGATATTCCAGCAAATAATGATAGGAATGGAATTTTAGATTTGGAGAAAGAGGAACTAATCAAACTTTGAGATCCCAACCATTGATGAGATTTCTACTACTGGAGTCCGAAAAGAACCATTGAAAAGTTGAATCTTTCAAGAAAGAAGTGCCAAATTCTGATGGAATACTCACGGTGGATAAGTAGGTGATTGGAACCTTCTTCAACTTTGAGACAAAGAGGGCAATGCGAGGGACCAAAGAAAAACCACATTTATAAAGGTTGATGAATAAGTAATAATTTTATTCCAATATGTAGTCCATAAGAAGGCATTAGCCTTTGGTGATCCCTTTTTGAACCAAACTTTTTGAGAAGGAAAAAATAAAATTCCTTATTTCGAAGAGAGAGTCTGGTGTATCAATATTTGACATTATACTTTCTAGATTTAGCTCATGTCCATATTAGTCGGTCATTGTGTTTGGAGAAGTAAAAAGGCTAAAGAATCTTCAGGAGAGATATATTTTCCTCTTGTAATCATGGAACTTGTAGTTTGATCCAACCATTATGCTCTGGGTTGATATATCTACGAACCAATGAACCAAATCAAGCTTCACACCAATCCTGTAGATTGTTCAAATTTTGAGAATTTAAAGGGGAGCTTATAATCCAAGCATCACTCCAAAAGTTAGCTTTTGTGCCTCTTCCCACATACCATATCAAAAGGGGTTTGAGAATAACCAGAGCATTTACCATGAGGTTCCAAGTTTGTGAACCAGATAGGAAGTTCTGAATAGTAAATATTCTTCCCAGAAGCATGTTGTCTAGAAATTTTTTCATGAGAATAATTGTCCAAAGGGAATTTGGTTCCATATAAAAGCCTCTAGGAAAAGTTGGCACCAAGAGCCAAATTCATTTCTTTGTTAATCTGAATCCCAATTCACCCATCTCTTTAGGCATAAATTTTTTTTCCCACTTAATAAGAGCGATTTTCTTCTCTCAAAGATGAGCCACTCCAATGAAAATTTTCTTGAATGGGTCTGATTAGTTTACTTACATTGGAAGGAATAGGAAGGACAAACATCATACAAATAGGAACTGCTTGAACACAAGATGAAATCAGTTATATTATGCTAGCTAAAGAGAGCCATTTACCTTTCCAGTATGTTTAGTTTCTTTAGAATATTATCAATGGTTTATTTTAGATATCTATAGAGTTTATTCCTTCGAAAAGATGGATTCCAAGATAGGAACATGGAAACAAACCAAGATTTATATCAAGGATCCTACAAATTAGGCATGTTTGGAACTATATTTTGTTTGCCAGCGGCTTGTGGAGTGATAGAAGGTTGTGGATTACTCGACGCCAATGGCTGTTCTTCACCCAAATTTCTTCTCTTTGACCTTGTGTTGGCTGCAACACTTTGAGAGGGTATTTGATTCATACCACAGAAATCTTCAGCCTGCCAATTGACAAGAGTAGTTTCATTCGGAGATGTCCCTTGCTGAGGTGCCCCTTGCTGTTGGTCTTCTTCGTGGCTGGACTCTTGCGACCCACCAATGGTTTGCACCATTAGAGCCTGATTTAATGCACCGTTAAAGCACATTGATTGGTTATGTGGCTGACTGCACGGGAAACACCAATCATATTCTTGGGCCATGTTATTTTGGACTGGCACCAAAGCTCTAGATGCAGAAGCAACATTGGGGTTGTAGGGCTGAAATGGTCTATTGGTAGGAGGCCTTGCTTGATTCTGATTTGCAGCTAGATTGGGTGGTCTTTGAAGTTGATATGGTTGCCTGGCCTGGTACTGCGCATGAGGTTGATATGGTCTAGCACTTTGTGCTTGCTGTCTTTTGATAGTAACCAACTCATTTCCCAAATTTTGCAATTGTTTCATGACCTCTTGGAGTTCATTTGAAGCACTAGAGGATGAAGTAGAAGTCTCATTGGAACTCTGATTTCTAGGAGTGGGAATAGGAGCCAAAGTGGGTGCTTGACTAGTGCTTGGATTTTCTAGGTTTGGATACAAGGGCATGGGAGGCCTAGGAGCCAGTTTACCAGCTTGAATAAGACAGTTTTCAGCCCTAATGGCAATACTATAAGCAGCAGGTAAGGTTGTGCCTCCCATAGATTGAATTAACATAGAAATATCAGAATTCAAAGCTTTAAGGTAATATAGAAAAGCACCTTCTGCTGTTGGCCTGATTGCCACCGGAATCCTATCCCAAGACCTTTGAAATCTGAAATTGAAGTCAGTCAGCTGCTCGTTGGGAGCTCTCTTGATAGTTGTTAATTGTTCCAGAAGAGACAAGTTGTCTCCCTTCTCTCCAAACTGCTCATGGAGAACTATGCACAACTGATTCCAATTTGTGATAGAACCAGCTTCAAGGCTCCTGAACCATTGCAATGCCTTCCCTTTAAACGATGATGCCAGCAGTTTGACAGCCACATCCATTTCGTTTATCTCATGGATTGCACAGACGTTAGCAATGTCTTTGACATGATCACCAGGAGTGGTATGATTTTCTCCAGTGAAAAATGGAATGTTCTTCAATGCTGCAATTGGAACTGGATTCTATGCATTGAGGGCAAGTGGGCTACTGCCATTGAAATTTACAAAGGGATTTAGTGGTTGCGCCATTCTGATTGGCCTGAGAACCCTTGTTGATGCGAGAAAAGGTCTACCAGGTGGGGGTGTAGACAAAGTTCTATTAGGTGGAGACGCAGATCTTTGAGCTCTTCTTCCCCTTCTTTCTCTGCCTGGAGATAGATGTAGATAAACAAACAATCCTTCCTCCCTAGTTCTTGATCTGGTCTGTACTCTTCTCATAAATTTTCCAGGCTTGGACTGCTGAAACCAGTGGATAATGCCTCTTTTGGAGTCGCCAAATGTGCGATTTTAAAGCTCCTTCAAAGCTGGAACTTACAACAAGTGCACATCAATCTTGTTGCAATGAAAGTGAAGACCTCTAAGGTCCCACCTAGCGTGCCAAAACTGTTATCACCGAATCACAGCACCCCTGGAGATATACTTGAACTCACGGTGTGATTGGATAACATGGGTACTATCTCCAAGTTGTGGGACTTGCTACTTGAGATAGACCTCCAGAGAAAGCTGGTTCTTGCTCCTAAACTACCTGCCACAATCTACTCTAATGCAGGGGAAACTAGCTATTCTAATTTAGAATTCTAAGGGACCAGGGAAAGAGAATGCATAAAATGAAAGCTTACACTAAAGTGGTGATACACCAGAAAAGGAGGATGTGAGAGTAGTCTCCAAATGTGTGAAATACAGAGGCAAAGTGCACACTAGAAGAGGTGATGAAAGTTCACCATAATCTAGCAAAATGCATTCACAATAATATTCCAAGCATACACAATGATAATGAATCCCTGCAAGAACACAATAATAGACACAATATTCTTATAGAAAGATCAAAGGGGCAAGAAGAATGCAAGAAAACACAGCAGGGGAAGATACATCCACAAACTGGTATTTTATTGCTTCATGATATGCACAGTTCGATCTATTACAAGATAAGGGCCTGGATCACCATGCAGGGAGTCCACTACAAGGGCCTGTAACACACTAGCTTCACAAAGTAATTTTGGCAGAGCTTTGCTACCCAAAAACTCTCTGTTTTACAATGAGCCCAACACTCCAATTTATAGAAAAATGAGAAGGAAAAGAGAAGGGAAAATGGAAAATCCCGAAATCTGTCCTTCAACCACCTATAAGAGGCATTAAATTGAGTGAAATGGTTATCCATTACTTGCAAAGGTTCCCCATACTGTCCCATGTGCTGCAGCAGAGAAAGAATGATGACCATGCCTCTTAATTGCACTCCCAGCTACCAAATAAAACACTGTTCTGAACCCGGCCACGTTTTCTTAAAAATCTCAATCAATTTCTAATAAAATCTAGAATTTCTTGATTGCCGTACATTGGGCTCGGAACCACGATTCCAATGGTACCAATTTTGTGTGATTTCGTTGAGAAATGCAAAAGTTATGGCCTTCTGAGTGCGGGCAGCTATTTTGGGTCTGGCAGGCGTTTTCTGTCATTTGACGGGAATGATCATCAACTGACTGGAGCCGAATATGTTTCTTTTATTTAAATATATCTACCCTCATTAAAATTAAGAAATCTAGTTTTTGTGGCGTAGAGGACGTCGTGCTCGTTCCAGAAAGTCCAATTTTGTGAAAATCGGAGTTCGGAGTCAAAAGTTATGGCCGTTTGAAGTTCCACGGGTCAAATGTTGACTTTCCTCCTCTGCCTTCGGCCGCTTCGGATTTTCGCGTCCCACGCGTCCCTTTGTCCCATTTGTCCCAGTGCTGAAATTTCCCATTTTGGCCGAACCGGCCGGTTCGCGTACTCGCGGCCCAGATGTCCCATTTGCTTTCGGGCCGTTTGGGACAAATTTTCACGATTCGCCCGGTTCGGCCTGTTTGCGTACTTTTTTCCCGCGCGTCCCTGACTGAAAGTTCTCGTTTCGGCCGATCCGGCTGGTCCGCGTACTTCGCGTACCTTCGGCCCAACTGTTCCGGGCTACCTTGACTCATTTCGGCCGATCCGGCCGGTTCGCGTACTAATTGCCCAGATGTCCCAGACTGCCTGTTTCAACAGTTAGTCAATTTTTCCCATTTTTCGGCCAGTTTAGATTTTCGCGTCCCACGCGTCCCTTTGTTCCAAATGTCCCAAATGCTGCGCAGACCGCTTGGCGGCATTTCGGCCGGTTTGCGCCCTTTTGTCCCAACTGTCCCGACTGTTGCGAGGACTAGGACTTAGCCATTTTTCATGATTTTTTCTGGCCCGAGCCTGTTTTTTGCAAATTTTCTTACCTTTCCTCAGAACTTGCTCTCTTCTACTTGGACAGGGGAGTTAGAAAAAATATGAGGGGACCCTAGAAACATGACTTTTTGTCCGGACTCAATATAATTGCTTGGGACTAAAGAATTTGATGCATGTTATCAAAATTACCTTGAGGGGTGAATTTTGGATAACAGTTCCTCTTTATTTTTTGAAGAAATTATATTGTGAGTTCGTGCTCAATGAGGTCCCGAATTATTTTGACTTTTCTGACTTTTTTGGTCACGGAGGTGGCTCTGCACAGAGCAGACCTGGTGCACGCGTAGGTTAGCCTAGGATCCCCCATGCCCCCAAACCCCCACTACCTTAAGTTATCCCTCCTACAGTGAAGGAGGTTGTGGAGATTGATACATTACATGCATTGAGGGAGCTCACTGACACTCTCACCCAGCATAGCACCCAGATTGCATCTGGTGATGTTGGTGGAGGCACCAGTTCTAGTGCACCACACCACTATGGATCATGTGGTGCCGTATGCACTGCAAGCGAGACATCATTTGTTGGTTCACAGGATTTCTATAGATGAGATGCTGGGGAGTGTTTTTGGAACTGGAGCCACTGATATTGGTCTTTCACAGGTAAATTTTAAATAAATTTAAATAATATATATACAATAGTTTAATTCACATGTTTGAGATATTAATATATATATATATATATATATTTGATTGTACGTCATGTACATACATGTAAAAAACTAATTTTTATTTTATTTTAAATAGCAAGAGCCGGTGAAGGAAACATTCGGTGTCGACATGCTAGCTACTATGGCTGGGCGTGTTTCAAACGTAAGTTTCAAGTTGTACAAAATTACATTTTTAATAAATCATTTAATTGCACTAGATTATTATTATAATTTGTTTTACATGTATATTGTATGTATCTATTAATATTTTTCTCTTTTATACACAGGAGCCTGGCGGGTCATCATCTGCTCAGGGAACTGAGGCTACTGGCACGCCTCACATGAGTTTTACGTAGGTTAGTAAATCTCTTTACACTTTGTTTCTAATTACTGGAAGTTCACGCACAGATTGCATGCTTTGGACCTCTGTACATGAGTTTCACTTTCTTATACTCAACCTATATATTATTTAGTAGGAAATGCCAATTCATTTGATATAACTAGCCATGTATGTAATCATATATTGGCTTTACATGTCTTAAAAGTACCACCTGGGGTAAGATTGTATAGTAGGGACGGGAATGAATGTATAATTTCCCTCCTTTGTATAGTTTTTTTACCTTCTTAAAATTTCAACATGTGGAATGAGTGCTTGTAAATGTTTCATGTACCTATATATAGATCTGGTGTTTCCTTGATGAACATGAAAAGATATGTTTAGAGTGTAGGGACCTTTGAGTTCCTTTACTATTATTTTTTTCAATAGGTTTCGATAGGAGTGCTAAGCTCTTAAGTAGATTTTAATATTGATTTGTACATATTTTTTGTATAGCTTATGACTGCTAAAGAGACTCCTCCATATATGCAGGCTGTGGAGGCTGCTGTAGATAATGCCATAGCATCTGCAGATCCACTAACTGAGGTACACAATTTTTTAAATTTGTTAAATTTTGGAGACCTTCATTATTTTTTATTAAACTTAAATCTACAATATCAAATTTTGTAGGTATATATGTGAAATATTTAATTTGAAAATTAATTATTTGTATGTAGCTTACCCCTCGTGAGTCTATTGTTGTTCCTGTGACGCGTCAACAACAAATTGATAGGGATCATGACATTGTGGTAAGATTTCACATGCATTTTAACTAAATTGTACAAGTTTCTAAATTTTGAATGTAGTTTAAAATTTTGGGTGTTAAAAACTTGTTGTTTATGAATGTGCAGGTTAGATTGCAGGCATGCTTAGAGACACCTAGGACCACACAGATGAAATCCGTAGTGGCATCTCCCTCCACTACATCCCCAGGTCGTGGACGTGCTACTTCTAGCAAGGCAAAGAGAGGGAAGATGTTTCATGAGTAGATTTATAGTCCACCTGGATGTACATATGTGGTCATGAGTAGATTCATAGTCCATTGTACTATATATAGCCTTTTACGACCGCATGTGGTCCCATATGTACATTATGACACGTGCTTAGTTCGAGATGTATACATACATTATGAACTTATGTACATATATATTTTCAGAGACGTGCGCGTCTGGAGCACACTTTGTTTGATTCTTATATATATATATATCCATGTGTGTTGGTTAAATCATATTTATTTTGGTTATTTTGGCGATTCCTCCATATATGGAACTCCTATGGATATCTCTGCTACGGTTTTGTTTCCGAGGCTATAAATTTGAACTATTTCAAGTCTTTTAAATCTTGAGGTGGATTTAGTGTATTACTTCTAGTTATATATTTTCTAGTATCTTTCTGATTATTATTTGTGGTATATTTCACCATAGGCATTTTGAATTTTTATTTTTCAAACTAAAACAATATTGTTAGCTCTATTGCCAACTTAAGTATTAGTAACTAAAGCTTATATTTAATGGAATTCATAAATTTATCATCCTGTTGTATTTGAAAAAGTGTGCTTGAAACTCTGGTGTATTTGACTGTACATCTTGATAATATAACAGGTATACCCAAAATTGGGTCTGCATTGTTTGTAACTTTTGTGTACATATGAGTTAATCCTTGAAACTTAACTGTATTGATTTTCCAATCCTGTAGCCATACTGTTCTTTTGTAACTCATAATAATCATGAAATATTGTTAAATTTGAATGATATGTGGTTGTATCTTTATATTATTTTTATTTGCATCATAAGCTTGTACTGTTAGATGTGCATTACTGAAACATGTCATTATAGTTGCAATCTTCTTAGACTTCTGGATATGAAACTAATACCATGAAACTACATTCTTTCAATTGATCTACAACCTAGAAGTTATTTTCAAATGTATTTGTACATTTGTTTTAGCTGATTGCTTCATGTATTTTGAGTTCCAAAACTGTGAAGACTGTAAGTACCTTCCAACATGGGCATTGTTGTATTTTCCTATGCATCATAGATATTAAACTTGGCAGTTGAAGATGGTAGTTGATCATTTTAATTACGCTCATAGTATCTACATTAGAGTTAGATAAATAATATCAGTAAGAAACCATATAGAGGATAAGGGATAATATTAAATTTGGAGTATGTTAAGTAGTGAAAAGGAGCTGTTTGAACTTGATCAAAAGACAGAGTTGAGTTTTTAGGGAAACATAGAAACCATTGAATACATATGTTATAAATTTTTGAACTACAACATGTGGTATCATAGCTTGAAGATCAAGGAAGATTAGCTAAAAGGATTTGAGATAAGGTTGATACAGTGGTCCAAGAAGAGAGACAAAGAGATAGAAGAAATGATGGGTGAAAGTAAAGAGTGAGGTCATGGTTAAAAAAATGCCACATTGGATGGAGAAGTTAGTATCAGAGAGATAAGATGCTAGACTAAAGCATTACAATGAAAGGATAAGAGAGTTCAAGAACATATGTGAAAAATAGAAAAGATGATGGAAACAAGGAAGAAACGTAGAGAAAGGTAATTGAAGGTTATTAGGCCTCATGAATCAGACTTGATATATATGGTGAAGAAGAAGAAGAACTAGCAAAAAATGTGATTTAAAGGTTGATAGCCTCTCTCGGTTTTTTCCTTCTAATTTCGGTGCTTTCGCTGTCCTACTATTTGTAAACGCGCGAAATAGTGCAGTTGGAGCCAGTGTAAGGTTGTCAAATGCTATATTTTGTAAACAGTGGGTCATGGCACCGAACGGACTACGCCGACATGTCCAGGTGGCCAGGTGAATGCTAGAGGAGGTGGTGTTTTGGTGCACGAAAACGGTCGTTGCTTTCGAGCTACTTCGTTCGAGCGCAGTCCCTTAAGAGCCCTGAGACCAAAATATCGTTCAACTTCGATGGGTGATTACTCAGACTCCATGGCACCTAGAGAGACCTCATCTGATCCAAAACCTCAGCATAAGGACTCTCTACAATAGCCTCTCTCAGTTTTTTCCTTCTCATTTCGGTGCTCTTGCTGTCCTACTGTTTGCAAACATGCGAAATAGTGTAGTTGGAGCTAGTGTAAGGTTGTCAAACGCTATATTTTGCAAACGGTGGGTCATGGCACTGAACAGAATGCACCGACATGTCTGGGTGGCCAGGTGAACACTAGAGGAGGTGGTGTTTCGGTGCACGAAACGGTCGTTGCTTCCGGGCTACTTCGTTCGGGCGTAGTCCCTTAAGAGCCCTGAGACTAAAATATCGTTCAACTTCGACGGGTGACTACTCAAACTCCGTGGTACCTAGAGAGGCCTCGTCTGATCCAAAACCTCGGCGTAGGGACCCTCTACAATAGCCTCTCTCAGTTTTTTCCTTCTCATTTCGGTGCTCTCGTTGTCCTACTGTTTGCAAACGCGTTAAATAGTGCAGTTGGAGCCAGTGTAAGGTTGTCAAATGCTATATTTTACAAACGGTGGGTCGTGGCACCGAACGGACTGTGCCGACATGTTCAGGTGGCTAGGTGAATGCTAGAGGAGGTGGTGTTTTGGTGCGTGAAACTGTCGTTGCTTTCGGGCTATTTCGTTCGGGCGCAGTCCCTTAAGAGCCCTGAGACCAAAATATTGTTCAACTTCGACGGGTGATTACTCGGACTTCGTGGCACCTAGAGAGGCCTTGTCTGATCCAACACCTCAATGTAGGGACCCTCTACAATAGCCTCTCTTGGTTTTTTCCTTCTCATTTCGGTGCTCTCGCTGTCCTACTGTTTGTAAACGCGTGAAATAGTGCAGTTGGAGCCAGTGTAAGGTTGTCAAACGCTATATTTTGCAAACGGTGGGTCGTGGCACTGAACAGAATGCACCGACACGTCTGGGTGGCCAGGTGAACACTAGAGGAGGTGGTGTTTCGGTGCGCGAAATGGTCGTTGCTTCCGGGCTACTTCGTTCGGGCGTAGTCCCTTAAGAGCCCTGAGACTAAAATATCGTTCAACTTCGACGGGTGACTACTCAAACTCCGTGGTACCTAGAGAGGCCTCGTCTGATCCAAAACCTTGGCGTAGGGACCCTCTACAATATCCTCTCTCAGTTTTTTCCTTCTCATTTCAGTGCTCTTGCTATCCTACTGTTTGCAAACGCGTTAAATAGTGCAGTTGGAGCCAGTGTAAGGTTGTCAAACGCTATATTTTACAAACGGTGGGTCGTGGCACCGAACGGACTACACTGACACGTCCAGGTGGCCAGGTGAATGCTAGAGGAGGTGGTGTTTTGGTGCACGAAACGGTCGTTGCTTTCGGGCTACTTCGTTCGGGCGTAGTCCCTTAAGAGCCCTGAGACCAAAATATCGTTCAACTTCGACGGGTGACTACTCAGACTCTGTGGCACCTAGAGAGGCCTCGTCTGATTCGAAACCTCGGCGTAGGGACCCTCTACAATAGCCTCTCTCGGTTTTTTCCTTCTCATTTCGGTGCTCTCGCCGTCCTACTGTTTGTAAACGCGTGAATAGTGCAGTGTAGAGCCAGTGTAAGGTTGTCAAACGCTATATTTTGCAAACGGTGGGTCGTGGCACCGAACGGACTGCGCCGACACGTCTAGGTGGGCAGGTGAACGCTAGAGGAGGTGGTGTTTCGGTGCGCAAAACGGTCGTTGCTTTAGGGCTACTTCGTTCGGGCGTAGTCCCTTAAGAGCCCTGAGACCAAAATATCATTTAACTTCGATGGGTGACTCATCGAACTCCGTGGTACCTAGAGAGGCCTCGTCTAATCTGACACCTCAACGTATGGACCCTCTACAATAGCCTCTCTCGGTTTTTTCCATCTCATTTCGGTGCTCTCGCTGTCCTACTGTTTGTAAACGCGTGAAATAGTGCAGTTGGAGCCAGGTAAGGTTGTCAAAAACTATATTTCAAACGGTGGGTCGTGGCATCCGAAACGGACTACGCAAACACGTCCGGTGGCCAAGTGAATGCCTAGAGGAGGTGGTGTTGAGGTGCGCAAAGATGGTGTTGCCTTTGCGGCTACTTATTCTGGGAGCAGTCCCTTGAGAGCCTGGACCCAAAAATTCGTTCAACTTCGGACAGGTGATTACTCAGACTTCATGCACATAGAGAAGGCTCTATGATTGGACACCTCCGGTGTAGGGACCTCTCACCAATAAACCTCTCCGTTTTTTTCCTCTAATTTCGGTGCTCTCGCTGTCCTACGTTCTGCAAACGCGCGGAAATAGTGCAGGTTGGAACCGCGTAAGGTTGTCAAACGCTAATTTTACAAACGGTGGGTCGTGGCACCGAACGGACTGCAAAATCTTGTCACTCGTGTTTTCCCCTTTCTACTTCCAGTTTTCCTTGTGTATACTACGATGTATGTTTTGTATGTTTTCTAGAATATATGCAGTGGTGAACAAATGATGTAAATGCTTGTTTTCTTTTGTGTTTTATGATGCTGATACATGATAATGTAGATATATTGTGATTTTGAATCTTAGCTTCTATAAGCAATTTGGATACCTCATGTTTTTGTTTTACAGAGTGATGAAAATAACTAATATGATGAACAGATTAACTTGCCCCACTCCCTAACTCCACGCAACTAGTAAGATGCGAGGGCTCATCACCAAGAGCCAAGAAGGGTGCAAGTTATGAAATGTGGTGAAATGACAGTGATGAAAGACAGACAAAGCTTTGGCGAAACCAAATTGGAAGCTACAAGCCGACTCCACCCGAGTGACTTCATAGTTTTGGATGCAACTTGCCCTGCGGTTTTATCCAGACTTAGACCCGTAGATGGCACATGGTAGACAAAATCTGGATTTTAGGATTTTTAACTCTTTCAGGATTTTGAACATCTGTTTCATTTGTTTTTTACTCAAAGTTTGAAAGTTTGAATTGTTTGCGCATGACCATTTATATCTATTTGTCAAGAGGACCCCCTACACTTTGCCCCACGCTACTAGTAGGAAGCATGGGCTTATCACCGCAGGAAAAGTATAAGCGAGTAAGGTAATTTCCATCCTTTTCCAACCCTACGTCACTAGTAAGAGATGCAAGCTCATCACCGAAGGTTGGTGGGGCAAGAAAATGTGTAAAATTAAAATTTTCTGTTTGTTCAATATTTGATTTGTTTATTTGAGTAAAATGTCAGTATGTGCTTTTGATCCCAAAGAGATGTGTATATGGGATAGATGTGACACCATGAAGCTTCTAGAAGAGACCATAGGCAAGACACCTGTCCTAAGAAGAAATCAAAGTGAGAATAAAGTTGCAGATCTTGGTATGGTTACCGTTAAGACTTCGTCATGTCTGTTTTTATTTGATAAAAGATTCTGAGATGATTGATGATATTGCAAAAATGGAGAGATATGATTAAAGATTTTTATGCTAACAACATCATGAGTTTGTAATGAATTTTTTTTGAGAATAGATTCCTTGATCACAATTTGTGTAAGAAACGAATGGACAAAATGATCTTAATCTATATGAAAAATGCAATGTAGATAGTTATATAGGTAGTGTTAGCTGCTTATGCGTAGAAACGTTTGAGGTGCAGGGAATTGACTGTTTCACCAAAATCCTCACCTTCTAACGTACATAAGAGGTATGCACCATTTCCATAGTCCTTCATGAATCGGTATGGGCCCAGCCATTTGGGCCGGAATTTCCTTCCTTCACCGGTCTTTTTATCGATCTGGCTATCCAACCTTAGAGCCAGATCACCTTTGTATATGTCGCATTCATAGACCCTCTTGTTGTACTGCCAGCACATCCGGTCAACATAGAATCTATGTTGCTATTCGACATCTAACCTAGTTTCATCTAGGCTTTCTAGTTGGGAAAGACGTGCTTCTCAGTAAGCGTCTTCATCCAAAATCCCTTGTGGTGAAATGCGGAGACTGGGTATTTCAACCTCAAGTGGGAGAACAGATTCTGCCCCAAATACCAGCGAGAAAGGAGTTGCTCCCGTTGGTGTTCTTATTGAGGTTCGGTGGGCTCATAAGGCTGGATATAACTTCAAATGCCAATCTCGTTTGTTTTCTTTTACTGTTTTAAGGAGAATGGCCTTCATTGTTTTGTTTGTTGCTTCAACTTGCCCGTTGGCTTGGGGATAATACAAGGAAGCCGTATGATGGCTTATTTTAAATTTATTACATAGCTCACGAACCTCTTCATTCTTAAAAGAAGTTCCATTATTAGAGATAATGATTTGTGGGATAGCGTACCTATAAATGATTTGGTTTAAAATGAACTTGGCGATTACAGAACCAGGTACAGTGGTAAGAGGCATGGCCTCTACCCATTTGGTGAAATATTCAGTGGCCGTGATTATAAAATTATGGTCGTCTGTGGACGAGGGAGAGAATTTCCCTATTAAGTCTAGGCCCCACATAGAAAAGGGCCATGGAGTAGCGATTGGTTGCAGAACTTGTGCCGGCATGTGAATCTCATGGGAGAATTCTTGACACTTACGACACCTGCGTACAAACTCTATTGCGTCATGTTCTAGAGTGGGCCAGAAATAGCCCATTCGATGTATTTTTCGAGCAGTGGCGTGGCCACCGAAATGGCCTCTCCGCATATTCCGCTGTGTGATTCATGGAGAATCGTCTTGGACTCTTCTGTGTCGACACATATTAGGAGCATTCCATTGAACGCCTTTCAATAGAGAACTTGCTCTATAATGATGTACTTAGCTATGATAATGCGTAACCACCTTCTTTATTGTGGTGTAGCTCCTTCTGGATATGTATGGTCCATGATATAGTTAATGATATCAGCGTACCAAGGGCACTCAGAGATGGCATGTCGGGTTTCGATGTAGTATACGCACTCATCTGGGAAATCCAAATCTACTAGATCGCCCCCATCTAATGGGTTATCAGCTAACCAATCCACAATTATTTGTCCTTTAACTGACTTCTGATTTACAAATGTTAATTCGAATTCTCCCATTAAGGTTATAAAATGTCCAGCCTTTTTAGACAAGGACCCTTGTGTGAGGAAAGTTCGTAAGTGGTCCATTTTCACCACGACCCTTATTTCTTGATTTAGCATATAGTGTCTTAGGCATTTGGTTGTGAAGACTATGGTGAGACATTCTCGTTCTGCTAATGTATAGCGTTGTTTCATAGTCGAGCAGTGTTCAGCTAATGAAATAAATGGCACGTTCTCTTTTGTCATCGTCTTCTTGGGCCAACATGCAAGCTAACGAAACATTGGTAGCTCGTGAGTATAAAATCAATGGGCGGTCTAGCTTAGGTGGCATTAGTGTAGGTGGTGACAGTAAGAAACATTTAACTGCGTTGAAAGCTTCATTTGCAGTCTTTTGTCCCAAATCAATGCTATAGTCTTTCTTGAGTAAATTGTTAATTGAGTTTTCATTGTAATTAATCACTAGAACTCACGTTTTGGAAATCATTAGATGAAGGGATCTTTCTGATTTGCTAATGAAGGTATTCAATGGCATAGGTCATTGAAGTTTACTTTGTCACCCTCTAACTGGTGGTAACTTAGGCTAGGTGCACATTGTTAGATCTTTATGCTCACGAGCTACCAAGTTTATATTAGACCTTGCTGTTGGCCCAAGAGAGGATGACAACCTAGAGAATGGCTATGATTATTCTACTCATTACTTCCTGAACATGTTCTCAACTAGGTGATAACAAATAAGATACAGTTAGCAGAAATGACACTTGTCTCATCAGATAGTCTTCACATTTGCATGTAATCACTATATGCATCTAATCTTTAGTCAGGTGAAAATATGGAAAACTTGCAATTTCTAGCCACAGATCGATTTATTGTCTAAAACTGAGGCTGGACATTTTTCCCATCTAATGGGAGAATTCGAGTTTGACATTTGTAATCAGAAGGTACAGTCCTAAGAAAAAATTGTGGATGGTTACTGATGAATGGTCATGAAAGGGGGGGGCTATTAGTAGATTTGGACCAACCCAATGAGTGCCGTATACACAATCTAAACTCCACATGCCATCTCTGAAGCCCCTTGGTACGTTTTGATACATGTAACTGATAAATCATGACCATCACAGTGATCCGAAGGGCTACACCACAAAAAGAATGTTACTAGCAAAAACTTGACTATAGCTATTGGTACATCATAAGCAGTCTTTGAAAGGATAAGTTCAAAAATAGGGAAGGCTCCTAAAATTTACGAAACCGGCAGAAAAGTCCAAGACAGATGAGTGTCTCCAGAATTTCACATTTGGGCGGAATATGCAAGGTCACGGAAGTATCGGTGGCCACGCCATCTAGCTCGAAAAACTTAATCAAACTAACTCTGTAAACCCACTCAAAGGCAATCGTTGAGCAATATGAGTTTGTATGCATGGGCGGTTATGCAAGTCACTGCAAGAATTCTCCGGAACATCTGAGCTTTTCCATGACAACTTACTTCTTTTGGCGAACCACCGATCGGAAACAATGGTCCCTTTTCAAGATATTGGGGCCTAGACTAAATGAAGGGAAATTCTTACCTCCGTGGTTCACCAGACGACCAAACTCGCCAAATCACGGCCACTGAATAGTTTGACACCAAGTGCGTAGAACATGAAGCTCTTAGGCGTTTAGGTGTAAATGGTTCTGTAACGCCAAGTTCATTTGGACCAAATCATTTATCGCGGGACGCTATCCTAGCGGATCATTTCTCTAAGAGGAAGGCAAAAGTCAACATTTGAAGACGGACAACGTGATCATGTACATAAAGGGAAATGGGAAGCCATGGTTCACTTGTACGGCTTCCAAAATTTGGATCCCAAGAACGAGCAACGGGACATTTGAAGCAACAAAAACAAATCACTGAAATTCTTCCGAAGAAACAGTAGAAGAAAACAACGATTGGCACGTGCTTGGAATTATCTATCCCGGCCCTTATGGGAGCCCAGCTCGAATCCTCAAAAAGAACACCAATGGGAGGCAACTCCTTTGATGCCAAATGAAGATTTGGGGCAGAATCTAGTTCTCCCACTTGAGGTTGAAATACCCGTCTTTTCACCCAAGGGATTTTTGATGAAGACGCTTACTGAGAAGCAACGTCATGCCTGTTTCAAAATAGAAAGCCTAGATGAAACTAGGTTAGATTTGTCGAATAGCAACATAGATTCTTGTTGACCGGATAGTGCTGCAAAGTACAAACAAGATGGCTATGAATGCGACAAATACAAGGAATTGGGAGGCTATGAATAAGGTTGATAGCCAGATCGATAAGAAAACCGGTGGCCAGGAAGGAAAGAAGTTCCGGCCCAAAATGTAGCTGGGGAGTACCAATTCATGAAGGACCATGGTCATGCATACTTCTATTGCAGCACATGTTAGAAGGTGAGGATTTTGCAAGTGAAACAGTCATTTCACCTCAAACGTTTTTAATGCAGCTAACACTACCTAGGTAACTATCTAATTGACAGATTTATAGATTAAGATTTTTGTCCCATCTCATTTCTTACACAAATTGTGATCAAGGTAGAAATCTATTCTCAAAGAAATTCATGGATTGGGTCAGCCAAGTTGTTAGCCAAAATTGCTTTAATCATATCTCGGGGTTGCAGCCCTCCTTTTTTGCAATTGCATCAATCAGCTCAGAATCTTTTATTAAATAAAAAGAGAATGCGAACTTAATCCTTAAAAGGGTCAATATGAATCTCAGGATCTCAATAGATGTTTAATTTCGAACCTTTGATTTCTTCTTAGGACAGGTGTCTTGCCTATGGTCTCTTCTAGAAGAATATCATGGTGTCACATCTATCCCATATAACACATCTCTTTGGGATCAAAGCACATACTGACATTTACTCATAAACAAAATCAATTATGGAACAAATTGATTGAATTTTAATTTTTACAGATTATTTTCCCTTGCATCACCACCAACACTTCTAGTGATGCAGCTTTGATGGGACTCTGTACTAAGTATCCAGGCCCTTATTCTTGTAATAGATCGAACTGCGTGCATCTCAGAAGCAATAAAATACCAGTTTTGTGGATGTCTCTTCCCGGCTGTGGTTGCCCTCTTGCATTCTTCTTGCCCCTTTGTCTTTCTATAAGATATTGTGTCTATTTTGTGTTCCTTCAGGGATTCATTAATCATTGTGTATGCTTGGAATATTATTGTGAATGCATTTTTGCTTAGATTATGGTGACTTTTCATCACCTCTTCTAGTGTCCTTGCTCTTTTATTTCACCCATTTGGAGACTACTCTCACATCCTCCTTTCTGGTTGTATCACCACTTTAGTGTAACTTTCATTTTATGCATTCTCTTTTCCCGGTCCCTTAGAAATTCTAAATAGAATAGTGTTCCCCTGCATTAGAGTAGATTGTGGCAGGGGGTAGTTTAGGAGCAAGAACCAGCTTTTCTCTGGAGTCGATCTCACGTAGCAAGTCCACACTTGGAGATGAGACCCATGTTATCCAATCCACCGTGGTTCAAGTATATCTCCAGGGGTGGCTTGATTCGGTGATACAGTTTGGCACGCTAGGTGGACCTTAGAGGTCTTCACTTTCATTGCAACAAGATTTGATGTGCACTTGTTGTAAGTTCCAGGCTATTGAAGGGCTTTAAAATCGCCATTTGGCGACATCCAACAGAGGCATTTCCACTGGTTTCCAGCAGTCCAAGCCTGTAAATTTATGAGAAGAGTACAGACCCAGATCAAGAACTAGGGAGGAAGGATTGTTTGTTTATCTACATCTATCCCAGGCAGAGAAAAAGGGGAAGAAGAGCTCAAGATCTGCGTCTCCACCTAAATAGAACTGGTCTACCACCCCCACCTGGTAGACCTTTTCTCGCATCAACAAGGGTTCTCAGGCCAATCAGAATGGCGCAACCACTAAACCCTTTGTAATTTTCAATGGCAGTACCCCTTGCCTCAATGCATAAATCCAGTTCCAATTGCAAGCATTGAAGAACATTCCATTTTTCACGGAGAAAATCATACACTCCTGGTGATCATGTCAAAGACATTGCTAACGTCTGTGCAATCCTGATATCAACGAAATGATGTGCTGGCAAACTGCTGGCATCATCAATCGTTTTAAAGGTATGCATTGCAATGGTTCAGTACCTTGAAGCTGGTTCTATCACAAATTGGAATCAGTGTGCATGTTCTCCATTAGCATTTTGGAGAGAAGGGACACTTGTCCTCTTCTGGAACAATGAACAACTATCAAAGAGCTCCCAAGAGCAGCTGACTGACTTCAATTTCAGATTTCAAAGGTCTTGGGATAGGATTCCGGTGGCAATCAGGCCAAACAGCAGAAGGTGCTTTTCTATATTACCTTAAAGCTTTGAATTCTGATATTTCTATGTTAATTCAATTATGGGAGGCACAACCTTACCTGCTGCTTATAGTATTGCCATTAGGGCTGAAAACTGTCTTATTCAAGCTGGTAAACGGGCGCCTAGGCCTCCCCATGCCCTTGTATCCAAACCTAGAAAATCCAAGCACTAGTCAAGCACCCACTTTGGCTCCTATTCCCACTCCTAGAAATCAGAGTTCCAATGAGACTTCTACTTCATCCTCTAGTGCTTCAAATGAACTCCAAGAGGTCATGAAACAATTGCAAAATTTGGGAGAATGAGTTGGTTACTATCAAAAGACAGCAAGCACAAAGTGCTAGACCATATCAACCTCATGCGCAGAGTACCAGGCCAGGCAACCATATCAACTTCAAGACCACCCAATCTAGCTGCAAATCAGAATCAAGCAAGGCCTCCTACCAATAGACCATTTCAGCCCTACAACCCAATGTTGCTTTCTGCATCTAGAGCTTTGGTGCCAGTCCAAATAACATGGCCAAGAATATGATTGGTGTTCCAGTGCAGTCAGCCACAATAACCAATCAATGTGCTTTAACGGTGCATTAAATCAGGCTCTAATGGTTGCAAACCATTGGTGGGTCGCAAGAGTCCAGCCACGAAGAAGACCAACAGCAAGGGGCACCTCAGCAAGGGACATCTCCGAATGAAACTACTCTTGTCAATTGGCAGGCTGAAGATTTCTGTGGTATGAATCAAATACCCTCTCAAGTGTTGCAGCCAACACAAGGTCAAAGAGAAGAAATTTGGGTGAAGAACAGCCATTGGCGTCGAGTAATCCACAACCTTCTACCACTCCACAAGGCGCTGGCAAACAAAATATAGTTCCAAACATGCAAGGAGCATCCAAACCAGCTCCTAAACCAACTCAGACACCAGCTGCTGCTGCCCATGTGCAAGGAATGAATGTGCAGGCCAAGGGACAGCAGAGGGATACTTCATCTCCATTCAGTATCATTGATCAGATGAAGAAGACAAATGTAAACATATCAATGTGGGAATCACTATCTATCCCAGGACAAAGAGATCTGCTACAAGCTGCCATGAAGGACTGGTCAACTTCAAATCAACAGGTCCAAATGCAAGAGAAGGTACTCACAAATTCTGCCCAACCTGAGGGAAATCACGGAGGACAACAAGGTAAAATTTTGAAGCCCCCTCCATTTTATGTTTCATTGATGATAGGAGATAAGCTGGTGCATAATTGCATGATCGATTCGGGAGTAAGCAGTTCAGTAATTCCCAAGCAAATAGCTAATCAGCTAGGACTCCAATATGAAGTCATCTCCAAGGGTGTAGTGCAATTAGACGGGACAGCAGTGACAATGGTTGGAGTAATCAAAGGTTTGAGCCTCACACTGCACGCATGTCCTAACGTAACAGTGTTACAAGATGTGTCAGTCATAGACCTACCACCACTCTTTGCATTGTGCTTGTCAAGAGACTTCACTGCTAAAATTGGAGGCTATCTTTTGGCGGATTGGTCACACATGTTGTTCAGAACAAGATATGGAACCAAAGCCACAATCAGGTCTGAACCTATTGCGAACTTTCACATTGAGCCTTACACTCCAAGCCAAATCAATACCAACTGTTCAGCGTTTGATCAAGAAGATTATCCAAGCACTGATGAAGCTGACACCAAGGTTGGAAGCATCCCAGATTTGACTCTTGATGAATGGGCAAGCAAGGTGCATGCTTTTGATCCCTATCAAGAAATAGAAGAATCTGAGCTGGGAGTCTATTGTTTACATGAAGAGAATCAACCTCTTCCTAGCATCACCAAGCCAGATCATAAAGACAAGAATGAAGTATGGCAATTGTTCTTTGATGGGTCAAGGAGTAGACAAGGTGCAGGAGGAGGAGCTATGCTCATTTCACCGCAAGGTATAAGGCATTACTCAGCCTTCCGTTTCCAGTTTTCCTGTTCAAACAACACAGCTGAGTATGAAGCCTTAATTCATGGACTGCACTGGGCAAAGAAGAAATGCATCAGGAATTTACAAGTATTTGGTGATAGTGAGCTGATCGTAAACCAAGTCAAAGGAAAAAATGCTGCCAAAAATGATCTGTTAAAGAACTACAAAAATCGGGTATGGGATCTTATTGAAGATTTTGAAGCTTTTAGCATCATTTCCATCCCAAGAAAAAAGAATGAAGCCGCTGACAGACTGGCAGCAATTGGGGCTGCGTTTGATGTTGTAGAAAGTATCAAAAGTGAGAAAACTCAGCCTCATATCAAAGTGGTTGTGAGACCAGCTGTTCCGGATAACAACACAAGTTGGCAAGTCTTCGAGAATGATCAGCAAATTGTTAATTTCCTACAAGAAGAAGCTGAGTTCTCCGCCAGGAATCAAGACAAGCTGGAGCAGCAGTATGGTGACCAAGTGGTGTAGCTGAGGACTAACAAATTGCCAAAAGGCCTCATAACCTTGGAGTCAATCTTCAACCCGAACAATCAGTTCCGGAAAGAGAAAGCGAACATTCAAGTAAAGGGTGAAGATTCAGAGCCTATTTTAGTGGATGAAGGCAAGACATTGCAAATTGGAAAAGTAAGTACTCCACAAGAGAAATCTGATTTTGTTCAGCTTTGTCAAGAGTTCCCAGATGTCTTTGCTTGCACTTACAAAGATTTAAGAGGTTTCAACCCAAAGTTGGCACAACATACTATTGAGTTAGATCCGGAATCCAAGCCTGTCAGGCAAAAGCAAAGGCCAGTAAATCCTCATATCGAACCTCTCATGAGAAAAGAGTTAAGCAAGCTCATTGAGGCTAGTATCATCTTCCCCATCAAACACTCAAGTTGGGTTGCAAACTTGGTGCCGGTAAGAAAGAGAAACGGAGAAATAAGATTGTGTGTGGACTTTCGCGATCTAAATAGAGCATCACTCAAAGATCATTATCCGCTTCCATCAATGGAACAAATATTGCAGGTTGTAGTTGGTTCAGAAAGGTTTTCATTGCTAGATGGATATTCAGGCTATAATCAGATAATGGTAAAGGAAGAAGATCAATTCAAGATAGCCTTCACTACAAAATGGGGCACGTATGCTTACAAGAAGATGCCATTTGGACTGTCAAATGCCGGAGCAACATTTCAGCGAGCTATGGATATGGCGTTCAAAGGCTTGATCAACAAGATAGTGCTGGTATACCTAGATGATATCACTGTCTTCTCAAAGAATGCAGCAGACCATCTCTTTCACCTCAGACAAGTATTTCAGAGGTGTAGAAGGTTCGGAGTGTCATTGAATCCAAAGAAGTGTGTATTCTTGGCACACGAAGGCAAACTGTTGGGTCACATTGTCTCTAGGAAGGGCTAACAATTGATCCTGAAAGGGTTGAAGCCATCCGAACGCTTCCATTGCCACACCACAAGAAATCTCTCCAAAGCTTCTTAGGAAGGATAAACTTTGTCCGCAGATTTGTGCCTAATTTTTCCACTCTTGTGAAGCCTCTAACTATGATGTTGAAGAAGAGTCTGGCATTCAAATGGACAGCAGAAGGCAAAGAGAGTTTTGAAAACATCAAGCATGCAATATCACAAGCTCCAACTCTTATCAACCCAGAATTTTCAAAGGACTTCATGTTGTATGCATTTGGAGGATCAGATACAATCTCAGCTATCTTGACACAGTTGAATAGAGAAGGTTCAGAACAGCCCATAGCATTCTTCAGTCAAACCTTGGAAGATTATGAAATAAAGTATTCTTTCATCGAAAAGCATGTCCTTGCTGTCATCAGGAGCTTGAAGAAGTTCAGACATTTGGTCTCAAACAATAAGATTCAACTGCTGGTGTCTCATGCTGGCGTCAAGGACTTCCTCCTAAACAAGGATTTAAATGAGAAGAGAGCAGGTTGGATCACTCGGGTGATGGAATATGATATTGAAATCAAAGTGACCAAGCTAGTTCGTGGCAAAGGCTTGTGTGAGCAGCTCGCTTCCAAACAACCAGACGAGTCAAAAAGTGAAGAGGATGTTGTCTTGCTACTACAGAATGATCAAGAACAACCAGCTGATGATGCACTCATCCCATGTTGGACTCAAGACCTTGTGCATTATCTCCAAACAGGTTTGTGCCCTCTAGAAGTGAGCAAAGCAAAGAGGAGATACTTCAGATTACAAGCCATTCCATATGTGCTTGTTGACGGAGTTTTGTTCAAGAAGGACATCAATGGTGTTCTATTAAGATGCATTGGAACAGGTCAAGTTGAGAAGATCTTACACGAGTTCCATGACGGGGAAGTAGGAGGCCACTTTGCTCCACGAGTGACAGCTCTCAAAATCATGAAAGCTGGTTACTATTGGCCTACTGTGTTCAATGATTGCTACTCATGGGTCAAGAAATGCAGGAAATGTGCATTCTTCACAGGGAAAGAAAGGTTAGCAGCGCTGCCCCTTCGTCCAATTTCAGTAAATCAGCCATTCATGCAATGGGGATTGGACTTCATTGGGGTTATCAATCCCAATTCAAGTCAAGGCCACAAGTGGATACTAACAGCAACAGACTATTTCACCAAGTGGACTGAAGCAGTGGCACTCAAGGAGGCAAATGAATCTAATATCTTAGATTTCTATGAAGGGATAGTCACGAGGTTTGGTGCCCCTGCCACTATCATATCAGACAATGCATTGGCATTCCTTGGCACAAAGATCACTGAATGGGCTGTCAAGAATTGTGTGTATCTCAGCACTTCATCGAACTATTACCCTCAAGGTAATGGCCAAGCCAAGTCTACAAACAAGAACCTACTAAGAATCATCAGAAGGACTCTTGATGAAAACCAAAGGACTTGGCACGCAAAGCTCAAATCAGCCCTATGGGCTGATAGGATCACACCCAAGAGATCTACAGGAAGCTCTCCATACAAGCTTGTATACGGGAAAGAAGTAGTTCTACCTATATCACTTGAGTTGCCAGCATTGGAACTCATGAAACAGTTGGAACTAGCTGAGTTTGAACCTATGGAAATCAGGTATGCAGAGCTGATGGAATTAGAAGAGACAAGAGAGCACGCAATGCAGACCATAGAAAAAGATAAAGCATTGGTCAAAAAGAGTTTTGACAAGAAAGCTAAGGCCAGGATATTACAAACTGGAGATTTGGTACTGAAGTGGGATGTTGATCGTGCAAAACCAGGAAAGCACTCCAAGTTTGATGCCATCTGGAGTGGCCCATACATGATCATTGAATGCAAAGGTAGCAATGCTTTCCGACTGGCTAAGTTGGATGGTGAAGAATTGCAGATTCCGGTCAATGGGATCTATCTCAAACGTTGCTACTAGAAAGAAAGCTTCTCACCCTTGTAAATATTAATTTAGAATTTCCATTCCTCTAAGTGCTTATGCACATTGTACTGCTGTTAGAGTAGTTTTTATTTCCCTAAGTGCTTGTGCACATGTCCTATTGCTTCTAGTATGTGCATGTTTACAGTTCATCAAGCTCCTGGAAAAGAATTGCAGCCACAGGAAAACCAGCTCAACGAATGTTTCAATGGCTCAAGGACACAGGTTTTCAAATTTCAGATCAGCTGAGAGGTTATCAAACAGACTCCATGCCCAATGGATTGCTACAAGTAGCTGGCCGTTCTTCATCTGGCAGGCAGATGACCCCGCTGAGTCGCCAAAATTGTTATCCAAAATTCACCCCCAAGGTAAATTTTGATAACATGCATCAAATTCTTTAGTCCCAAGCAATTATATTGATTCAGGACAAAAAGTCATGTTTCTAGGGTCCCCTCATATTTTTTCTAACTCCCCTGTCCAAGTAGAAGAGAGCAAGTTCTGAGAAAATGTGAAAAAATTGCAAAAAACAAGCTCGGGCCAGAAAAAATCATAAAAAATGGCTAAGTCCCAGTCCTTGCAATAGTCGGGACATGCGCGGGACAAAAGTACTGGAACCGGCGAACCGGCCGAAATGCTGCTAGGCAGTCTGTGCAGCATTTGGGACATTTGGGACAAAGGGACGCGCGGGACGCGGAAATCCGAACTGGCCAAAAAATGGAAAAAATTGACTAACTGTTGAAACAGGCAGTATGGGACATCTGGGCAATTAGTACACGAATCGGCTGGATCGGGCAAAATGAGTCAAGGTAGCCCGAAACAGTTGGGCAGGTACGCAAAGTATGGGATCGGCCGAAATGAGTGGGACAAAAGTACGCGAACCGGCCGAACCGGGCGAATCGGGAAAATTTGTCCCAAGGCGGCCCGAAAGCAAATGGGACATCTGGGACGAGAGTACGCGAACCGGCCAGTTCGGCCGAAATGGGAATCTTTAGCACTGGGAAAAGTGGGACAAAGGGACGCGTGGGACGCGAAAATCCGAAGCGGCCGAAGGCAGAGAAGAAAAGTCAACGTTTGGCCCGTGAAACTTCAAACGGCCATAACTTTTGACTCCGAGCTCCGATTTTCACAAAATTGGACTTTCTGGAACGAGCACGACGTCCTCTACCCCAAAAAAATTGGATTTTTTAATTTTAATGAGGGTAGATATATTTAAATAAAATAAACATATTCGGCTCCAGTCAGTCAATGCTCATTCCCGTCAAATGACAGAAAACGCCTGCCAGACCCAAAATAGCTGCCCGCACTCAGAAGGCCATAACTTTTGCATTTTTCAACGAAATCGCACAAAATTGGTACCGTTGGAATCATGGTTCTGAGCCCGATGCACAGAAATCAAGAAATTCTAGATTTGATCAGATATTGATTGAGATTTTTAAGAAAACGTGGCCGGGTTCAGAACAATGTTTTATTTGGTAGCTAGGAGTGCAATTAAGAGGCATGGTCATCATTCTTTCTCTGCTGCAGCACATGGGACAGTATGGGGAGCCTTTTGCAAGTAATGTATAACCATTTCACTCAATTTAATGCCTCTTACAGGTGGTTGAAGGACAAGATTTTGGGATTTCCATTTTCCCTTCTCTTTTCCTTCTCATTTTTCTATAAATTGGAGTGTTGGGCTCATTGTAAAGGAGAGAGTTTTTGGGTAGCAAAGCTCTGCCAAAATTGCTTTTTGAAGCCAGTGTGTTGCAGGCCCTTGTAGTGGACTCCTTGCATGGTGATCCAGGCCCTTATCTTGTAATAGATTGAACTGTGCATACCAGGAAGCAATAAAATACAAGTTTGTGGATGTATCTTCCCCTGCTGTGTTTTCTTGCATTCTTCTTGCCCCTTTAATCTTTCTATAAGAATATTGTGTCTATTATTATGTTCTTGCAGGGATTCATTATCATTGTGTATGCTTGGAATATTATTGTGAATGCATTTTGCTAGATTATGGTGAATTGTCATCACCTCTTCTAGTGTGCACTTTGCCTCTGTATTTCACACATTTGGAGACTACTCTCACATCCTCCTTTTCTGGTGTATCACCGCTTTAGTGTAGGCTTTCATTTTATGTATTCTCTCTCCCTGGTCCCTTGGAAATTTAGATTAGAACAGTTAGCTTATCCTGCATTAGAGTAGATTGTGGCAGGTAGTTTAGGAGCAAGAACCAGCTTTCTCTGGAGGTCTATCTCAAGTAGCAAGTCCCACAACTTGGAGATAGTACCCATGTTATCCAATCACACCGTGAGTTCAAGTATATCTCCAGGGGTGCTGTGATTCGGTGATAACAGGAACCTCATTGTTGTTGCATGGTGGATAATCAAAAACCATCCACCATCGGTCCCAAAAATTGTTTTTGATTCTATCATCATGGCACCAATGGATTGCGAACCGTTTGCAAGTAACTGCAGGGGGCATTGGTTCTAGGGTCGGTAAATAATGCACAAATGAGGTCTTTTCCAATTTTTTTGTCTTTGACGACCACATGGGATAGTTTATCCGCATACCACCACCTACAGTCACTTCTAAAGGTGTTCCATCTATGTATTTGGTTGGTTACGGACTCGACTTCGCCAATCAATGTTTGCAATGTATTGGCTAAAGTCATGCAGGGATGGATTTGTAGCATGATTTTGTCTTATATTTTGAATTAGGTTCTCAATGGCAATTTTATTTTCTTGGATTCTTCCAATGATATTATCTTGCGTTCCTGCTAGCTCAATGGGGACAGAAGGAGCCACAGGAGGTGGATCTATGTTTGGAGGAGGGTTTTGAGGAATGTTCAGAGGGTTTTGAGGAATGTTCGGAAGGTTTTGAGGAATGTTCCGTGGGTTTTGAGGAATGTTTTGACGGTTTGCACGATTTCGAGCTTGTCGACCAACTGATAAAACAAGAAAATACCCATGAAAATGCAAAAAAAAACCTAAAATGCAAAAAAAAAACCTAAAATGCAAAAAAATGATTACAATCGGGGACTTACCTCCTCGTCTTGGTGGCATGGTTGAATATATCGCTATCCAGAAGTCCGTAATGAGCAATTTTTGAGATGGTATTGAGAGCGTGAGTGAAAAATGTTTAGGAAAAGTCACGGTTCGAAATGAAAAATGAGGAAAATAACGAGTCGCGGGACTATTAAATTTTGTCTCAGAGTTCCGCGATCGCGGTTTATAACCGCGATCGCGGTTTTAGGTTCGGTAATTACCGAACCTAGAATTCAGGAACCATGATCGCGGTTCCTTTATTTCGGGTTTTTATGTCCACAGAATTGTCCACCAACTTCATGCACTTACCCAAGATGACTTCTATTCATACTGTATTGAGTTTAGTTGTAATAGAATATTTGCATTTAGAGCAATTAGATGTGAAGACGACTTTCCTTCATGGTGATTTGGATGAAGAAATTTATATGCAGTAGGCGCTTGGGTATGAAGTCAAGGGTAAGGAGAAACTAGTGTGTAGGTTGAAAAAGAGCCTATATGGGCTCAAGAAATCTCTAAGGCAATGGTACATGAGGTTTGATAGTTTTATGCATGAGCATGGTTACTTGAGATGTTAATCTAACCATTGTGTTTATTTCAAGAAGCTTGAAAATGGGAGCTATATTATTTTGTTACTGTATGTGGATGATATGTTTATTGCAGGATCTAGTATGCATGACATTGGTGAGCATAAGAGAAAGCTAGCTCACACATTTTTATGAAGAATTTAGGAGCTGCAAAAAGAATCCTTGGCATGCAAATACATAGAGACAGGAAAAATAAGAAATTGTATTTGTCTCAAGAGGATTATATCTACAAGGTGTTAGAAAGGTTCAACATGTAGGATGAAAAACCTATTAGCACAACTATGGTTGGACACTTCAAATCAAGCAAAGATCAGTGTCCTTCATCACATGAGGAGGTCAAATACATGACACGAGTGTCATATGCTTCAGCATTTGGAAGTCTCATGTACGCTATGGTTTGTATCAGACTAGACATTACACAAGAAGTGGGAGTTGTGAGTAGATATATGGCTAATCGAGGTAAAGAGCATTGGAAAGCAGTCCAATGGATACTCAGGTATTTAAAAGGGACATCTAGCATGGATTTATGCTATGGAGGCTCAGATATTTCATTACGTGGCTATGTTGATTCGGATATGGCTGGATATATGGATGGTAGGAGGAGCACTACTAGATATATTTTCATAATAGGTGGAACGACAGTTAGCTGGATTTCGAAATTGTAGAAGGTTTTGGCTTTGTCTACTACAAAGGAAGAGTATGGTACAGCTATAGAGGCTAGCAAGGAGATGATATGGATAAGTAGGTTCATGGAAGAGTTGGGAAAGGAGCAAGATGATTAAAAATTGTTCAGTGATAGTAAGAGTGAAATTCATTTGGTAAAGAACTCATAATTTCATTCTATAATGAAACACATTCAGTTGATATATTACCTCATATAATAGGTATTAGAGGATGGGCATCTGAAATTGAAGAAGATTCATATGAGTGAGAACCCTGTGGATATGCTAACAAAACCATTGGAAAAAGAGAATTTGTAACTACACTCCACTTCTATTGCTCTTCAAGTTTGAGACTTAAATAGTAAGAAACAAAGATAAGGAAAGGATTCAAGAATGACATTGTACAGGGATAGTGCAGTAATTTATCTCCAAGTGGGAGATTTTTGAGTTATGGAGCTCAATTACTTAATTTTAGCATGCTTTATCAACTTGCTGGAAAACATAGTAACTGACATCAGTTATGTAGGTAATAATGTTGGTCACCTATGACCGACATCGGTCAGCAAAGGAGGAACTGACATCAGTTAGGAATAACTGGCATCGACTACCTGTGAGTGAATGTTTTATTTAACTCATGGGAATTATATCTAATTTTAGTATTAAAGAAAATCTATTGATTGTAATTACATGGCTAAGTGACCTAACATTCTCTCCATTTGACTGTCATCACCATATGCATACTCGTGTCCTTGATAGGTTCAATAGCCAAACTAGTTTTGGCATTTCTCATATGAGTAAGCATAGTGGTTCTAAATCTTGTCATAGTGTTGGTCTCAAGGATTTGTGAAGATCATTAGTGGCTGATTGTACTGCTGAAAGTGTGAATTCTATTGTGGGAATGAAGTCATGGTTGCATAACTTCATAGAATGAAATAAAATGAGAGATATGGAAATAAAGATGAATAGAATGGATGGAAAAAGGTCTACAAAATCAGAGAATGGGTTGTGGACCAGGCAGAGTCACCATATGTGCTTTGCATGTGACTCCAAAGGCTGAATCTCACCAAGAACACACCAAATTGATGAAATGAAGTGGTAAGGTGCTTCAAACCTATCCCACCAGGCGTGCTAGAAATTGTTGAAGCCAAAAAGTTTATCACCTTGGGATTTTTGGCTATGGATCTCTACCTTTTTGGGAAGCATTGGGTTATCTCTCAAACTGTGGGACTTGCGGGCTTGAGATAACCCTTTAGAGAAAGTTGGCTCTTGCTCCTAAACTACCCTACCACAAGCTACTCTTAGTGCAGGAAAAAATATCTAATCCTATCCTAACATTCCAAGAGGTTGAGGAGAGAGCATGCATAAAAATAAGCCTACACTAGAATGATGATACACCAGGAAAGGAGATTTGTTAATCAAGAATCCAACTTCTTGAATGGAGAAAGGTGAGCAATGGAAAGGGTGGAAAAAATGCACCACAGTCAAAGATAGGTTCACACAAAACACCACTTCAAACCTATTGAGCACAACTTACAAAACATACAGTTAACATTAGAACTATGGCACAATATACCTGCAGTCAATAAGGCAAGTAGAGATAGTAAAACATGCAAAGGATGGAAAATGCATCACATGACATATCATATTGCTCCAAAATATGCACAGTATAACAACACTAGGTCAAGAGCCAGAAAATATGCCATTACAAATCTTTGAGATAAGGCTTGAGTTTAACATTCAAAACCCTAAGAGAGAAGAAATAGGGGCAGAAAGGAAAAAATGACTAGCTCCTATGGTGTATGAAGCTCCAGATTACAATATATACAATGAGAAAAAGAAAGTAGAGAAATCCCAAAATTACCTCTCCAACCACTTGCAGGATGCAATAATGAGGTGAAGTCATGGAATTTGATTTGAAAAATCTCCCTAAACACTACCCCATGACCTACAATTGGATAAAACGATGGCCATACTCATTGAATGCATTCCCAACCACTTTTAAACTATATTTTTAAACTGGGGATCGTTTTCTACAAATATACCTACAAATATTCATCATCCCTGATTTTTTGGTTGGCAGTGCGTTGGGGTCCCGAAGCCACAATTCCAACAACACCATTTTGTGCAATTTCATTAAGAAATGATCAAGTTATGAGCCTCTATGTTTAGCTAGGTGATTTTGATTTTCCAGGCATTCCTTCATCTCCACGAGACTGAGAATTAAATCCCTTGGCTGGAAAATTCATGTCATAAATTTTTATCCTTCCCAATGTTTGACATATATTTTAAAAGATCTGGGCATTTAGAGTAGTGGGGCCCATCCTACACTCTTCGTTGTTTGCATTAGGGGGGGTACTTTTAATATTTTAATACACTTCAAAGCTAGCTTGGTCAGCTTGACCGAGCTAGCTATTTTTTTTTTCTTACCAATGTCAAGTTACCTCCTTGTCCTTCAATCAAGCCAATCAAGCTCGAATGAATGCATTTTATGCATCAAACTCCTATCACTCCATTTTTTCACCGCCAACTCCCTCACCAACCTCCAGAACACATGTTAATCCCACCAAACCACCTCTCTCATTCGTCAACTAACATCTTGGATGGCAAGCTCCACATGTTGTGTAGAGCTCCTGCTAATACACCAACTCAGCCAATTCCCCTTGCATAACTCTTTGGACTTCTACATTCAATAACATGACCTCGTGCGTCGGGCTCCTTTTCTTCCGCGCTAAGCTATTGCATGTATCTGCGACTGTCTTCCCTGGTGAGTTCTTCATTCCTCTTCCAACCCATTTGAGTTGATCCCCAATTTTTTACTCCATCGCCCTTTTTGACCACTTGGGCCTTGACCTATGATGTGTCCACTACGGCATGCTCCGTACACCCTTGAGGCTTCCACTTTTTTCCTTTACCGTTTGGACTTGCACCATGAACCATGAAAAGACGTGGGGACCCTATTTACCCTTTGTTCACCTATGGCCCCTCAGGGTCTCTGTTTAGCTCAATGCACCAAATACCTCGCTTCAAATCATTTGTCACTTGCTCAAGTTCCTTACGATTCGGTAAGTGCTAAACTTGTTTCATAATGGTTGTCGATTCCACAGAACTCACCAATGATCTAATTTGTTCCTATAACCCGACTCACCATGTGGGTCACCAATTAAGATGATCACAAGTTGACTCATTCCCAAAGCTTAATCCATCCACTCAGCATTAAAGATAATAGCTCAAAAAATCCAATTGCAGAGTTCAGTTCTCCCCTTCCAAGGAATTGTGTAACTACCAAGAGCTCGTTCTCTTGTGTGGAGCTTGGTTTGTAGAGGATTTGGCTTAAACCCTTAACACTAACTCGGTCCACCACCGAGAGTTTTATGCTTCCCTGATAATGAAAACAACTCACTTCTCACCTTTACGGATTGCCATCTCTTACTCCGTTGCGCCAACTTGCCTCTTAAAACCCAAACATCACATCTTAAGCTTGCTTGATATGAATGGGTTGTATGCACAAATTTGTTTTTTCCAGTCCAGATAGCCATGTCTCATCTGCGAGCTCACTCCTTGGCTCACTCTCTTCAAACAACCTTTAGCGGGCCATTCTCAAGGTGGCTTGATTACTCCATGGAACTCGGGCACCTACAAGATTAACTCAGTCTATTAAAGATGAGTTTCATGTTTTGCAGTACTATATCCAACAATTCAACCACTTATTATATATGAGCCCAAATTACATTAAAATAGCTTAGTGCAACTTGAGAGATCTCCCTATATAAAATAGCTTGCTTGGGAGGTCACAATAGCTTGATTATGAGCTCAGTGAGTTTTAAACCAGGTCTTGCGAGCTATCCCCTTGAAATCAACACCCTCTTGAACACTTCATGTAATTCCTTAGATACCTACAACCATGAGAAAATCGCAAGAAGCATGTTTTCCATTCGTTGCATGTGGTCCCTTTTGTTAATTATCATAATAAGATTGCTAGTTTATCAAAGGTCACTGAGGTGGCAAAATTAGATAGCAGGTACTAGGATTAAGAAATTTTGTGTAAGGTATATGTGACCATGTTATTTGAAATATAGGGATCAAGTTTAATAATATGATATATTTAGAGTGTTTAATATGAGCAACTATGATGCATAGATCTACACAATTAATGAGCAAGTCATATGCAAGTCCTAGTTTTGTAATTATGTAATATTATATTAGTATGACATGAAAATCCATATACGAACAAATGTCCATTGCTAAAACACCAACTCCATGCAACATACAAAATGCAATGCAATATGAGAAAGTAAAAGATGCCTAACTCCATACAACATACATAATGCAATGCAATACGAGAAACTAAACAAGCTTAACTAACAGAAAAACAAGATGCAATGTTTTTGTTATCAAGCTTCAGTGTAACATCCCCATTTTAAAATACCAGAACAAGGGAAATTTTATTTTTATTTTTTGATAACGTTCACTGTTATGAATTATAAAATTCAAACACATGTTCAAGTTTTAATAATTGTTCTCTGCCCAAACAACACAGTTTGGATCACACAATTCCTTTTTAACTACAAAAGTTTCCCTGTTCGCATATTTACAATATGGAACACACATTCAATGTCATTCAATCTTATAACAGATTCTATATGCTGCTGTAAATGACTCGAGGAACTGCCGATCTTTCCATTTTCAATGGCTCGGAGTTTCAACGATCCTTCATTTCATGACTCGCAACAACCAATCCTTCATGTTCATGACTCGGAAACAACCGATCCTTCATGTTTGTTTATGCATGGTATATTATATATACCTGTTCTCATAACCAATTCCGGTTATCTAAGTGATCCATTTAAGAAGCCTATCTAAATATCTATTACTGATATTCATCTGACATCCTGCATCTTAAATTAAGTGATAAGGACAACGCAACCAGGCAATTGTGATACTTTGGCCAAAGATTTTCACATGCTTTGCATGATCATATTCCCTAGATGTTATACACATCAACGGAATACGTCCTTCACTTCACTTCACCTATTATCTAGAATGGTCTTTCCTGGTTCCTACCAGTCATCGTCGTTTAAGGTCAGTTTTAAACTTTCAATTATAGCTAGTAATATGAATGGGTATAGGAAGGCACTTCCTGGTAACTAAAGATACGTAGGACATACAATGTCGTTTACCCCACGACCCCGTGTGTCTAGTTATCTTTAGTATTCCGGAGTCACTCCGTATACCAGATCATACTCCTATCCCCTGTCCACAAGTTACACATTCAGCCTATGTATTCTTGATGTTTTAATTCGGGAGGGCATTGTAATATGTCAGCTGCAACAGTGTGTCGTCATGAAGACCCCGTCTTCATGGAGACACCTTGCTGTAGCTGGCGTATGCCAATGTCCTGCAGAATTCTCCCATCGAGAATACACATCCTGCTCAAGTGATTTGGATACGATTTAATAATTAAAATCAACTTTCAGCATCCATGCTGATCCCTGATCCTCGTTTCCGTTACAGTTGTATATAGCCTAAGAGGGACTAAAATCCGTCCATTATCTTGCAATGCATCTTCTCCTTCGTGTCGAAGGGCTGCATTTCCTACTTGGTTCACTTCTTAATCATTGGATTAAGCATTCCGTACCGACAGACGTGATAAGTTTAACCTATTAAACTTAGCCAAGATTTTCCCAACTGCAACTAAATTCAGAATACTAACTTATTAGACGTCATTTAAACGAGGTCTAATTCCCAAGAAATGTATTCATTTGTTCTCCTTAACGTTATATAGTTAAGGTCCATTAGTTATGGATATACTTTATCTATATCCTTTATTCTGATTTAGCATACGAGATCATTAATGGAGTTCGAAAGCGAAGTTCGATTATTCAAAAGTTAATTGATATTCCTTAGCTCCTAAGCTAATCCTGAATACCTTCGATTATGGAATCATATTCTTCTTATCCTTTTTAATGTCAATTAAAAATTCATCTTTACCCAAGTATGAACTAATTGCATTTTTCAACTAAAAGTTGCATTTAGGTAAGAATAGATATCAGTTTCCATTTAGCATCCATCCAAGGACAATGAAACAAATCCAAATTAAGAAATAACATTATATTTCCAATTTAGACAACAAATATCAAACTGATATAATTATTAAAATATCACACTTGTAATTGTATTCAATTCATGTCATAATCTGTACATTTGCCAATCCCCAGCTGATGGGCATGGTTTACATAAAAACATCAATACAACTCATAGATAGAAGAATATATTTTCTTCTTTTCACAATTCCTCGAAGAGGAATAAAAGCAACAATTACAATTCATCTTTCAGCTAATCAAGAAGCATCAGAAAAAACAGCCATGTCTTCATTCTAATCAAATTCCATCTGCAAAATGATTTGCACGGGTCAGTTCAATGAACTGAGCATATTAAGCACTTATCCTTAAAATAAGGTGCTTCAACTAACTGTCTCAATAAAAGAACCCTGCTTTTATGAAACGACAGTTAAAATCAATCACGAAATAGGCAAAAGAAAGATCAGCATAACAACTGAACTATCAAATATCATCACAATCAGCTAAGGAACTGCTTTCCCCATTTCCACATATTTGTAAATTAGGAATAAACATACTGTTATCCACTGTTTCCTTTCCACGCCTTTCATTCATTAATAATAAATGCAAAGGATGAAACTAACTGAAATGTAAACTCATTACTTTCCTTTTCAGTTCGTGTATTAAATTCAAAGCAATCAAGTACAGACAGAAAGCGAACAACAATGCATATAGTTGCTCCCATCTAAGCACTATAAAATTCATTATTCACGAATTCCAGATTTCCAACTGAATGAAGAAAAAGATCATTTTTCAAGTCATTCATTCATATCTCTATTTCTTTCCACATGACTGTCCTAACAGTGGAATCCAAACGAAAGACAAATCAAGATAACAGTTCAGAGTGAAACTTACAAAATCCATTCGGAATTCACTTTCCGGCAGCAAGAATAATTTCATTTATAATCAGCTTAAATGAAAACAGGGAAGAATTCATCATCCATATCCATACTTCATTTGAATCAGACTCATATAAAGATCGAAACAGGTTAGTACAACATTATATTTCATCCAAGATCAAACAATATAAGGATGCATACCATATTTACCGCACTAAAGAAACTATATTTCACTTAATGTAAACAATAAACAGTTATACAATCACGCAATCACTTATCACATGACTTTTTATATCCATGAACGCATATCCCGTTCATAATAACAATTACACATTGTTGTTACCTACAAAACCAAATTCTATATGACCGTAAAGTTTCCAATATTTTTTCAGAGTCAAAATAGCAAAAAGATAAGAATTCATTTAAGTGATGATAACAAACTGAGGCAGAAGAATCGGACTTCCCTGTCCTAGACAAATTGAATTCTACCCCCATCATATTCCTATTTCACATTTCACAATAAATAATAATAAATCAAACACTCCAAATACCGAGCATAATACTCGGATGTCATTTCACCTTACTAACAAAATATAATGGCACGAAGGAATCATAAGGAGTAGCATCAATTGACATGAACCTCATTGTACAATCAAAGACAACCCCAAAGCATGACAAAATTTCATTGCAATGTATTCCTTCATAGCAATTCAACACCTAATTTCACAGAGAGTATCTCATTCCAAAACAATCCATTGATCTCTAAAAACCGATCAAACATTGATCCAACATAACAAGACTTTGTCAATCATCTACCTCTTCAACAAGATCACCTTTATTCATTATACAATTCCAAAAAGAAAGCTATTTTTCTTTTCCAACTCGTCATGAATAGCTCAGTATAAAATTCTAATGCCGCATTCCTTTAAAATACAAGATGCCGATTTCCCCAGAATTCGAAACAGCAGAAGGAAGAGGAAGTCCTTATTTCCTTTAAAGAAAGCTTCAAGTAGAGAGAACGACCTCATAAGCCGTTCTCACAACGAATACAATCAATATCCGCAAGTTCAGATAGCAAACAAAACAATAGCTCACTATCCTGAATCAATAGATCATATTATCTCCACACTGACTGCTGTAACAGCGTTCCACATTCCATACACAAGAATAACAGTTAAAATCTTCATATAATATCACATAACCAGCACGCACATTGGAGATCAATTCCATTTCAAGAAGAGCAAGACAGTTAAACACAGCAACGGGGAAACGATTTTCTTATCAAATTTCCAAAGAAAAGACAACCAAGGGTCGACGAACCCAATTCCATAGCAACACAACTCATATAATGTGTACAGTCTCAAAGATATATTATGACGATTTCCCCGTATTGTCAACAAACCAACACATGCCTGGAAGCATTCCAAGCCAAATTAAAATGCAAGGGCAGATTAATCACAACCAGTAAAATGACTTTACCCCATTAATTTCCAAAAAGGACGTAAATATGAAGGAAAATCCAAATCCTAGCAACATAAAATGACTGTATTTCCACTTCCTTTTACATGCAAGGCAATTCCTAAATAAAACAGGCAAAAGAATAAGTTACACAACAAGGAAATGATTTTCGCAGCCTGTCACATTTCAAACAACACTAACAATGAAAAAGAAATATCCATTGTCAAACCACCATACGTGTCAAACAACGCAAATAAGTAGTTCAATTTCCACTCGTTTCGTGCAAAAACAACATCAAAGGCCAAGCAACCAGAAGCAATTCTTTCTTATCATTTCCAAAGAAAGAAAGCAAGAACCAACAAAATCCAAGGTCAAAATCGACTCATCAACAATCACGCATCCTAAACCCAAGAGCAGGGTTGTTTTAAATGAGACACTAGTAAAGCAAGAGAAGGGCTTAACATGCTTGTAATCTCTTTCTCCTGAACTCGAAGAAAATTCGTTTGCCCACGTTTTTCCTTCCAACAGCGACAGCACAAACTTCCAGAACTCTTTTCTTCTTCAGGCTTACAAGCAGCCTCAAATCTCCAAGAAAATGTCAAATGCCAAGAGCTGGTTCGAAACTGAACCAAATTTTGAAAAAACCAAATGCAGAGCAACTTTGCCAAACAAATCGAAAACAATGAAAATCAATTTCCCTATACGCTTTTCTAAGGCGGACTGTCATGGGGACTCGAAAAAAATTAATGCAATTAAGGCTCTGCCCTTTTTCCTTAACTTTCCATGCACTGCCACTTGGGTGGCCGAACTCAAATTTCAAAATTTACAAAGTAAAAAATCAAATTTGGCTCTATCTCCAATAGAATGCCTCTATTTCCCTATCTACCACCGCCAAAACTGGCGCTGTCCACATATATGGACTGTTTTATTAATGACAATAGTGCCTTTTCCTTCATCCTTATCCCTTCCCTCCAAGGGTTCTGCGCACCCCTTTAGATTAAGGATTAGTTTAGGTTGCATATAGTATTCAACCTAGGTCTTAGTTTAGCCTTAGGTTATTTTCCCTTTTTTTTTTTTTAAATAATTTACAAATCCACTTAGGATCGTAGGGTAGTGATGCATGTTAGGACTTTAGTATTAATTTAGGGTTTAATTCACACTAACCACTAACACTAACATCTTCATCTAGCCTCCCTACTAACATTCACGTTAATGCAGAGCAGGACATTCCGTCCTTCAGATTACGTGCCAAGGCCACCCGTGTCCAGGCATTTCTTGCCTCATGAGGTCCCAAGTTCGACAGTACAGGGTTCAAGAATCGAACCCCTTTCATTGGCATCTACGTGCTAGCTGTTCACACCTGCAATCAGGCACTGCACGTTCATAACAATCTCGGGTTTTGGTTCAAGTGTGAATCAACACAGAAATCACAAGAGGACCTCAGCATACTTGGATCAGTGAAATTGATTCAAGGTATGTTGTCAATCAGCAAAGAGAGTTTAGCAAGTATACGACAATTTGTCATCACATCAGCAAACACACAAGTACAATATTTGTTGTCCCATGTAATAAATCATAGCATACAAGAATCCAAGTTAGCAACACATTCTCTTAAGATCAGAACTTATCTTAACATGTTTGCCTTCATTTCAACAACTATAATAGTTAGGAAACATTCACCAAGTTAACATACAAAATCAGAGTGTTACATCAAACGCTACTTCGTGGGCCGTATGGACAAGAAAGTTGACATGTTTTTGTGCATCTTGTATCAAATTTGTCACTGCTGAGTGTGATTCACAAGAATGGGTGGATGGATGGATTTGTAGGCCTCTAAATCCACTTCCTATTTGTCAACCTCCATAAGCATTATGACTTGTTTCTGTACATGAAGTTATAACATCCAAGGACTTTGACGAAATTTTGATTTTGGTGCGATAAGGTATTTATGGTTATTTATTTAATTTTTGTATTGAGTTATGTCCATTGAAATTTTAATATGTAATTTAAATTTGAGTTGTTCAGCCTTTTTTTTGTAGGACATATGTTTGCAGTTATTGCGACAGAAAACAATGAAGAAGGAATAGACTATTTCTTATGTCCTTGCATTGAGGAAAGAAAGAAGTTGACTTCTCCTATTATAGATGGCAAAGATATTGAGTATCCTACATGGTCAGTGGTAGTTACTAGAACTTGGCTTCAACGGTATCCATTAAAAAAATCATCTATTTAGGTGTTTGAAGACTTTGAGACACACAGGAAAATAATCTTATATTCACATCTAGTTCTAGCGACAAATATTCAGCTGTATAGATATCAAGGAAGGTTTAATAACAAGATTCTTTGGAAGGTTCAAGAGTCAGATCATGAAGCAATCTTGTCCGCTATTTAGAGTAGATTCAATCCTGATGGTTCATTGGAATGAATCTACAATGCTCATGTCTAATATATATAATTTCTTTGATATATATAAATTTTTTTGTTAGATAGATTTAAGTTCATATATTTTATTTTAAATTTGTGTATTTTGTATATATCTAGTATGGTTTTTATTTGAAACTTAAATTTCTTTGACTAACACTTTTATGTTCAGGTTAGTGGTGCCAGAAAAGCTTCCACCTTCACATGGTTGGCACTGTTAGTAGATAATTTTAAATTCTCGAAGCTAAGAGAAGTTTTTATTGTTTTACAAGAAAAGTCACTTGAGAAGCAATTAATAATGTTGATTTATGTACCCATAGAGGGGGTTCTTGGCTCTGGAGGAGGTAGCCCAGAAGCACCTGGAGCCTAGAGAACCAAAAATACTCCTCCCTAAGTTTTTACAAGACCATATCTATGTGTATGCACAATCGATTTGGTGTCATGACCCACCGTTTGAAAAATATAGCGTTTGACAGCCTTACACTGGCTCAAACTGCACTATTTCATGCGTTTGCAAACAATAGGGCAACGAGAGCACCGATATGAGAAGGAAAAAATTGAGAGAGGTTATTGTAGAGGGTCCCTACACCGAGGTGTGGGATCTAATGAGATGTCTCTAGGTGCCACGGAGTCCGAGTAGTCACCCGTCGAAGTTGAAAGATATTTTGGTCTCAGGGCTCTTAAGGGACTACGCCTGAATGACGTAGCCCAAAAGCAACGAACTTGTCACGCACCCAAAAAATTCCTCCTCTATCATTCACCTAGCCATCTAGATGTGTCGGCACAGTCGGTTCGGTGGCACGACCCACCGTTTGCATAATATAGCATTTTGAGAGCCCTACATTGGCTCAAACTGCACTATTTCATGCGTTTGCAAACAAGAGGGCAGTGAGAGCACCGATTTGAGAAGGAAAAAATTGAGAGAGGTTATTGTAGAGGTTCTCTATGCCAAGGTGTCAGATCTGATGAGACATCTCTAGGTGCCATGGAGTCTAAGTAGTCACATGTCGTAGTTGAATGATATTTTGGTCTTAGGGCTCTTAAGGGACTACGCCTGGACGAAGTAGCCCGGAAGCAATGACCTTGTCACACACTAAAAAAAACCTCCTCTAGCATTCACTAGCCACTCGAATGTTTCAGCACAGTCGGTTTGGTGACATGACCCACCGTTTGAAAAATATAGCGTTTGACAGCCTTACACTAGCTCAAACTACACTATTTCACACATTTACAAACAATAGGGCAGTGAGAGCACCGATATGAGAAGGAAAAAATAGAGAGAGACTATTGTATAGGGTCCCTACATTGAGGTGTTGATTCAGACGAGACATCTCTAGGTGTCACGGAGTCTGAGTAGTCACCTGTTGAAGTTAAACGATATTTTGGTCTTAGGGCTCTTAAGGGACTACACCCGAATGAAGTAGCCCGGAAGTAACGACCTTGTCGCACAACAAAAAAATTCCTCCTCTAGCATTCACCTGGCCACCTAGACATGTCATCACATTTGGTTTGGTGCCAAGACCCACCGTTTTAAAAATATATCGTTTGACAACCTTAGACTAGCTCAAACTATACTATTTCGCACATTTGCAAACAATAGGGCAGCGAGAGCACTGATTTGAGAAGGAAAAAACCAAGAGAGGATATTATAGAGGGTCCCTACAATAAGGTTTCAGATTACATGAGACATCTCTAAGTACCACAGAGTCTGAGTAGTCATTCATCGAAGTTGAACGATATTTTGGTCTCAGGGCTCTTAAGGGACTACGCCCGAATGAAGTAGCCCGAAAGCAATGACCTTGTCTCGCACCAAAACAACACCTCCTCTAGCATTCACCTAGCCACTTAGACATGTCAGCATAGTCGGTTTGGTGGCACGACCCACCGTTTGTAAAATATAGCATTTGACAGCCTTACACTGGCTCAAACTGCACTATTTCACGTGTTTACAAACAATAGGGCAACGAGAGCACCGATATGAGAAGGAAAAAACTGAGAGAGGATATTGTATAGGGTCCCTATGCTGAGGTTTTGGATTAGATGAGATGTCTCTAGGTGCCACGGAGTCTGAGTAGTCACCCGTCGAAGTTGAACGATATTTTGGTCTCAGGGCTCTTAAGAGACTACGCCCAAATGTAGTCTAGAAGCAACAAAGTTGTCACGCACCAAAACAATGCCTCCTCTAGCATTCACGTAGCCACCCAGACATGTCGGCATAGTTGGTTTGGTACCATGATGTCCCAAGGCATGACTACTCACTACTCTCCTCCGTTCATTTCCTAGGACTGAAAACATTCAATGTCACTTGTTTACCATCCATCTCTCTTGTTCTTTTTGGACTTGCCTCTATCCTCTTAGGTGCTTCATCACTGTCCTTGTTTTCTCTCTTGAGCTATGTTATTTTGGTGATCTCTCTCCATCCTCTGTTGCCCCAACTATGTGCTTACATTCTCATTATGTTTGCATTGTAATATGATTATGCTCTTGGCTACCTTGAAACTTTTTACATACTTTTCATCCCTTAATGGGTATCTAATACCCTAATTATCATGCTTTGAATATTCACAAGAATAAAGCATTCCCTTGTTATTCTAATAGTGGATTAAGTATTTAAATATAGGTCAAGAATACTAAATGGAGTTGAAATTAAATGAGCCATAATTGCTAGTGAAGCAAGAACTAGTGAAAAGTGGTGAGTAAAGGTAAGTCATGTTAAAGGAATGAAATGCATTTATTCATTGTTTCTAATATTATGGTGAGAATGTGAACATATGAATAAGATTATCAATAAAATGCTAAGGAAAATAGCTTCAATTTATCATATTTGGATGGAATTTTAGAAGGAGAGTGAAGAGGCCAATCAAGTCACTTATGAAGCATGCTAAAATAAGTGAAGGAAACAAATAAGTGGGAGCCTATGAAGGAATAAGAGAAAAATAATTTCCCATGCATGAGAAACATGAAAAAGAGAAAAGAATTGTCATAATGGAGAACATAGCACGGAATAAGAATAATGGAGGAGAAAGGAAGTGCAAAATGAAATTCTTAGAGAATAAATAGGTACTCATTCAATATGAAATGGGAAACAGGAGAAAAGTGACGAGAAAAGGTCAAATTTTAGCTTGAGGCAAGCATGTAATGGCTTTGATCAATAAATGAAGAAAGTGAAGGAGAAAGTGAATACTTGTTGTATCCATGAGGAAATACAAAGGCTTGAGGAGATATTTATGACAGGATATTCTAAGCAACAAGAGACAAGTCAAGAGAAAAAGGAGTGAACAATGGTAGAATAAGAAGGAGAAAGAAAGAAGTCTTGAATGTACAAGCAAATAAAAGGAAAGAGAGGATGGTAAGTCCAAGAAGAAAGAGACAAACAATGAAAATGAAAGAGAGAAGTGAATCTACTTTAAACGATAATCAAATTGAATGTTTAACTTCTTAGTTGATTGGCATATAACACCAAATTATAAAGAGATAAGGTGTGTACATCTATTGATTACCTTAATTCTCTAAAACAATGTAAATGCTTCCCTTAATTTCTTAACAATTGTACCATGCAATGTTGCACCATAAGTAATGTTATATTCATATAGTTCAAGATGAACTCTACCTCGCTTATTTCTATCAATGTTTCCTTCGCGTTCCGTAGTAAACCTCAGAATGGGCTAGGAAACTTGGATTGAGCCCTGATTGTGTGATATGTAGGTGCTTTTCTTCAAGACGGAGCAAGACCTTCCTGCAACAACGATCCTCTTACTTTGCACCAGATGGGAAAAAGGATTATGAGGCTATTTGGGCATTAGGACGAGGCAAAAGGATGTTCTTTGCTCAAAGGATGCAAGAACTTAGATATGGCATTCAAGCTTATTCTCCGTGTGTTTAGAGGGGAGGGGTAAGGTTGTATTTATAGCCTGGGGGAGTGATTAACTTAGAGTAATTTAAGTAATCATGGTTTGAAAATGTGGGCAAGATTAGTGAGTGGTTTGAAAATGTGGGCAAGATTAGGTGAGTGGTTTGAAAATGTGGGCAAGATTAGATGAGTGGGGGCCACGAAGAATGGGTGAGGATTTGAATTATATTTTTAATTCATAAGTGGAGGATTTTAGGTGAGTGGGGACCACGAAGGGTGGGTGAGGATTTGAATTTGAATTTTTAATTCAATAGTAGAAAAACATGGAGAATAATGACATGTGGTGAGGATTGGGTTATTTTTTAGATTTTGAAATGGATAATTAATCAAATTATATTTGATTAATTCGAAGTGTATTTTTGTGGGAAATGAGGAAGGGGAATTAATTGATTTAGGATAGATGTGAAATTAGGGTGTCTACATTTTCCCCTCTTTGGAAGGGTACTATGAAAGTAGTGTCCTTTCAAAGAAAGTAGACGGTATGGGGGAAGAATTCAATCTACTTTTTTAAAAGGTAGAGCGAATGTTTGTTGGGGAGAATAGAAAGTGGTGAGTGACGGATGTCATAGTATCCTCCAAGACAAAAATGTCATGAGAAGATGTGATTATGGATAGATGTGGTGATGCCCCCTCGAGAGGACTGACGAGAATGGAATATACGACAGAACTCTCGAAAAGAAGAGAAATGAATTATGTGGAGAAGAGGACGATAATGGAGTGGAAGAGACTGGAATGACCGCACGACGCAAATGGAGAAAGGATTCAATCGACCTTGAATGCTAGGTGTGAGGGTGTGTGGGAAAGAGAAAAGGGAATGGATAGGATTGGGGGTTGATTACGAGAAGAGTAAGGGAGATAGGGGAGGGGAAAAAAAGGAATGAAAGAGGTAGAAATAAGAGAGAGGGATGATAGGGGAAGAAGGGAATGATGAAGGACAAACAAGGCAAAAATAGGAAAATGACAGAGTAGAGGGTGAAGGGATGAAATAGAGAGATGTGCAAAATGAAGGAAGCAACAGAGATAGTAAAGAGGGATGCGTGAAAGTGAAATAAATGATAGAGCTGAGAAAAGTAGGAAACGGGAAAGGATAAATAAGAAGGAGAAAACGAGGTGGGAGTAGGGGGTGAAATGGATGAAAATGGAAAGAGGACGAAAGAAGAAGTAGAACGGAGAAAAAAAAGAAACTATGAGGGGCGAGGAAAGTGTGAAAAAGAGGAGAGAAAAGAAGAGAAACAGATACAGAATGAACGAAAAGGTAGGGGTGGTAGAGAAAAGGAGAAGTGGTCAGAAGAAACGTGAAAATTAGGGGAGAGGAAAGGAAGATAGAATGAATACAAGGAGAAGATTGAAGGAATCGTGTCATTGCGAGGAAGACCAAGGCAAAGAATATGGAACAGACCGTATGGAGATGCATGTGGAGGGTGGTATGATAAAAAAGACAGGACAACGCTGAAGAGCCAGGTTATCGATGGGGAAGTAAGGAGGAAACGTGATGGAAAAAGGGGAAGAAGATGATACAGGGGAAGGGAAATAAGACGAGGGGTGGGAGAGAGAAGAGGATAACAAAGAAAATGATGTAGAAGGAAGGGAATACAGAAAGGGGGTAATAAGTGGAAAGGGAACGGTATAAGGAATGTTCAGAGAAGAAAGAGGGGAGGAATGACATCGATTGGAAAAGATGTGGAGATGCATGAAATGAGGATACTAGGATGACGAGAAAATAGAAAAAGGATGTATGATGAAGACAGTAAAGATATTGAAGAGGGCAAAGAGGAGATGGAGAGATGGGTAAGAAGTGACAAGAAAGGGTGGGATTGAGGGAAAAGAATAGGAGAGAAAAGAGAATGGGGGATAGAAGAGGCAATGCCAATGAGGGGATGTTAGGGAAATCCCTTTTACAATGAGTGGTGGGGAAGGGTGAGAGAAAAAATGAAGAAAAGGAGAAAGCTAATGAGGATTGGAAAGGGTAACGCCAACAAAGGGACGTTAGGGAAAACCCTTTTACAATGAGTGGTGGGCTTAGAGGAGGGAAGGAATGAAGGGAAACTCTAGAAGGTCCAAGGGAGTGAATGAGGTCGTGCGGAATGAGGATTGATGATTTTTAGGGAAAACCCACTTTTAATTATTAGCGCGGGAATAGAAGATGATGATGAAAGAATGATAAAGGAATGTTAACAATAATGGTGAACACGTGTGTGGGTAGAAATGTGGGGGGAATTTGAGAAGATGAAGTGGAAAAAGTGAAGAAAATGGGAGGGATGAGTTGGGACTAGGTGAAAGTGAGGAGAGGATGCGGGTGATGAGGATGAACGAGGTGAGGATGAAGAACCAAGACATGAAAAGAATGGGAAGAAACGGTATGAAGGATGATGGATCAAGAAGGGGAAAATGGGGGAAAAGAATGTGATTGTAGGTGGAAGAGATTAGATGTATGTTGTAAGAGGATATGTGGAGAAAGGATAATAGTAGGAGGAAAAAGTGGGTAGTAGGAGATACCAGGTGGAAGAAGTGATCAACAAAGTGAACGAAGAATGAGGCGGGGGAGAAGTTCACGATGACAAGTTAAGTGTAGGGAGGACCCTGACATAAGATTGTCATGTGACGGAAGTGGTTAAGTAAGATTGCCATGTGAGTGAAACTGGAGATGACAAGTGGTCAAGCGAGAAGTGGTGTTTGCGAGAATCGAAAAGGAGGTGAAAGGATGTGATAATGGGGAATGCCGAGAAAAAATGAAGGGTGAAGGGTGTGTAGTGATGGGGAAAGGCAAGGAGACAGATCATCCTTAAGAGGGACTCTTAAGTGAGATCGCCATGCCGGGTGAGTGGTTAAGTAAGATTGCCAAGCAGAGGAGGGTGATAGTGGTGGTAAAAAGATGTGATGATGGGGAATGAAGAGGAAAGATGGATGGTGAGATTGTAGAGTGATGGGCGAGTATAAGATGACATGTCATGCTTAAGAGAATCTCTTAAGTAAGATCGTCATGCTGCTGGAGAGGTTTCGTAGGATCACCTAACCGACAGGGATGATATGCAAGGAGAAAGACAAGATGATATTGGGGACAGGGGTGGAATGGTAGGTTGAAGAAGATGATCGCGATGAGAGGTGGGAGAAATAAGATGGGGGAAATATGATGGGATGGGGGAAGGCCATAGGGCAGATCAACCTTAAGTGGAAGTCTTAAGTAAGATTGCCATGCGGCCGGAATGGTTAAGTAAGATCGCCAAGCTGAGGAAGAAGAAGGATGATGTTAGAGTTGGTGGGAATAGGGTATGACAAAATGGACTGAAGGGGAACCCTCAAGTGAATTTTCCATACTACGAGAGCGTGTAAGTAGGATGACCAGGCATAAGACGGATTTGGGGAAGGATGAGAAAAGAGTGAGTGAGGTATGCCTGAGTGGTATATGATATGAGATGAGGTGATAATAAGAAAGAAAGGAAACAAAGGAGTGTAACATGAATGGATGAAGGAATATATGTAGTGGAGGGTGGAGAGTGTGAGGGGAATCCTTAATTGGGATGCCCGCGTGGTGAGAGTAATGATGCGAGAATGAGAAGCAGAAGAGGTGGAATGGGAAGATGTGTTTGGTGGTGATTGTTGTTTGATGAGAGGGGAGGTGGTGAAGAAGCTTCTACAGTGGGAAGATCTTAGGGAGAGGGTAAACCTCCACTGAGGATCCCATATAGAAGGGGTTATTAAGTAAGATTGTCAAGCGGGAAGCAGAAGGGTGAAAGGAAAGAATACAAATGGGTGAGAGGGGACAGGAATGGTGAGAAGGGTAATATGGGGATAAGTGGCGGAGGAGTAAAAATGAGGAGTGAGGATGAATGGATCAAATACATGGTGATCATGGTGGGGGAGAAGGAGCTGCTGGATAGTGAATGCTACTTGAGAAAGATCGTCAAGTAGGATTCGCAAACTGCAACGGTGATCAAGTAGGATTCCCAAACTGGGGAATGTATTAGTATGGGTGAATGGATGGGGTGCAAAGTAAGATGTTGATCATGCAGGAAGATACTCACGTGACGAAAAGCATCTTAATTTTAATATAGCACATAACAGGATGCATCGTGATATAAAAGATCAGGATGACTAGACTGTAATATGCGTGATAGCATAGACAGGGGCCATCAAAAAGGTTTGATGCCCCAGTACGATATGCAAATGGAAGAGAGCATAGACAGAGGCCATCAAGAAAGTATGATGCCCCAGTACGACATGCAATCAGATAACATAAGAATATTAGAGAGAACACCAGGATACATAAAATCAAGATGCCCCCTGTAATATATCAAGATACAAGAAAGTAATTAATAATTTATAACTAATAATGCAACACAAGAACCAATAAACATGTCCCTAACGTGTTCCACAGTGAGGATTGATTGGATGTGCCCCCAAGCAGGGGTACGAGGACATAGTAAAGTATTGGGTCATTGTCCTCAAACAAGGAAACAATGAGAGCCGGATTTGCCCCAAGCGAGGATTCACGCGAGGAGAAGTGGTTTGAATTTGGTAGTCATAAGGTGATTGGATCATTCGTTGGGGATAATAGTTCAAAGGTTGAATTGTGTTGGTTATTTTAGAGTTTTTGCGATTTTTGGACATTTTTTTTTTTATTTTATGATATATATTTTATATATATATATATATATATATAGATTTTCTAATGTTTTTTGGATTTTTGACGATTTTCAAATGTTTTTGATTTTTTTTGACGATTTTCAAATGTTTTTGGATTTTTGACGATTTTCAAATTTTTGATTTTTGACGATTTTTAATGTTTTTGGATTTTTGACGATTTTCTAATGTTTTTCTTTTTTTTGTTGGATTTTTGACGAGTGTTTCTAATGTTTTTGGATTTTTGACGATTTTTCAAATGTTTTTGGATTTTTTTTTTGGATTTTTGACGATTTTTGTTTCTAATGTTTTTGGATTTTTGACGATTTTCAAATGTTTTTAGATTTACAATGTTTTTGGATTTTTGACGATTTTCAAATGTTTTTGGATTTTTAGATTTTTACATTGTTTTTGGATTTTTGACGATTTTCAAATGTTTTTGGATTTTTACATTGTGATTGGCAATTTATGGACCAGAGTGCAGACTTATTTTTGAGAGGCGATAAACAGGATATTATCCATATGTACCGTGTTCCGTGTGGTAACTTATGCTCAGAATAACACAAATTCTCTTTCCATTGGCAGGATATGGTGGTGATGATATGATGAAAAGAATTCCAGCTCCATTCTTGACTCCACACAACTAGTAAGATGTGTGGGCTCATCACCGAGAATCAAGAAGGACGTAGGAGGTAGATAATGAATATAGAGACAAATGCTAACAACAATCCCTTTGGGAAATTGTGACTCCATTCTTCATAACGGTACTGAACCAGTTTCAAAAATGGCTTTCACTTTATGAGTCACGTGCTAGACTTAGACAGTTATGTGGCCTGCTGATTGGTAAGATATGAGGTTAAGGGATAGTTCTCTCTTCACTTAGGCATCTAAATTACTTGTTTGGGGATTCTATAATTTGTAAGCACTGTAAGATTTTGTATTTTTGAAATGACTCCCTATGCCTTGCCCCATGCTACTAGTGAGAAGCAAGGGCTCATCACCGAAGGCAAAATATAGGCGAGTGAATTCCCTTTTTTTTTTTTTTTTTTTGTTTTTTTTTTTTTTTTTTTTTGAATATTTTGCAATGTTTTTATGCTTTTATGAGAATGACCCTCTACGCTTTGCCCCATGCCACTTGTAAGAGGCAAGGGTTTATCACCGAAGACAAGACGTAGACGAGTAAGGGCACCTTCCTCCATTCCCAGTCTCACACTACCAGTAAGAAGTGTGGGCTCAACACCAAAGACTATGAAGGACGAAAGATGTGACAATGAATTATTCATAAGTTATTGAATTGATGGATTTTTTTACAATAGTGCTTTGTATTTGGGAAGAAACGTCTGCCCCCAATCTCAGCCCCACACGACTAGTAGGACGCGAGGGTTCAACACCGAAGACTGAGATGGACGACCAAACGAACTGGGTAAGAAGTTTAGAGCTTTGTTATGAAAGAGAGAATGTATTTGAAGGGAATATATTACCATTAGTAAGCTTATAGGTATGACCATAGATGAAAGCGACTGAAAATGAAAGAAGTATGACGCTCACAAACTTAATAGGATTTATATTAGCACTTGTCTCATGATGATAAATATGAAGATGTGATTTTGATAATGAAAATGTCTGCCAATGGAAATGAATAAATTTATTCAGAGATAAGCAAGACAGAAGGAACAATGTACACGTTGTTGTTTCCCGGAATAGAGAGTGCTTTCAAGAATAGAATTTCTTTGAATGGAATGCATTCATGGGTTTTTCAAGGACTTGGCCTGTGTCAATGGCCAATTTATAAGCTCCAAACCCAAAATTATCTATGATTTCGTTGGGCTCAAATTTTTCTTGTTTGTCTCGTTCTTTGGGTGTGTTCTTTCGATTTTCTTTGAGAATGAAATCATTGACCTTAAATTTTCTAGGTTTGAATTTTTTATGGTAGCTATGCCGTAGCCGATTTTGATATACTTGAAGATGATCTAGGGCATTAAGTCATTTTTCATCAAGAAGCTCGAGTTCATTAAGGCGTGAGTGTCGATAATAATCTTTATTGATTACATCTTTGAAGGATATTATGAAGGATGGAAATTCAACCTTGACATGTAAAATAGCTTCCCAACCATAAACAAAGGAGAAGGGAGTGGCTCCAGTAGGTGTGTGATAAGATGTGCGGTAAGCCCAAAGAGTGGGATAGATTTGGTTAAGCCAATAGCTTCCATGTGTGTTGACAATGATGGTTTGTGTTATTTGGTTTGTTGCTTCTATTTGTCCATTAATTGATTGTTTTGAGGATAGATTCACGATTAAAGATGGAAAAGGTTGTGTAAAGATATTCCTGGGTATAAGTACCTCGTAGAATGTATGCACGTAGAAGTCTTGACAGGTGAGAATAATTAGTGATGAGATGCCTGCAAGATCGATCGTTGAAAGCATGATGGACACGACAGGTTGCATTGTCGCAAGTGTCCAAACTCGATGTGGTTGTGTTTCGACAACAAGGCTAGAGATGTTAGGCATAAGAGCCAATATTGGAATAATAGAATCAAACTTAATGGTACCTGTTGATGGAACCTCTTCTGTAGTGTCTACAGTAATATCAAGGTTTGAAAGGGAGTCTTGAAATGAGATCAAGGTCTCGTTAGATGTTGGAAGAATGTTGTCACCCAAAACAGGTTCAATATATGTTTGGGCTGAAAGAAGTCTTGAAATAAGTTCAAGTGCTCAGTAGATGTTGGAAGAATGTTGTTGTCCAAAACAGGTTCAATGTATGTTTGGGTTGAAAGAGAGTCTTGAAATAAGTTCAAGTGCTCAGTAGATGTTGGAAGAATGTTGTTGTCCAAAATAGGTTCAATGTATGTTTGGGTTGAAAGAGATGTTTGAAGAATGTTGTTGTCCAAAACATGTTCAATGTATGTTTGAACTAATGGAAGGAAATTTGAAGAAGATATGGATTGGTTTGGAATTAGAGAGTCTTGACTGTTGTCATCATGATCTCGTGGAATTTTAGTATATATAGGAGTTTCGACAGTAGTCAGCTCTTCATGGAAAGTTGTGGTATTGGATGTGTCGTTGGTTGCAAGAGCGTTGTCATCAAGTTCTACAGAGATGATGTCGTCGTCAATTAAGTCTTGGACGTAATTCTTAAATCACACACATTTATCTGTGTGATGACCATCAATGCGATGAAAGTCACAGTATGTGTTAGGTTTGTACCAACATGGCTTAGCTTCCCCTTTGACAAAGGGTTTTGTAATTGGATATCTTATCAGTTTAGCCTCTTTTAGTTGATGAAAAACACTAGAGAGACTTTCTCCAAGGGGGGTAAACTGACGTTGGACTTTACGTGAACTGATGTCTTCGTGAGGTTGTATGATTGGCTTTTTGGGTGATCGTTCACTGATTTGGGTAGCCATATGAGAGAGTTGTGTTGTCATCTTATTAATTTGTTCTAATAGCTCATTGTGTGATGTTTTTTGTGAATTCATCATGTTTGAAAGAGAGGGAGAATGAAGAAAGGTGCGATGAAGAACTCAACCTATTGATTGTGATCTTTGTTTTGGTTCAATCGAGTTTTAACAAGTAAGGCTATAAGGAGTAAGCTTAAAAAAATACTCGGGACTAAACAAGCTACTAGGATAAATATGTGATAGCTTAAATAAGCTATAATGAAAATGGTTGTAGATTTGGCTTAAACAAGCTCTGGAATTGTTGATTGGTTTGGGGGAGAGTAACCCAAACAGGTTAATCGTGATATGGTTGTGATATAACTCAAAATGAGTTATGAAAGGATTTGTGTTGGCTGTGATTTGGATAAACGTGATGGTGGACAGAATAATGAGTGAACTCAAACAAGTCACCCAATATTAGTTTGATATAGCTGGAAACAAGCTATGAAGGATGTTTTGACAATTGACGATATGGGGAGTGAATGCTAGTCACTCAATATCAGTTGGATATAGCTGAAGACAAGCTATGACAGATGTATTGTTGGCTGAAGCAAGCTAATGAAATTGGTGTGATGTTTTGGTCTGTGTTGTTGGATTGTTTGGATGTTTTCGCTTGGTATTGAATTGGTCGAGAACTGATTTTTTTGTGGAACACAACTAGGGTTTGAACTTTTACAATGAACACATTGATATCAGCCAAGTTTTATGATAAAACAATGCTAAACTATTTTGTTTTCAAACAACAAGCAATCATGTGGATCCAATTGTTTTGGCTTATGAGGTAAATTCTTCAGGAATGATCATTGTTTCATGCAATCATACAAGTATGTTGTGAAATGGTGGATGCAGGCTCTTATTACTCCAAGAAGATGCGTCCTCCGATATACCCTAGTCCTGATATACCTAATTCTGTACGGGGACAGAATTGGTACGGGGAACCCTTAGAGCACTGGAGGAGACTCACCAATTCTTACTTGCCTGTTTCGGAGTGAATCACCACGTCCAGAACAGGTTTTGTGAAAAGGTGGAAGGTGATGGAGGGATGAATGTGTATGGTGTCCTTATAACTCCCCGAAGATTTACAGGGACGATGCCCAGGCTTCGTTGTTACAGCTATTTAGGCGTGACTCGCATGCGCTGCACGACAGCATTACCTGTAAGTGAAGAGCAGGGGCGAGGTAAATACCGAACGCTGTGATGAGACTAGGTCTCAAAGTGCAATGCAGATGCAAATGTTGTTGGTGCGTGGTAGTCAAGTCCACGTCACCGGTGTAGCTTTGGTGGTGATGAAATCCACCTCGTCTACGTGTAAAAACAAAATGATAAAGTGATTAAACGCAGGGTTCTTTCCAACTTGAAATAAATCACTAGCAGAAAATAATTACGTACCTGAGCGTACTTTTTTTTTTTGGTTTCAGCAATTTTCTTTGAATGGTGGTATTTTTGCGGGATTTTTGTTGTTTTTTTTTTTTTTTTTTTGACAATATTCCAGCGACGCGGTTCTACATAAAACAAATTAGTAGTTATCCTGCAAATGAAATGTTAGAAAAGTGATCGTGGTTGTTTTTGATTTTCCAGATCGCTCGAAGGCGCAGGAAAAGAGCATACACAACCAACGACCAAACAAATATTAATAATATGACAAAGGAAAATAATGATTGAAATGACAGTTGGAAAACAAAGCTAGAGGATCCTGCAATGTTAGAACAAGAAACTAAAAAAAATTGTGACCGTTTCTGATTTTCCAGATCGCTCGAAGGCGCAAGAAAAGAGCATACGCGGATACAATTGGAATAGATTTTTTTTTTTTTTTTAAATGTTAATAATTATTGCAATTAATCATGATTGTGAAATAGCGATAATGATTATTTTCACAAAAAAGAAAAACGATGAAAGAAGAGTGTGAAAACGTTACCTAGAAGTGTTGTCGTGGAAAATTGAAATGTAAGGCAAAAAATTAAAAAAAATAAAAAAATAAAAAAAAATTATTTTGCAGAGCCCGGGTGGCCTCACGTTTCTGATTTCCAAGATCACTTTTGAAGTGCGAGGAAAGAGCATACGTGTGAGGTTGTTACGTGAAATAAAATAAAAAAATAAAAAAAAAAAAACTATAATTTTGTTGTTTTTTGTTAAAAAGACAGGTGTTAGAAGAAATGAAACCAAAATTTTTCTGTAAGTCTAAATCAAAAAATTATTTTTTCATTGCATAGATCTTTTTGATACCTTTCCGTTAAAAAAAATGAAGTCATTCCGAGTTCGGGAGCAAAAGTTATGGCTTCCGGAAGATGGGCTACGGTAGCACTCTGAATGAAAATTTTGAACGTGAGAAAAACGTCCCGGGAGCTGGTTTTTTTTATTTTCTGACTTCTGTACTTCACCTGAGAAGCTAAAATTTTGACAGCAAGGTTAAAAAAGAACAATAAACAGAAATAAAGAGTTAGATCACAAAATGATTGACTAAAATAAAAGAAAAAAAATGATTAACTTCCTACAAAGCAGTTATTTTAGCAAAAGTAAATAAATAAATGCATTTTCCGGATTGGTTGTCCCATGACAGTAAGATGATAAACTAATGACTAGTTCATGTGTTTCTACAGATTACGAGTGAATAGCAAAATCAGAACTGGGAACTAAACACCAAGCACCGAGGAGATCAAAGACAGGATGAGCTTCATAGTTTCATTGTTGTTATAACCTGCAGATACACCACAAGACACCACACAACAAAAACACTACCCAAAGCGTGAAGGTTAACCAAAGAAGGCCATAAGGAACAGAAAAGGAAATAATAACGAACAATAATAAACAAAGAACAGATAAAACCACTAATTGGGAAATTAATGGTAACAGATCGAAAGTAACCGGGCGTGCCAGAATGTAAGCTAGGAAAAATACACTACTAACAAGGAAGTAAAATACCAATAATCATACCTCCTCCTTCGCGTTCCGTAGCAAACCTCAGAATGGGCTAGGAAACTTGGATTGAGCCCTGATTGTGTGATATGTAGGTGCTTTTCTTCAAGACGGAGCAAGACCTTCCTGCAACAACGATCCTCTTACTTTGCACCAGATGGGAAAAAGGATTATGAGGCTATTTGGGCATTAGGACGAGGCAAAAGGATGTTCTTTGCTCAAAGGATGCAAGAACTTAGATATGGCATTCAAGCTTATTCTCCGTGTGTTTAGAGGGGAGGGGTAAGGTTGTATTTATAGCCTGGGGGAGTGATTAACTTAGATTAATTTAAGTAATGGTTTAAGTGGGCAAATTCAGTGGTTTGAAAATGTGGGCAAGATTAGGTGAGTGGTTTGAAAATGTGGGCAAGATTAGGTGAGTGGTTTGAAAATGGGGCAAGAAGAATGGGTGGGGATTTGAATTATATTTTTAATTCATAAGTGGAGGATTTTAGGTGAGTGGGGACCACGAAGGGTGGGTGAGGATTTGAATTTGAATTTTTAATTCAATAGTAGAAAAACATGGAGAATAATGACATGTGGTGAGGATTGGGTTATTTTTTGGATTTTGAAATGGATAATTAATCAAATTATATTTGATTAATTCGAAGTGCATAGGTCCAATTTATGGTACAATTTCTTGCCAGTGGACGTAGCCCATTTACTGGGTCAAGAACCACATTAAATTTGGTGTTATCTTTCTCTTTTTTATTTTATCTTCTATTTAGGCTAAATACATAGGATCTATAAATGTTAGCACAAAGGCCATCTATCTTCATAAGATTTTGACAAAGTTTTCTATTTAATCAAGGTAACCCATAGTCATCTTCTATGACAATTAGAGAATCATTCAAATTTGAAGGACTTTTATCTAACATCACCAGACCAAACACATATAGATTCACAGAATTTCATCAAGGAGTTGATCCATGGATAGGTCATTTATCTCATATATTGCTAGACATTGGATTATATTGCAAACATCTTGACCAAACCATTCACCGACAGAAATATTATTCACTTATGATCTATTTTAAGGGTGTGGTCTATATCAACATCATCTTCTGAGGGAGCATTTTATCCATCCTTTCTTCTTTTCTCTAAATTAAAGGAGTTTTTCCCATTGGTTTTTCTCATAAGAGCTTAGCACTCCTATCGAAACCTATTGAAAAAAATAATAGTAAAGGAACTCAAAGGTCCCCTACACTCTAAACATATCTTTCATGTTCATCAAGGAAACACCAGATCTATATATAGGTACATGAAACATTTACAAGCACTCATTCCACATGTTGAAATTTTAAGAAGGTAAAAAAACTATACAAAGGAGGGAAATTATACATTCATTCCCGTCCCTACTATACAATCTTACCCCAGGTGGTACTTTTAAGACATGTAAAGCCAATATATGATTACATACATGGCTAGTTATATCAAATGAATTGGCATTTCCTACTAAATAATATATAGGTTGAGTATAAGAAAGTGAAACTCATGTACAGAGGTCCAAAGCATGCAATCTGTGCGTGAACTTCCAGTAATTAGAAACAAAGTGTAAGAGATTTACTAACCTACGTAAAACTCATGTGAGGCGTGCCAGTAGCCTCAGTTCCCTGAGCAGATGATGACCCGCCAGGCTCCTGTGTATAAAAGAGAAAAATATTAATAGATACATACAATATACATGTAAAACAAATTATAATAATAATCTAGTGCAATTAAATGATTTATTAAAAATGTAATTTTGTACAACTTGAAACTTACGTTTGAAACACGCCCAGCCATAGTAGCTAGCATGTCGACACCGAATGTTTCCTTCACCGGCTCTTGCTATTTAAAATAAAATAAAAAATTAGTTTTTTACATGTATGTACATGACGTACAATCAAATATATATATATATATATATATATTAATATCTCAAACATGTGAATTAAACTATTGTATATATATTATTTAAATTTATTTAAAATTTACCTGTGAAAGACCAATATCAGTGGCTCCAGTTCCAAAAACACTCCCCAGCATCTCATCTATAGAAATCCTGTGAACCAACAAATGATGTCTCGCTTGCAGTGCATACGGCACCACATGATCCATAGTGGTGTGGTGCACTAGAACTGGTGCCTCCACCAACATCACCAGATGCGATCTGGGTGCTATGCTGGGTGAGAGTGTCAGTGAGCTCCCTCAATGCATGCAATGTATCAATCTCCACAACCTCCTTCACTATAGGAGGGATAACTGAAGGCAGTGGGGGTTTTGGGGCATGGGGGATCCTAGGCTGACCTACGCGTGCACCAGGTCTGCTCTGTGGAGAGCCACCTCCTCAACCAAAAAAGTTAGAAAATTCAAAATAATTTGGGACCTCATTGAGCACGAACTCACAATATAATTTCTTCAAAAAATAAAGAGGAACTGTTATCCAAATTCACCCCTCAAGTAATTTTGATAACATGCATCAAATTCTTTAGTCCCAAGCAATTATATTGAGTCCGGACAAAAATTCATGTTTCTAGGGGTCCCCTCATAGTTTTTCTAACTCCCCTGTCTAAGAAGAAGAGAGCAAGTTCTGAGGAAATGTGAGAAAAATTGCAAAAAACAAGCTCGGGCCAGAAAAAATCATGAAAAATGGCTAAGTCCTAGTCCTTACAATAGTCGGGACATGTTGGGACATCTGTATGTGAATCGGCCGAAAGTGCCGCTAGGTGGTCTACGCAGCATTTGGGATATCCGGGCCAAAGGGACGCGCGGGACGCGGAAATCCGAACTGGCCGAAAAGTTGGAAAAATTGACTAACTGTTGAAACAGGCAGTCTGGGACATCTGGGCAAAAAGTACGTGAACCGGCCGGATCGGCCGAAATGAGTCAAGGCAGCTCGGAACAGTTGGGCCGAAGGTACTCGAAGTACGCGAACCGGCCGGATCGGCCGAAATGAGAACTTTCATTCAGCGATGCGCGGGACAAAAGTACGCGAACCGGCCGAACCGACCGAACCGAGAAAATTTGTCCCAAATAGTCCGAAAGCAAACGGGACATCTGGGCCGTGAGTACGCGAACCAGCCGGTTCGACCAAAATGGGAAATTTCAGCATTGTGACTAAATGGGACAGAAGGGACATGTGGGACGCGAAAATCTGAAGCGGCCGAAGGCAGAGGAGAAAAGTCAACATTTGACCTGTGGAACTTCAAACGGCCATAACTTTTGACTCCGAGCTCCGATTTTCACAAAATTGGACTTTCTGGAAAGAGCACGACATCCTCTATTTCTTAATTTTAATGAGGATAGATATATTTAAATAAAATAAACATATTCGGCTCCAGTCAGTCAATGCTCATTCCCATCAAATGATAGAAAACCCCTGCCAGACCCAAAATAGCTGCCCACACTCAGAAGGCCATAACTTTTGCATTTCTTAACGAAATCACACAAAATTGGTACCGTTGGAATCGTGGTTCCGAGCCCGATGCACAGAAATCAAGAAATTCTATATTTGATCAGATATTGATTGATATTTTTAAGAAAACGTGGACGGGTTCAGAACAGTGTTTTATTTGGTAGTTGGGAGTGCAATTAAGAGGCATGGTCATCATCCTTTCTCTGCTGCAGCACATGGGACAGTATGGGGAGCCTTTTACAAGTAATGTATAACCATTTGACTCAATTTAATGCCTCTTACAGGTGGTTGAAGGACAAATTTTGGGATTTCCATTTTCCCTTCTCTTTTCCTTCTCATTTTTTCTATAAATTACAGTGTTGGGCTCATTGTAAAGAGAGAGTTTTTGGGTAGCAAAGCTCTGCCAAAATTGCTTTGTGAAGCCAGTGTGTTGTAGGCCCTTGTAGTGGACTCCTTGCATGGTGATCCAGGCCCTTATCTTGTAATAGACTCGAACTGTGCATACCAGGAAGCAATAAAATACAAGTTTGTGGATGTATCTTCCCCTGCTGTGTTTTCTTGCATTCTTCTTGCCCCTTTTATCTTTCCACAAGAATATTGTGTCTATTATTATGTTCTTGCAGGAATTCATTATCATTGTGTGTGCTTGGAATACTACTGTGAATGCATTTTGCTAGATTATGGAGAACTTTCATCACCTCTTCTAGTGTGCACTTTGCCTCTGTATTTCACACATTTGGAGACTACTCTCACATCCTCCTTTTCTGGTGTATCACCGCTTTAGTGTAGGATTTCATTTTATGCATTCTCTTTCCCTGTTCCCTTGGAAATTTATACTAGAACAATTAGCTTATCCTGCATTAGACTAGATTGTGGCAGGTAGTTTAGGAGCAAGAACCAGCTTTCTCTGGAGGTCTATCTCAAGTAGCAAGTCCCACAACTTGGAGATAGTACCCATGTTATCCAATCACACCGTGAGTTCAAGTATATGCACAGGGGTGCTGTGATTCGGTGATAACAGTATTTTTTTTTTTTTAGTTGATTCCTTGATGAGATGGGTGGACCATCCACCATGGGTCCCAAAAATGTCAGTTTTTCACTCTTATTATCAAGCCACCAATCCATTGCGAACCGTTTGCAATTACACTGGCCAGGGGGCATTGGTTTTAAAGAAGGGAAGTTATTTCTCCCTCCTATTATAGGTTTTGTTTAGCTCCATTTGTCTTTGGTTAGCATAGGGTAGATAGGTTTACTTTCAGCAGAAGAAGTTCTTGTGCACAATCTGCATGCTCCACTTGGGGTATGTATGATTTCCTCCTTTGTACATAGTTTTTGGCTTTATTGCTGCTATTGCATGGACTATTGAAGTGGAAGTGTTCATGCAGGAAATAAAAGTTTGGGGCATCTTTTGTAATGCATATATTCAGCTTCAACATATCAATTATAAGTCCAGAGTTCTCCATGCCTTTGCATTGGTCAATTTTTTAGTTTTTGGGGCAGTTTACAAGTTTTATCTAAAATCACAAAATCATCTTTAAGAGCAAGCCAATGAGGTTTAAGTCTGGATGCTAAGTTCACATGATTCTATGGGACACATTTTCAAAGGAAAGTTTTGAGGAATGTTCTTTAAGGTTTTGAGGATTGAATCCATGGGTTTTTGAGGAATGTTTTCAAGGTTTGCACGATTTCGAGTCTCTGTCGACCAACTGATAAAGCAGGAAGATGTCCATGAGAGGCCACCAAGTTGTTATCCTAAATTCACCCCCTGGGTTAGTTTGGATAACTCATTATAAATGGGCTTAGCAATTCACATTTTGGGACATTTAGACAACCATAAAATCGCTATCCTCAGAAGTCCGATCAGCAAATGGGAAGATGGTACTTGAGAGCATGAGCTGAAAAAGCTGAGGAAAAGCTCATCATGGTTCGAAACTGAAACTTGTCAGGAAAATATCTAGTCGCGGGAGTATCAAATTTTGTCTCAGAGTTCCGCGATCGATGTTTGAGTAACCGCGATCGCGGTTTGAGGTTGGGTGAGTTACCGATTGTGGAATTCAGGAACCACGAGCAACGGTTCCAAAAAATCGGAGTTTTTATGTCCACACAATTTTCCAACCCACCTGGTCATGGACTGACCTAAGTTTGGATGGACTGACTATTCATACTGTATTGAGTTTAGTTGCAGTACATGATTTGCATTTAGAACAACTAGATGTGAAAATGAATTTCCTTCATGGTGATTTGGATGAAGAAATTTATATGTAGCATCCTCTTGGGTATGAAGTCAAGGGTAAGGAGAAACTAGTGTGTAGGTTGAAAAAGAGCCTATATGGGCTCAAGTAAGCTCCAAGACAATGGTACATGAGGTTTGATAGTTTTATGCATGAGCATGGTTACTTGAGATGTGAATCTAACCATTGTGTGTATTTCAAGAAGCTTGAAAATGGGAGCTATATTATTTTGTTACTGTATGTGGATGATATGCTTATTGCAGGATCTAGTATGCAGGACATTGGTGATCTTAAGAGAAAGCTAGCTCACACATTTTCTATGAAGGATTTAGGAGTTACAAAAATAATCCTCGGCATGCAAATACATAGAGATAAGAAAAACAAGAAATTGTATCTGTCTCAGGAGGATTATATCTACAAGGTGTTAGAAAGGTTCAACATGCAGAATGTAAAACCTATTAGCACACATATGGTTGGACACTTCAAATTGAGAAAAGATCAATGTCCTTCATCACATGAGGAGGTCAAATACATGATATGAGTACCCTATGCTTCAACTATATGGAGTCTCATGTATGCTATGGTTTGTACAAGACTAGACATTACATAGGCAGTGGGAGTTGTGAGTAGATATATGGCTAATCCAGGTAAAGAGCATTGGAAAGTAGTCTAATGGATACTCAGGTATTTGAAAGGGAAATCTAGCATGTAGTTATGTATGGATGCATTATGTGGCTATGTTGATTCGGATATGGCTGAAGATCTAGATGGTAGGAGGAGCACTACTGGATATATTTTCACAATAGGTGAAATGACAGTTAGCTAGATTTCAAGATTGCAGAAGGTTTTGGATTTGTCTACTACAAAGGTAGAGTATGTTGTAGCTACAGATGCTAGTAAGGAGATGATATGGATGAGTATGCTCATGGAATAGTTGGGACAAAATCAAAGTGATTGTAAACTATTTCAGTGACAGACAGAGTGCAATTCATTTGGCAAAGAACTCAACATTTCATTCAAGAACAAAACACATTCAGTTGAGGTATCACGTCATATGACAAGTATTGAGGATGGACAGTTGAATCTGGAAAAGATTCATATGAGCAAGAACCATGTGGATATGCTAATGAAGCTATTAGCAAAGGAGAAGTTGGAGCTACACTCCACTTCTGTTAGTCTTTAATTTTGAGAATTGAAGAGGAAGAAACAAAGTTAAGGTAGGATCCATGAATGACACTGTACAGGTATGGTGCAATAATTAATCTCCAAGTGGGAGATTGTTGAGTTGTGGAGCTCAATTACTTCAATTAGCATGTAAATGGAAACTTGCTGGAAAATAAAGTAACCGGCATCAGTTAAGGGGGAACCGGCATCAATCACCCAGGACCAACATCAATCAAGTATGACTGGCATCGATCAAGGCAATGGTTAGGGCTAACCGGCATTGGTTACCTATGTGAGGATGTTTTAATTAACTCTCAAGAATTAGATCTATTTTTAGCATTAAAGTATTTCTATTTATTGTAATTACATGGCTAAGTTCCCTAAGTCTATAAATGACTATATAAGCATAAAATATATGGTTTAGAAGTAATAAATAATATGATTAACAATAATTAGAAAGAACTTGCAAAAGTTGGTGAGAGAGAGAATTCTTTGTGATGAAGCAAAATCTTGAGGGAAATAAAGTACTGTACATCTAAGAGGTGTGGAAGATTGTAAATCTTCATTGTATATCTTTTCAAAGCTTTGAATAATAGATTGGCTTGTTTCTTGGTGGAATTATCCCACACTAGGTGAACCATGTTAAATGTGGCGTTGATTTATGTCTCTTATTTTGTAAATTTCTTCTGGTAGAATATCCTCTTTTATTTGCATGTATGCTTAGATATGATATATTGTCTGTACAACCGGTATGCTAACCCCAACAAAGTTGAATTTAAACCATGAAATCAATACTTAATAGATATAGGAAAATCTTGTCCTAAGTATATTTCTTGGTTTTAGTGGGTTTTTTCCCCAGTTTTGGTTTCCCTCGTTAACTTTTTTCTATGCGATGATATCTTTCCTTTTAGCTACTTTTGATGCTAGTCTAGTATTGTTAATGAAAATCAAGTGAACTTAATTTATGAGGTAAAAATTGAATAGACATTGATTCACCCCCTCTCTGTGCCATAGTTTCCAACAATTGGTATCAGAGCCTAGTCCTCCTGAATTCTATCCTAATAGCTTGGAGGTCATTGAAGACACAATCATGGGTACATTAAGCATAATCAGTTGTAAAAAGGAAGTATGAAATTTCTCAATATCTTATAAGTGACTTAAATACAAAAATCAATCTCAAGGAAGTTAACCATGGTGAAGAACTCACTAAGATGGATTCATTTGTTGAGAAAGTGTCACAAGGCTTTGAGAGATAAAGAAAGTGTTTGCATTAAACATGAAGAAAAAATTACTTTAAGGATTGAGTTGGTCCAACATCTTAGCCACTAACAAAATTGATGACTTATAAATAAAATAAGGTCATTTTGGTGAAAAATCAAAATTGGTTGAAGAAAATCAATGACTTAAAGTGTGAACATGAGATATGTCAAACAACTATCCAAACTAAGAGTGAAGAATGTGAAAGACTCAATGTATAATTAAAAAACTTAAGAGAGGAATTAGAACAAGCAAAGAAAAAGGAATTTAATTTTGATTCAAGCCATGTATCGTCAAAGTAATTAAAGAAAGACAACAAAGAGCACAAGAAGACTATTAGGGTAGTCAAACCTTGTAATTAATGATTTTGGTAAGTTTATGGAATTTTATTTTATGTATTATTTTTGGTCATAAACTTTTAGAGATTGTAAGAGAATAATAGATGAAACATCCTTACAGATATTGTCTAAGGATTGAATATGAGAAGAAAAATGTATGTTTTAATTTCAAATAAAAGGGTCACATGGGATCCAAGTATTTCCTAGAGATCACCAGAAAGTCAGATTTGGGAAGAAGGAAACCTCTCCAAGGCACATACCAGGCTATTTGCTTCAACTATCATAGGCAAGGGAATTTTCCATACATTTTCATAAATCATCTAAATTATATCTATAAGCTGAATACATCTAAGAGGAAAGAAAAAATTTTAGTCATAGGAATCTAAACACTCTAAGAATGAGACCAAGTCAACCATGGTTTAGAGAGATACTAGAAAGAAGAAAGTCAAATGGATATACAATTCAAGGAATAAAAGACATTATAAGTTAAGACAAAATAAATGGTGAATAATAAGAACAATAGAATAGGAAGATGTTGAAGAGACAGTATACAAGACTCATAGAAAAGGCAGGTGCAAAAAGACATACAGGTGATGAAAAAGGAAAAGACATGGAAGATAATGCAAGTCTAAAATAATTTAATTTATTACTCAAGAAGTACTGGAACAAGTGCATGAGTTGTAGCATGTATGTTAATCAATAACTCATTAGAAAGTGATAAGTCATGTGATGTCAAGACTTCACACCAAGGAATATGAGCATCCAAGGAGAATAACAAGAGATTTAAGGACAAGAAAGGTCATGGAATTGATTCATCATGTTGTTTTGACTACTTTATCTTGTTTTGAGTGGATGACATAACAACATAGAATGCCTACTCTAGGATTCTAGAAGGTATACACAAGCTGAAGGAAGCATATTATAATTCTAATTTGGGTCTACCAATCAATTGTTTCTCATAATAAATTTGATTAAGTAGGTCAAGGTTATCGGTAAATGAAGGTTGGCACCTGTTGAGGCTGATTATTGCCTCTTAATCAAGTTGTTTCAAGGGATTTAACATTTAGGCTTTAAGGTTCTAGGGTTAGGGTTTCAAAAATGTTTGATCTTTTTTTGAAATTCTAGCACATGTTTAAGTCTTTAGTGCCTTATAGAGAGAATGTTGTCAATAGGTTCCACGACATACAGAGACCTTTTCTTCTAAGGTGCATTTTTAAGGTTGTCTTCAAGCAAGAAGTGTCTCCAAGAGAGTATTACGTGTTCAGTCAATGAACAAGTTGACATCTTAGTGGAAATCTGAATTAGGTTAGTTCTGAGATTTAATATGAATGTGTGGTTGTAATGACATAGTGTCAATGGTATCATTATTCTTTTCATATGTGATGGTGGTCTTGGAAGAAAAAAATCTAGGCCTATTAAGGTTTTCTAAGTTAATGTCAAGGTCTGCTCTTAGTAAGTTTTTTTCAAGTGTGACTCTTGATGTCTAAAATGTCAAGTCAAAATGTCATAGTCAAGTCTTGAGTCTTAGGTGTTATCCATTCATTCAGTGGTATTAAAGGTTGTGATGAGATGAAAAGTAGTTTTGAGTTATGCTAAGTCATTCTTTAGGTACCCCATTGTAACATAAGCTATTCTTCTTATGCTCAGTCAAGTCTAAAAGTCTGAAAAAGAACTCTCAAATGAAAGGCATGAAATACAAAAGTGATGTCAGTGAAATATATCTCAAGTGGTGTCTTGTATTTTTGCTTGATGTGTAAAAGGATTTGGAATGTCCATAATTGTGTTAAATATGGGTCTTACCAGGCCATGTAAAATCTCAATAAAGTGGTCACAATGAATTGTCATCTTCATCAAGGTTTGTCAATACAATCTATATTGTCCTCAAAGAAGTGTCTTATCAAGTGTAGGGCAAGAGGATGATAAAGTGGAGTGACAATTTCTTTCGAGTAAGCGCTATTCAATAAGGTTGAGTACTCAGTTTAGGTTATGGCATAATCAAGTTGAAAGGTTCTACTATCAAAATTTATCTTAAAAGTGGCTTATCTTTGAGTTTAAATATTAAAACTAGAAATGGGTCTTGAAGGAGAAGTATAAGAAGTAATAGAGACTAAGATTAAAATTGAAATAGTGAAACTCTATCAATATAAGATGAGAAGTAAACATTAGGAGGTTTAGGGTCTATGAAAATGAACAGTGCATCATTATAAGGTGCAGAGTAACTTTAAATTCTTAAACAAGAATCTGCAAAATGATGATAACTCATAGTACATTTGAACCATTATTTATCCTAGATCAAGATGATAGAAAAGATGGTTGTGTATGGTGGTTTCATATGAACATAAGAAGTATAAGGTTATCTCAGGGATAATTCAAGTTTTACTTTTCCAAGCACATGCCTCAATAGCTTGGGATAATTTGGATCCCCAAGGCCTGAGGCACGGATTCTGCACAAACACATCAAAAACATGTTTTTTAAAAATGTAAAAATGCCACTTCCTCTAAATAAATCAAAATAAAACAATCGATCCACTTTAAAAATATTATACCACTGCGTAGATGAAGATTCTTCTTTCTAAAAATATAATTTTTCAAAGTTTGTGACTAATATGAAGGTTTATATTATTTATTTTCTAATGACTTTTTATAGATATTTTTTGAAGAGATAAATATGTCTATCTTTCAAGTGTATCTTTTTTTGGGTCATCAAAATTTTAAAAAAAGTGACACAAACTAGGCATAATTCTATGCATATTCTTAAAAAAAAAACAATGATAATTTGAGATAATTTTTGGGGGGGGGGAGGAAAATTAGGGGGTGGAAGTCGGAGCTCTATTATTTTTCAAAACATAAAATTTCATGTTACTAGAAAAATCATAACATCCAAAAAAACCTTCGTGTAAAAAAATCTTTAGACTAAAAAGAGTGGAAATGCACAAACTAGATGCTCCTAGCTATCTTTCTAAAAGGTTTTCAAAAATACTAAATGGTGCTCAAAAATGGTGGGGGGCACGAAAGTTATCTATTATATTTTTTAACAAAAATAGGAGGATAGATTGGTATTTTAGTTGTTTGATCCACTTAAACTTATGCACATAGTTTTCAATAAAATTTTGTAGCTTAGAAACTAGACTCAAAATTCTACGATTCATATTTCTACAACATCTTCCAATTTTGAGTGAACTAGAGAAAAACTCGTAAGGGAAGTTGAAGTTTTTTGTTTTTCAGAAAAATGTGTCCACTTAAGACACTTGAATATGAAGAGTATAGGTTCATGGGGAGATGTGAAGATGATTGGTGGAAACATTCATGCATTTGGTTAAGATACAGGTGGCAAGATAGTGATGATAATCCAAGGGGAAGCTTGTTGAGGTAAGACTATGCTTTGTAAGTGATCATATACTTGTTGTTTGTTATGTTGAATGCATGACCCTTTTTCATAGATGTTAAAGGGGGAGAGAGTTCTGTCAGAAACTAGGAATGGTGATGTGAGTTGATAGTGTGTGTTTGTCATCAAAGGCTTCTAAGTATGTTTCTATCAATGAAAAAGGGGGGGATTGTTGAACCCTAGTCATTGGTGTTTTCATTGATGTCAAGTGGCATTGAATTTCAAAGGATTTAGTGGTGAATTTTATAAATTTTGGTTAGTGAGCAATAGTTCTAATCAAGTGTTTTCTTTGGCAAAAGAGCAACAAACAATTATTTTATTTTTATTTTCGTCTCTACCATCTCTTTTCTATTTCTTTAAAATTTCTTCAGGGCAGTTATTCTATTTCCATTATGGAAATCTAGAAATGTGATTATATTCAGCAATGATATAATTGATCATACATTTACAATTAATAAAAAAGATCTTGTGATATCGTCAGTGTGTATGTAGATTCATGCCCAAGTTGACAAAGTAGTGATTGAGTTTCAACACCTATAAGAGCTTTTCTACCTTTAGGGAGGTGCTTTATGCATCGTGAGTTGTCTGCCTCAAGACCAACCTCCACATGGTTCACCACCAACACCTCGATGTCTATGTAGTCATCCCCGTGTATTTAATTCCCCATTCCTCAATGGAGGAGTTGGATCCTGCCACCACGTGGAAAGTCTTTAACTAGCCCATCTCAATGGCATTCTCCGGTGTAGGGAATTGTTTGAATGGTTGGCCCCTACCTCCTGGGTGGGGAGTCACTGTTTCCTTGGCTCCTATTGAGGTAACTCTTTACAAGGATGACTTGGTGGCTCCCAATTCTCCTTCAGATGCACCTCCTACTTGGGAAATGCTTAAGGATGATCGCCCTCCACCTCCCCCTAGTGTTGTACTACATCTACTTGATCTTTCACATTCTATGTTCTAGAATTTACGACATTGCATAGCCGTGTTTTATAGTAATTTGTGTAGTTGTGCGTTGTCCAACATTTCCTTTCTTTCTTAGTCATGTACACCAATTGACCATCTTTTGTTGCAACTTGTTGGCTTATTAACTTTTTGAGCATATTAGTGAGTTCCAATAAAGAAAGTTGTATGATAGAAATATCGTTTTGAATATCCACTCTTGTGTGTATGCATTTTTTAGTTGTTCCAAGAACTCCCCTCGATAATTGTAAGATCACATGCTTCTAAATTCTATTCATCAAGAAACTTTTTTTGAGAATTATATTATAACTTGCAACTCTACATAAAATGAGAAGATTGTCAATTCCTACATCAACACTTTTCTCTTTTATTTTTTAGTTCCTACCTTTGGCAAGATACCATTGGTTTCACCTCATCAAATTAACATAAAATATTTCAGCAAACCACATGTAAGAAATGTTTTTCAACAGCAATATATATATATATACATCAAAATAAAAAACTATTTTCTATATACATTGGCTAACTACATATTGATTTGACCATCTAAAAGTATTAAATGCACAATTTCTTCAATTTTATTCGAATTTTTTTTTTTAAAACCACTTACATAACATTTATTATATAGTTTACTTAGAAAGTGACTCACATTTATTACTTAGGCATGATTTTTAAAATATATATATATTTGATGTTACAAATATAATATGTAAATAATATATTCAACTTACTTATCTACACATGTCCATCAATTTAGAGTCAAAATTGGAACTCCATCATGTTCGAACAACCTTTTTCTTTTGTTAATGTAGTAAAGTTGACAATATTTGTATTAGAGAATTCTTGACAAATCTGAATTGTTATTGATGTCCATTTATTTATACACTTACACATCATAAGAAAAGTTGTTAATTGTATTTTTTTTTTGTCGTCAACAACCTAACATATACTTGTGCCAACCAATACTTGTATAAATTTTATTTTATTTTAAAACTCAAAAGCAAGTTTTATAACAAATCTTAAAATACGTATTCTAAACTACGTTATCTACTCATCTTTTGTAATTCCGCCATCACAATTTAAAGGAAAATTGACCTATGAGCATCTTTTATGTATCAACAATTTTTAAATGAAGATAAGGAGAGGAGCCAATCGTGGAGCATGGACCAATAATGGTGAGGGTTAAAGATCGGAGAATGCCATTGAGATGGGCTAGAGTTAACTAGCCCATCTCAAATTTTAAGTGAGAAATTGACATGTACCAGTCCTACACCGGAGAATGCCATTCAAAAAAAATAGTACATGTCAATTTCTCACTTAAAATTTGAAGGAACAAAATAGTTAAAAAAAAATGAGTCACATCAAATCATATCAAACAATCACCCAATCAAATGATGCCACAGAGGGAAAACAAATATGTGACATAATTCCCTACAAATGGTCCACCCTAAAAAATTTTGTATGGATAACTACTTGATTTAAATACCTTAAAACCCCACTTTCCATACACTTTAAATGCTCAAAAAAAATATTTAGATTAAAAATAACAAAATCTATTAAAAGATACTCTTTTTTTTTCAAATTTTATGGTATTTATATAACTGTATACACCCCTCAACTTAAGGTGCACAACCCATGGCCTTTCTCCCTTAATCTCCAATTTAAAAAATAAATTATAAAAATTGCAATAATAAACTTCAAGCAAAATGAAACAGCAAAGATAAAGCACATTATTTACCACACGTGGCATCCTGCCAAACAAAATCTTAGCCAGTTGATTCATTCATTGGCTTGTCATTGGCTCATTTTCTTTCATTCCTCATCCTCATAAAAAATCCCACACGCAACAAAAACCATTAGAAATTCTCTCGTTTCTCTATGCACATCACTTAATTCACCCATGGCAGCTCCATCATCGGCATTCTCATGCCGCCCAGGCAATTCTCAGACAACTCCTCTCAACAAATATGTATTTGCACTTCCAAATTATAAATCCCACAACAGACATAAGTCAAAGCGTCTGATATTAGTTACAGCCCAGCGATTCTCGTTTTGGAAGAATTTGAATTTAGATTTCAACAAGAAGAGCAAGGAAGGGGATGCAAAACCACTTGTAAAAGAACCATCATCTCTGGTATTACTTAACCAATCAAATCCTCTCTGGTTCAGTAAATCAAGGCAGCAAGATGCCGAAACAGTGTTTGTCGCTGGTGCCACAGGTCAGTTTGGTGCCAGAGTGTCACTGATGCTGCTGCGTGAAGGTTTTACTGTGAGGGCTGGTGTTACAGACCTCTCATTTGCTCAAGAATTGGCACAATTTGCTACCCAATACAAGGTTAGTTCTCAATTCGTTACACCCATTTTCTTGGGTAGCTAAATAAAGGATCCATTTTGATATTGCAGATGGTTTGTAAGGAGACGGTATGTCTTCTCATTGTAATTTTTTATTCTAGCAATTTGGAAAGTAAGACTAATTTCAAAAATTGTTGTTTGGTGGGAAAATACATTAACATCAATAATATTTGCACAGTCAAATTTTTGATTATATAGTAAAAATTCTCATAAATTTATTATTTTTGTAGGGCAGTGGTAGGCTGTGTGACTTGCAAGCCATAGATCGAGGATTCAAGTTTTGTTGTCTTTGGTTCTAGTTTTGTGCAAACGTGCTTGATGTTTAGGCTCTTCCTAATTTATCTTGAACTGTGTTGCATCCTTTTTGTTCCCATGTTTTGGCTCTAGCTTCTAAAAAAATCTTCAAGGATAGTTGGAAAATACATTGTTTCGAATGCAACAAAAAACCTATTTGGAGTGTTGAAAATTGGGGCCTTTTGTTGAGATGAAACTTGAAACAATAAATTTACAGCAATAGCAAATGAACCTAGTAAATGTCGCAACCATTCTATTGAATGGAAGAAATCAAAATAACTAAACATAAATGTCATACATGAAACATAAGAGAGACTAGAAAGGAAACTGCCAATATGATTAAAAAAAGAACTTCTCCCTGCAGGTAGAAGCAATAATAGCCCATAGCAGGCACCAATACTCCCGACTCCCTAATATCTTCCTTTCTCTCTATCTTGTTTATCGATATGGGCAAAACATTCATTCTTCCTTCATGGGAAAACAATAGTTGCAACCAATAGAAATTAAAAAAGATAGCCTTCCGGTTGGATGTGCAGATGTATTTTCAACATGGGGTAATTTCGCTTTTTATAGAAAGTTCTCCATTAAACAATCAACAATTAAGTAGCATTCCATTTTAAAATATATTTGGGTGATTGTGCGGCGTAACTTAGACTTCCTTTCAGCTTTGATGCCAGCCAGGTCGAAAGGGTATTTATTCCACCAAAGTTGCACAGGACTTCCACTTGTACTCAAGCTTAATGTTCATATGCATTTAGGATAAACAGGAGCTCAACTAGAATGTAATTATAGTGGGCTGTATGAAATTCCTCTAAGCTCTCCCCTGAACCAGCGCTCATTACACAAAATTTTCTTTTCTATAATGGTTGGAATACATTTTTTCAGAAATGTTCAATGACCCAGTTTGTCTGCGCTTGATGATAGTTGTGGTTTATAATTATATAGCCATTCCCCAGAAGTTTACCAACACACTTCAGAATGCTGCCAAGTAGGAACAACAGATTTGTTTTTACCACATGAAAACCAATTAATTGTGAGAAATGTAAATTTGAGTCATATGAAAAAGATCATATATAACAAAAAATTTCGATATGTTGCTTTAGCAGTTCCAGCTAATATTCTCTTTGATCATATTATGCAAATGCCCGGGTGCTCCTAAATCAACATGCATTCAAGCTAATCACCTTGTATCCATGTTTACTCAAATGTCTACCTTATTTTAGGCGTGAAATGAATTACTACATTTTAGCCTACTTTGTCTTCATAATTATTGTGTCAAAGGTACTTAGATGTTGCTAAACTGAATTTTGCACCTGATTTTGTCTCTTACAAGTGCATTACGATAACTCTGCCATTCCATTATCTCTTACACGATTTAAAATTTCTTGCTTTGTCTTAGGTCACTTTCTTTATTCTGTCATCATGGTGGTTCTTTCTTTATGCCCAACCATTTGAGTAATTGTAGATTAAGAGCTTGTAAGTACCCAAGTAGCAGATACAAAAGACAGGTCAATGTTTTCAAAGAATATCCCAACCTGTTGTGGCGTTTTATAACTCTTTCATGCCATCCATAAAGAAATGATATAATCCATTAAAATAAAAGCTTTGGAATAAAATTTGGCATAGTATTCAAAATTTGAACACATTAGACCAGATCACCTTTAAAGCATACAGATTGAGTGCGTGACTAGTCAAATACTGTATCTCTTGGATTTGAGCTTTATATTTAAAGAATTCATATGTGATTTTTTCCGTGCAGATTGTTGGTGCAAAGGATTCCAAACGCCTGAATGCAGTAGAATTCGATTTCAAGGATGCAGAATCCACTGCTAAAGCTATAGGAAATGCCAGCAAAGCAGTGGTTTCCATAGGACCAACTGAGGATGGTCCTAGTTCTGAAGTTACAACAAATGATGCCTCCTGCATTATTGAAGCAGCCAAGCTAGCAAATGTGAAGCATGTAGTTATTGTTTATGAATGTGATGGAACATCATCAAATTTTCTTGATGGAATCTCGTCATTTTTCACTAATATTTTTGGAAAATCAGAAATTTCCTTGGCAAGACTCGTAGACAAAGCTGTGGAACTGGATTTGAGCTACACAATTTTGAAGGCCAGTTCTGTAGATGATTTCGCTTCAAAGAATGATAACAACATTGTTCTGAAGACAGAAGGAAAGGCGGGCGTAAACGACAAAGTAATCAATGCAAATTCAGCATTGAATTCCATGGTTTAAGGTCAAACTGTCTGCCAATTTCAAAATATTCAAAGGAATTGTCTAGCGTATCACTCTTCTGAACGGTCTTCTTCCCCTACTGTCCACATAAACTAGTTGATTTGTAGTCCTGGTCTGTCCAGTTCTCTATTTTTTGTTTGATACTGAAATATCCCCATGTATGGAATTGATATTTCGTCCACACAAATTACTGAGTAGTAAATCTTAGCTAAAGGCTCCCAAGAAAATGATCCGTTCCACTAGGAGTAGATTTTATGTTGGCCTAACAGTCTGTAGAAAGTGAACAGATTTACCTTATATATTTCTGTTAGACTTATTTCATTGAATGTCTTTATATACGCATATATTCTAGTATTTTTAATGGTTGCTCCTTTTATGCTGACTTGGACAGGTATCAAAGATTCGAGTGGCATCTGTTGTTGCTGAGGTTCTTGCAAACACTTCTGTCTCTGAGAACAAGGTTTTTTTATTTACTTACCAGCATCCTCATCGATACTAATATTGGGAAGCATATTTTGAGTTTTTTTGAACTTTTTCCTTTCTGTTAAGTGATATATCTTAAGGAATACGGGAAGACAGTTGTTCCACTTAAAGTAGCTCTTCATTTGCAGATTCTTGAAGTTGCGACAAGCCCATCTGCACCATTGAGGCCAATTGGTGAACTTTTGAGGTGGAGTAATATTTTGTATCATCCATAGTATTCTTATTATATGACTGGGATTCCAGATTTTTCATCACCACAACGTTTCTTTCTTTGCATTTAGCATAGAAATGTCTTGAGCCCTGCGAATATGACATACCATGCATTGGCAAGGTTTAGCTTACCCCTGAGCTGGGTCATGATGTTGAAACCTAGGGGCACAAAATTTGAACAATATAAGTTAAACGGAAAGAAATCCCCTTGTGGGATTTCACAGCTAGTATTATATGCCAAATTGGCATCTGGCTTGGCCATGACCTTAAAAACAAACTTTTACCGTTACCTTTTCTTTGGCGATCCCAATGACTGCTTTTGGTAATCTATGAACATCAATATTATTCTTCTTTCTGTACTTCTTAGTGCTCTTTCAACAGTAATTGTTTGGTATAATGATTCATTAGTGCTTGGTAATATATGCCAGTGCCATTCCAACAGATGGAAGAAAAGAAGCTTATGCAGAGGCCCAAGCGAGGGCCAAAGCTGAAGAAGACGCTCAAATTGCTGCAGAAAATGAACGGAAAGCTAAAGAACTTGCTAGTCAACTTGAAGCAGAAGCAAAAAGGCTGAAAGAACAAGAAGCTAAGGCCACTCAACTTGCTGCTCTAGTTATGTCAGAGGGTGGACCTGCTTCCATCGATTATTTTGTCAGCAAAGCTAAAGACTTTGGTATAGATTTGTTTGGGAAAAAAAAAGAAGCTCAAGTGATGTCATTATCCAATTCTCAATCTCAAAACACTCTTGAAACTCTAGTTTCCACAGTGAAAGGCAGGGTAAAGTCGGTGAATTCCCAGTCTCAAGAGAAGGTTGAAATTCGGGCTGCCACGGTGAAGGCAATAGATAAATCTGCAGTGCCCCAACCAGTACAAGTAAACAAGATACTGGGAGGCTTGTTTAAGCAGGAAACGATATATGTGGATGATGATTAATTGGTTTTCCAAGCCTTGTGTTATGTAGATCTTTTCAACAAAGGTTCCCAAGTCGCATAACTTATAGGATTGCCCATACCAATTTATGTATTTTTGGTGCAAGATTACTTGTCTAAATAGTTATTTAAACTGCATCAATGATCTACCTCTGTTTGATTTGATTCCTCTTATTCTGTTTTTAGGGGAGTTCAACTCCTCAGTTGTTCACTGAAACTAGCCAATATTAGGTTACTATAAATATAGGTAAAACAGAATAAGGCTACGTAATAACCCTAAAACTGCCTGATTGTTTAAATTAGAATTTTATAACAATATTTTATTTTGACTGCATCACTGGTCCATCAGGTTGCAGAGTTCCTGTTCTGCTGGTCTAGCCCAGAATTATTTTGATGCAAAACTTAGTAAAATTGTTTCTTTTATTATATTTGAGAAATTCTTCACATTGCATGAAATTTACAGGGTTTTTGTCAGAATTTATGTTCTGACTACAAGTAAACAACTTGAAATAGATCACATTCCCTGACTTTGTTAACTGGAAATCGAACAACTTAGAAAATATCTTGGAAAAAATATTAAAAGCTACATATCTTTGATATGCAGAAATTTTGTATCACGAAAGCAGAAATGTAGGGAAGTTTGGTTGAGTTTGCATGCATGTGCAACTATAATGCAGGAAAATGCAAAGCCAACAGCACAAAATCTATTCTAAGGACGTTTTAATGTGCCGACAAGAATTGACTGTGCTTGTTTTAAGTTTAGTTGAACCAAAATAATGAAAAAATGTATGTCACAGAGACAATATGAGGGAACTCTTGGCAGGACCAATTTCTGGGTAAGGTTTATAGAGATCCAATGTCTACATAAATTTCTTTTGGTTTTAGAAGTTATTACCCTTGCTAACATTAGTGTTTCTATGTTTAAGGAAACTTATAAAGCCATTAGAAAGCAAGCTTTCATTGACAATGAAGGAATTATGGAACCATGTTCTAGTACGCAAGTTTTGTACCTTGGTAGGTTATATTTTGTTCATAAGCTTATGTGGTTATAATTTTGTTTTCCTGGGCATCTTTGGGTCTTCTTGCTACTTACCTTTGTTTTTTTTTTATTGTGTGTTCACGAACTCTGCCGAAGTCTCAGAAGATAATCATCAATTTCCTTTTCAAACCATGAGGTTTTTAGAAAGTTTTTCCACCTCAGCACCCCTGTATGGAATTTTTGATGTAGGTTTACCAACCTTGGTCCTTTATTGCAAAGTCTTATTGCAGTACAAAACTTGATGCAGGTTAACCTGGATTTCACTAGCAGATTACAGCCTCAACAACCTTTATTTCAAGGGCTGAATCACCTCACAAACCTGTATTGCAAGGATTATTGCAGCACAAAGTATGATGTGTGCTACTGCTAACCTCCATTTCATGGGAATATTACATTAGGAAGCTCTATTCCAAGGGCATTTTATGGTACAAAATCTGATGTAGGCTAGCCTCTATTTTAATATATTATTGTAGCCTCAATCCATACTGCAAGAGTTTATTTCACTGTTAGTGCAAACAAATAAGAAGACAAACCCACAAGGCCAGCATCGCATGTATAAGACAAATGATAATGCCATTCAAAGAATCTTTTATGGTGCAAGCCTCAAGAAGATAGCAAGTAATTTTGAAACATGATCATGGTGATTATTGAACTTGACCAGCCTCCCCACATCAGTTGGAACTTTTTCTGTGCCTTCAGTGATTCATCTTAAGCCCTAGCTGAAGCAGGGCATCAATCGTGCGGCCTGCAAGTTTCTGAGTTTTAGGGACACATGGAAAAGCCCAAAACAAAGGTGTAAACATTTCAGTTGAGAGATTGAGGATTACAGTCCTCGCACAATGCCATGTTCTCCAGTTTCTATATTAGGTTATTAACTTTGTAGCGGGTGGTTAAAGGATATTTTTGGATAGGAGTGAAAGCTCTATATTTGGAGAAAAGAATGATAAATATAAAGTGGGAAAGAAAAGTGAGGGCAGTGCATTTTTCTATGTAATTTTGGGAGAACTCTGTTTTCATGTGAAACTAATGTAATGACTGTTAAAGAAGTGTTTATTTTCTATGGTTCTTCCTGATTTTTACACCCCTTAACATACTCTGCTATCTCTAAAATGAATACGGGCACAAGTTCTTCCGTGCCCTAGAGCTGTGTCGTATTTTCAAAATACCGATGGATCGAGATATCCTGTTTATTGTCTCTTTGTTTTGTTTGTTTTGCTGTAATTTGATTTCTTGCAGGTTGAGCTGAGCTCAGCGTTGTACGGATTTCTGGGTTGTCAAAACAGTGAAACTGAGCACGGCAGAGGAGCTGAATCAAATTTGGCAACATAGCAATCAAAGATTCAGACTTTGAGGGGAGCATTGTTTTATATTGAATAAACAGCCAAAATGGTGCATGAGGAATCAATGGATTGGGGAAGGACAGGAATAAGCAATGTAGGGAGTAGAATAAATATGGCATAATATTTAGTGAGAAGATTGGTAGCTATTGAAGCCGTGTTATATTTTGAGGACTCTGAATGTGATCATGAGGAAATAAGTGCTCAAATGGATTTTGTAGAGCCTATGGAGAATTTAATAGAAGCCGCTTCAACGCAAGGGGAAAGCAGAAGTTTCAGACTTTAAAGGAGAGTTGAACTCGAAGTTGTTATTGGACTGGGTGCTGGAATAGGAAAAATCTTTTGAAATGGAGAACATTGAAGAGGATAACCCAAGATGAGTGAATTTTGAGGTAGAAAAACGAAGTCCCGTGTTGCCCTTTGGCAGGGTTTTTTTTTTTTTTTGAAAAAGTGGAAGTAGGTACAACCAAAAACAAAAAACTTTGGCCCAAGATGTTGATTCATATGAGTAGAAAAATTTGCCCTCAGATTATCAACATAAGCTTTTCAGTGACTTCCAGAATTGAAGGCAACAATTTGGATCTATGCAATAATACACAAATCAATTTATGATACTTCAAATCTGGACTAAATTTACAAGAAGATGAAGAGCGAGTAACATCTAAGTACCTTATTGGAATGCATTTCCAACTCCATGATATGCTGGCTCTGGTGAAGTTCCATTCGGTAGATGAAGCATACTGATATAAACTACAAAAGGTGAGGAAAAGCTGAGTAAGAGAATGGGGAAATTTGTGGGTAAAGGTGGTGAGGGTGCACCACTGAGTTCAAGAGGTAGTTATAAATATGTGGAAGTTGAAAACCCTAATTTATACAAGAAGAAAGCGCGAGTTCAGAGATATGGCAAGTCAAGAAGTTAAAAAAAAAACAGAACTACGAAAATGCATGAAGCGGATGTTTCAAGCTCACAGGCTGAGGTCAGGGATAGCCATTAAATGGCTATTTGCAGTAGACCTAGCGGCAAACAGAGCAACGGTGGCTCAGAAAAACCCTCAAAGTAAAGAAAATTGAAGCTGAATAAGGAAAGAGCTCAGTGGTCCAAAAAAATCAAAAAGACGGTATTAAGAAAGAAAAAGACACCTGAAAATGATCGGAGAAAAGAGTGTATTCCAAACAAGATAAAGTGTAAAATGGTGCAAGGGAATCGGTTCTACCAACAATACGTAAATATAGAAAGGACACAAAAATTACATTATATTTCAAATCTAAAGTGGGATCCTCCTAAAATTTCTTAAACGAATCGTCACCATAACGTGGTTGCAGATAAGTCTTGTTACGCAGAAGGCGTTCCCCCTATGGTAGAGGACCCTCGGACGTTTCTGTTGCGATGCTAAATTTGACAGCATTTTAGACGTTTTCCCAAAGGGATTAAATTTGACTGCTGATTGCACGTCGTTTTCACTTTTGCATGCAATTTTTTCCACCGCGAAGACTCTTATAAAAACCCCTCATTTTGCATATCCGTCGGAGTTTTCGTTTTTGGTCCATTTTCGGATCCTTCTGTCGAAAACGTGAACTTTCCTGATATGGGTATAGAACCACCAAAAATTGACGTTTTCCCAAAGGGATTAAATTTGACTGCTGATTGCACGTTGTTTTCAGTTTTGCATGCAATTTTTTCCACACCGAAGACTCTTATAAAAACCCCTCATTTCGCATATCTGTCGGAGTTTTCGTTTTTGGTCCATTTTCAGATCCTTCTGTCGAAAATGTGAACTTTCCTGATATGGGTATAAAACCACCAAAAATTGACGTTTTCCCAAAGGGATTAAACTTTACTGCTGATTGCACGTCGTTTTCACTTTTGCATGCAATTTTTTCCACCCGGAAGACTCTTATAAAAACCCCTCATTTCGCATATCCGCCGGAGTTTTCATTTTTGGTCCATTTTCGGATCCTTCTGTCGAAAATGTGAACTTTCCTGATATGGGTATAAAACCACCAAAAATTGACGTTTTCCCAAGGGGATTAAACTTGACTGCTGATTGCACGTCATTTTCACTTTTGCATGCAATTTTTTCCACCCAGAAGACTCTTATAAAAACCCCTCATTTCGCATATCCGCCGGAGTTTTCATTTTTGGTCCATTTTCGGATCCTTCTGTCGAAAACGTGAACTTTCCTGATATGGGTATAAAAACACCAAAAATTGACGTTTTCCCAAAGGGATTAAATTTGACTGTTGATTGCACGTCGTTTTCACTTTTGCATGCAATTTTTCCACCCCGAAGACTCTTATAAAAACCCCTCATTTCGCATATCCGCCGGAGTTTTTGTTTTTGGTCCATTTTCAAATCCTTCTGTCGAAAACGTGAACTTTCCTGATATGGGTATAAAACCACCAAAAATTGACGTTTTCCCAAAGGGATTAAATTTGACTGCTGAATGCACGTCGTTTTCACTTTTGCATGCAATTTTTCCCACCCCGAAGACTCTTATAAAAACCCCTCATTTCGCATATCCATCGGAGTTTTCGTTTTTGGTCCATTTTCGGATCCTTCTGTCGAAAACATGAACTTTCCTGATATGGGTATAAAACCACCAAAAATTGTCGGACTTCCACCAAAAATTGACTCTAGAACCGCCTGTAAAACTCCCCTAAATCTGTATTTTTCTTCGCATAGAATTTTCTTATCTTCCATTGCAAAATTCAAGTAGGTTTTGATAGGCACGAACACCCATATGACCACGGGGCATGTTAGAAAACAAAATCCTGAAAATAATTAAGCGGGGTTTTCTGAATTGGCTTGGTGTTCGTACTAGCAAAGCAAGTGTTGTTGGGACTTTCGAAGTTTTTTCTGTGTTTTTTTAATTCAGACAGGGTCACATGAGGCAACAGACAACAATGTTTTCACACCTATTTTGGTATTGAGGAAAGTTAGGGTTTGAAAAGTGTTTGGTACTGTTCTTCACCGATTGCACTCAGAAAATTACACAAATGAAGTGAGGAAAATGTACCCAACTGGGTATTTTCTTTAGCTGAGGTAAGTTTATGTGTGCCTTCATCTGATCTATTTCATATGGGAGAAGAACGTGTCCACTAAATTCTGTTGGGAGAGGGAAATATTTTACTCTTACCAATCCTCTACTTTTTTCACTGCTTCTTTCACTCTCTCGGCCGTTGCATTTGCTTACTGTGTCGGATTATCAGTCAATCAATCCAAGTAAGCGCCATAACTGTCCTTGTTTTCTATCTGAATCTTGGTCTAAAATTTAATCTTTGGCTTGAATATGGTTTATTTCAAGTTTTGGAGTTCAAAGATTTGGTGGGTTGTTTTTATTTTTTTAATAATTTTTGTTTCAAGTCAGTTTCTAAAAATAGTGTGATTTGGTGCAGGGTAGGTTTCAATTTAGGTATAACTGAGTGTCTCAGTCTAGCAATTTGGCTATCCTCCCATTGTAAGTTGCTTATATCAATGTCACTTAGATCATCATTAAACTCAAAACTTGCTTTTGTAATATCATACATTCCGCACCTATTTTGCAAGGACAAGCTTCATTGTGCCAAACACCATCTTGGTCTGCAGATTCAGTGTTGAGAATTTATATAACAATACCAATATAGATAGTCATCTAAGTACATATATGGATACACTTTGATAATTCATGCATGCCAAGATGTTAGAAATATCCATCTCAATTATGATTTATATCATTGCTTATATATATGCATATTAGAATTAAACCACTTCTTTTGATTTAGGTGAAAGCCAATTCTGAAATGTATAGAGTTGTTGGTGATATTAGTAGTTCTGATATACTCTAATTTTGGGCTAGAGGTTACTAGAGGAGCCTGAGGAGGTAGTGAGCCTTTAAGCCACATTAGCCATGATATGGGCAAGCAAATTAAACAAAAATTGGATAAAGGGGAGGGGAGCATTGTTTTTTTTCTTGTTTTACCTTGGGGATGTTCCAAACATCACTAATTTGGTGAACAAAGAAGGCCTTTTGATGGAATCCATGCAGCCAACCATGGCAGATAGAGAGTGGCCTACAAACATATAGTTTTCCACACCTAGCTCGTCTAATATGGTTATAAGGTCTTCTGCATAGGCTTCCACATAGCCATATCTTCTGGAAATCAAAGTAGTTAGGATTCACACTCCCAGCAGATAGTTAAATCAAATAAGACAATATGAAATTATCTGATCCTTGTGAACATTTTAGTAGCTAGTATACTTAATTACAGGCTTCAGGCTTAGAAGTGTGCTATTTTTTGGACAAGAATATCATCTCAAATGGTATGATACTAACATCCATTTGACCTGCAAGAATATGCATATTCCTGTAATGTCACGGAGAAGAGTCACCCCTATAGTCTTGGGGTGGTTTTATTCCAGCTTGTAACTGGACCACAACCAACCCAACCTGAAAATCGTGATAGCCAGGATATTGTTCACTTAGATGTCACAGAAAATATGCTCCACTCAGCCACAGATGCTTTTGAGGTTCTTGATTCAAGGATTGCCAAATCATTTCAGTATGAACTGATCCAAGTCCTGAAATTTGTAGTGCGTTGGACATACTTGGGGCCAGCAGTACAGCCTAACATGAGTAGAGGTTGTACCACTCACTGGTGGATATTGATCCTTGCAAGGGCTTGCCCTAACACAACTCACAAGGAAGGAACCTAAAAGAATGCAAGCTTGGGTATTGGCATTCCAGCGAGACAAAGTTCTGAGCACAAACATCTGAAGAAATGTGCATGGTAAATATCAGTTCAAATTTAGGCATGTTCCCTTGACAATACAGATTGAGTAGAATGGCAGCTAAAGGTTCATGTATTCCATGACTCATTGTACATTAAGTGGCTCAGGGTCTAGATAGCATTACAGACTGCAACATATTTCATGTATGCATTGCTGTAACATAACTTTCTATATAATTTTAAGCTCAAATTTTATTGTCATGAAGAAGAAGAAACCCATGCAAGCTAAATTTTGAGTATTTCAAAAAACATTTAGGGGATCATGAGTCTCATGGAACTTGAGCCATCTCCTACTTCTTCTGAGAGGCCAGGATAGAACCTTACACAACCCTCTCAACTTCTAATATAAAACACATGAGCATGTCAATAGAATTCAATTCCTTTGTTTCTCCTTATTATACTATGACTGGTTTATTTTGTTGTTTGTTATCTCATTATATCACATAGTCCATATTAGTAAATTCCAATCTACAAAAAAAACTAGGCAACAAAAACACTTAATCATTTCCCCTCTTATAGTCCTTTCTAGCTTTGTCTCTGGTGAAATATAGTAAGATTGGACAATATAGTAAATTTAGGTGATTTTTAAATTTAATTTGTTATTTTTTACCAGTTAGCAAAGCCAATAAATTTTTCTTGATCTCGACCATGTGTATGGGGGAGGCTGGATAAGGTTGAACTTTGTTTTTTCTCCATTGGTGTCACAGTTTTGTGAATGATTTCAATAGCCTCTTCTTGTAACTCATACTTCTATGAATGTGATCATTTACGATCAATGATTTGACATTGGAGTGCTCGCATGGCTAAAGTATACCATTGCATGCTCTACTTTCATTATTTTCTATGGAAGCCTATTTTAATGGATGTAATTTTTGGTGTTTAGATAGGTGTTTCACTTTCAACATAGGGTAAGTCTTGAGGTCACTATATAGCCAAGTACACCTCCTGGGCACTACTTTCCACTTTTTCAATGTAGACAAGTGTGTAGTTTTATGATATTAAAAGAGTTTAGATACATCATAGGCTTAGTTTTGTCTGAATGTTGTTTAGAAACATTGATTCACAAGGGTATGGTGTTTTACTTTGATTTTAAGCTATACTTGAATTCATATGGCTGTGACTAATTTACTAACTATGTGCTAGGCTTAGGATTATCTGTCTAGCACTCTTGTATCCATCCAAAGATTTGTAAATTATATCACTTTTTTCATATTGAATTGTTATAAAGGTTAGACATCATGTTTGAGCTATTTAAATGAAGTGGTTAATCTATAGTTTGATACAACCAAAATCAATCATACCCTTTATCAACATCAACTAAAAAACATCATAACATAATTAAAAGTACACATACAACATTTTCAATGTAATGTTTCAACTAAATTCCTACACTACAACTATCAATCACACACATTATCAATTGTATAACAAATGTTTCTCCAACAAAACACCAACTGAACAACTGATGCACAACTATCAACATCAACTATAAAATTAATTAACTATCAAAAATGGTATCACATGTAATCATGTACGAATTTATAACAAGTTTCAAATGTAGAAACAACCTTCAAATTAAGTGGATCAACTATATTTCTACAATTATAATGTCAATCGAACCCCTTATCGACATCAAGTACAAAATTAATAACTATACCTCTAGATCAAATAACATATACCGTTCGGCGTTCACATCTCATGAAACACATGCGATTGCTAGTTGAATAGGGCTAACGACTTAGGCTACCTAAAGTGGTGGTGGAGACTGAGTGAACCGACTCTGGGTGATAAGTCTTGTCTTGTTATTAGTAGTAGTTCACATAAAAATGGGGTGCCATGTGACGTGGTGCCTATGGATGCTTGTCATTTCTCTAGGGATGGCTATGGGAATAAGATACAAATCCCATTTGTGTTGACAAGGAAAAAAACGTATGGGATGCATAAAATTGTCAAGAGACATGTATTGAAGTCTTTTATGGGTGAAGGGAACTCAAGGACGTTACTTTGTCATTATCCATATCAGTTGAAGAAGACGCATGTTTCCCTTTGCTCCAAAGTGGGGTTGCAAAAATGAGAGAACTCGTGTGAAAGTTAGGCAATTCATGGTTTTTAGAGGGAGTAAAGAAGAATCAAGAGTTTGAAGAACATAAAATTGTTGCAAGGAAAAAAACCACACATCTTTTATAGATAAACAAGATTAGAGGGGACAATATCATGAGAAGAAAGAACAAGTCTATGAAATAGAGCAACAATAAACAACACAAGAAATGTCCTTGTGCAATGGTGAACAATTACGAACTGCACTAGTGGAGGAAAAAGGACAAAAGCAAACTTGCATGGCACTACAACATTTGGACCAATTAGTGGTTCATCCCATTATCACTCTTTAGTCACCCCATAGTTAGCAAAGTTTTTTTGGTCGAATTAGGTTGTTTTAGTAACATTTTATACGCGATGTTGGAATGACTTTGTTTGAAACGTTAAACCGATGTTGTATAGGACGCTAGTATAATGTTAAGGCCTGACATTAGACGAACTTTGGCTTATGATATTAGTGCATTTCTAATGCATCACTAGTTATGCAACGTTAGAGTATTATTGATATGGTCACCATAAGATCCCCTGCAAACATGAATTTAGAATTGTAAAATTTGAAATTGTAATTTTTAATCTTCCTTTTATGAGAGAGAGAGAGAGAGAGAGAGAGAGAGAGAGAGAGAGAGAGAGAGAGAGAGAGAGTAATAATCAATTGTTAAAATCATTTTTGAGAGGGCTAGGGCAACGTTTAAAAGTTAAATATTATTTTGAGAGGACTAAAGCATCATTTAAAGAAAGGAATGACATATCTTTGAGAAAGTTAGGGTGACACTATGAGAAAACCTCAACATCAATTGATAAAAGCAATTTATTAGAGAGCTAGGGCATCATTTAGTGAAATATAGGGCATCATTTAAAAAGAAAAAAAATCTTTTGAGAGCATTAGAGCATCATGTAGGGAAAACTAAGGCATAATTTAGAGAAAGGAAGGGAATCTCTTCAAGAAAGTCATGGCATCACTCTAAGAAACCTAGGACGTCATTTGTTGAATTGAGAAAGATATTTGATCTTTTGAAACCTGGTATTTAATGGGTATTTTTATTATTTTAAGTTCATTTTTTTGTATTTATTGAAAGAAAGAGGGTTGTAATTGACTTGCTAAAGAGTTTGGAGTCACAGTTTATTTCCTTTATTTTTCGAGTAGGATTCTCCTAGGTTAGAAATAGTGTTGGAAAATAGTTTTAAATCTTACATAATGTTATCGTTATTGGCTAAATTGACTCATTATTATTTGTGAAGTGAGGGGAAACCTCCCAATACCCAGGCCTCACACAGTGTTGTATACAAACTTTAGGTTCCACAACCTCGTGGTATATAGGAGGCACCTAGGTTTTATTTTCATCAATAGGAATCCATTCTATCGTCTGATTCTTATGGTGCACTATTAAGTGGTTAGTCCCTAGTAAGTTACTCTCTATGTACCTCAAAGACAAGGCAGTGTAATTATAGGTATGATAATACCCTCCATAGTTAGTGGCCCAAAACATTAGTTTGTGTTCAATGTTTACGAATGACATAAGTATATCAAAGAGCTTTCAAACTATACACTCCCTATCCTAGAATCTTGTTAAAGTCAATGTATCAATTTTTTAGAAAGTGAGGGTGTCTTTTTTTATGGGATCAGGGCATGCTTTTTTGAAACGAGAGAGATTGTGTATGGTAGGCTGAAACCACATCATTTCCATATATGTTTTGTTATTTTTAATACAAATAGTGGTTACTTAGGCAACTTAACTCAAACAAGATGCATAGCTGGCCAAGATACCATCCAATAATAACTTAACTCTTGAAGAAGCATAAAAGGTTAAAGAATTACAAGAGGTTGAACTCTACACAAAGAAGCACCATGAGAATATGTGCATATAAACATATCAACGAAAAATATTTGGAGAACATAAAACAAGAAGAGGAAGTGACGAGGAAAAAGAGAGACCAATTAGAGATGGAAATAAATTAAAAATAAGAGAAAACAAAAGTTAAGGTTGAGGCCACCATGTTGAAAGGCCTAATAGAAGGTATAATAGGAAAAAATGAAAGAAGAAGATGAGAAAAATAAAAAGAAGAGGAGGAGAGGAACAAGTAGGCCATAGAGGCCCAAAGAAAGTTAAAGGAGAATGAAACAAATAGAGAGCCATGGAAGATGAAAAGAAAGAAGCAAGAGAGGAGGGAGAGGAAGAGGAAATCAAGACGCATGAACATGAGGAAGAAAGGACAGTCAAAAAGGAAAAAGAAAAGGCCATCTAATAACTAAAAAAATAAGAGAAGGTTGTTAAGGAAGTAGTTAAACAAAAATAAGAAAATTTAAAATCCATGTAAGATCAAATGGCCATAGAGAAAGAGGAGGAAGATAAGGTATCCAAGATATCCATGATGCAAATGTGAGTAGGAGAGAGGTCTGTCCTGTTACCTTCCAATTTTGGAGGTTTGATCAAGATGCTAGATTCAATAAGGAATATCTTGGAAAAAGGTGACAATTGGTTCTGATGTCCCTTCCTAAGATAATGGTTTATACAAGTGAATAGGAATCTATAGTACATAAGAAAAATTAACACCCCTACATAAGACCAAAATTAGTGACCTCTTACAAGAAAGTGCCCACACATATTGGATTAAGAGGTGTGTGGACCTAGAGGATGTAATGGAGAAAGTTGTTATAACTATTAAAAAGGTAAGGCCATAGTATGATTCTAATGAAACTTTTCCAATAACAAGAAAAATACAAGAAATAGTGGTAAATTTTCTATAACATCTAACTTCATATAAGAAAAAAAACCAATAAATCCACAATGAGATCATGGAGAACTACAAGACTACCCAGTTGATGCCACTACAAACATAGACTAGTTCATACAGGAGAATACATATAGAAACACAAGCAGTATAATTGATAACCGTGTTAGGTGAGGTGGTAGTCTATTTCACCTACTTAGTGGGTTGACAAATCTTCATGCTTCAGGAGAAAAATGAGTTTGATGCCATTGAAGTAGAATTCAATAAAGCATCCACAAAATATGACATCAAGAAAGATATGGATAGAGTTGAGCGAATGAGGTTGGAGCGCCTGGATGATGAGTACAAGAAACATTAATTTGCTAGAGCACAAATGATCAATGGTATGGATGAATATGGAAAAATAGTGAGCACATACATGAAGAATTTGTAAAGGAAAGAAAGTAAATTTGGGGTTGAGATTATGCCAATTACATCTATAGAAAATATATCTGAACCTAAAGAGTTGGCTATCAAAAATGCAAATTTTCTACAAAAAACAATAGAGATTCACCACACAAACGGTGGATTCAAAGGAGTTTGAGAAGTGACTACCTAGTTTTCCAAATACATACAAAAATTAGTATGTTAAACCTATAGGCACAAAATTATGCACATATCACCACTTTACTATGACATCAGTATGTTGTTATATGCATGAATCTTAAGTGATAAAAGTACACATTGACGACACTTTCCCTTGTCCTTGTACATTTTGTGATTGATTTCTATTGTGACCCTCTTCTACATCTCTTAGTATTGCATTCACTTATGGTCAAGTCATAGGGATCCATGTCTGTATTGTTTTTTCACATCATTCGTTTGTGGACTCAGGACACTAGCGCCCACTCTGGACACTAGTGCCCTGAGATGCTTGTGTACCTTCTAGGTGCACTCTTGTCCTCCTTATTATTTTTGTGCATTTTTATCAATTATGTAGTCAGCCTTATTTCTTTTCTTATCCTAATCCCACATTCCTAGTCGGCTCTTTTGTGTCACTACTGTCTAAATTCAAGAAAGAGATTCATATATATACACAACATGCTCACTATTATTCTGGTTAGAAATTTAAAAAGGGCTATCACATCTACATACTACCACTACTATTCAAAGGGATTGCATTTTGGACTGTATACACTATATATGAAGGGGATTGATGAATTCCATATCACACATTTGCATAAAATCTAGTTATAGCCCGCTATCTTGGCATCATTGGCACGAGGGAAAACCTAATGACACTATTTCACACACAAACACAAAGAACTACATGAAGTCTGTAATGTAGTGCAATGTTCAGTACTAGATTTCACTCATTGGGTGACTGTCGGGGGTCAGTTCGACTTCACATATTGCATATTTTATTCAGATCTCATGTGTTTGTGAGCTTGTGCAGATAAATAGGGTTTGTGTTGCAGATTACAGGTGTCAATCAAAACCCTAACGGAATGAAGCCAGAGTGACAAATAAACATATGGAGTGAGGACCTTCAGACCCAGAAAAAGATCAGATCCTGAATATTCACATAATCACTAGCACCCAGAATAGACACTAGAATCGGGGTGCTCCTGTCCTCCCGTGGGCACTTTTGTCTAGCATAGTCAAGAGTCCCAAAACTCTCTACAAGCCACTATGACATCACTTCCAGCCAAAAGCAACCTTCCGAAAGTTTCAATCACTTCCAGATCACTTGAGATCTAGCTAATTCACAGTTCTCCCTCTTCTACTACTTAGGGTTTCATATCATTGTATGCTTCATTACTTGTGTCTTACAGTAGTTTTATCACTTGATATTTCATTAGTTACGTTAGTTACTATGAAAGTTAAGGTTTAATTCAATTTATATTAAATCATTTGGTGAACCATCTGCTTATTCAAACTCCTTGCCCTAGGATCCAAATATCTCATGGCTAATAAAAGGTACCCATCCCCAGATCATCCCAGGACCTTCATGGGAATGTAAGCAGTTTTTTTCTAACCCCAATGAAGAAGTTGAATTTCATGGATCTCATGCACAATCCCCATATATGATCCACATGTTCATCTTACAACTCCTTGTTTTCCAAGACATCTATCTCCTAATGATATCTCTCAAGTTCTCGTTTCTTGCTTTGCATTCCCCTATTCAAAGCACTTGATGAAGATTCCTTCCCCAGCCACTACTAGACATGAATGATCGCTCCAGTCTCACTTCCCCTTGTACTATGGTAAATGATAACACTAGTGTAGATTCTTTGTGTACTAGATGATAGTCTTAATGAAATTCTTGCTTGTGAAAATATGGATGATAGTGAATTCTACTTATGATAATGATAATGCACGTGATAATAATGATGTTTCTTGCATTAAGATTGTTGAATGTGAATCTAAACCTCCATATCTCATACTTACTATTTATGAAATTGTTTCCAATAGATTTCCATGTTGACACCTAATGATAATATTAGTGTATCTCCTACTATTCATATTGATCATACATACCAGTGGACTCCCCACTTACCACACATTTAGATCCTTCACATGCATCCCCTCCTTTTACATCCCATCCCCTTTCCTCAAGTCCCCATGATTACTCATAATGGTAAAATTCAACCCCTCAATGTGCCTCTTACTTCCCACACCATTCCTTCACAAGACATCTTATCCCTAATGTATGTTGTTGGTGATTTGCAAAACAAGGTCCATACTCTTACCTTAGAAAGCAAAGATTATTATGCTTTTGTTGACCATAATATAATTCCTGACAATCCCATTCCTAAAAATATTCACAATTCTCTTTTCCCCAAGGGTTTCATTATGCCTACTTTCTCATGTTTTAATGGCACAAGAAATCATTATCTACATCTAAAATCTTTTTGATTAGCCATGGCTTCCTATTCCAATGATAGATTTTTACTAAAAGCATTTTGTTTATAGCCTTGTTGATATCGCTCTCCAATGGTACACTCACTTACCTAATGGATCTATTAATACTTACTATGATATGGAAGATTCTTTTCTTAGATGTTTTATTTCTAACAACGGGCCTAAAGTTACATATCAATGATTACCTTCTTTACATCAAGGAAAGACAGAGCCAATTCTAGATTATATTTTATGATTTAATTATTGGATGCACCATTCAATTTTTCACCCTATTGATATAGAAATGCAATATATATTTTGTTTTGGCTTAATTCCTCCGCTAAAACAAAGACTATTATATGATACATGTGATTCATTTACTCTTCTTTGCTATGAGGTTATCGATTTAGAAAAATAATTAATTGTAAATCAGGTTATAATACATCCTTCTACTTCTTCTACTACTCCCTCGCCTACTAAGTCCTCTACTATCCCATCTATTGACCCCCCTTTACATTAGTCATCTCCTCCTCCACATAAGAGTACTCCTTTACCACCATTGTGTCAACATTCACCTAGATCTTCCCCACCTCCCACCTGTGCACCATTATACTTTTTACATGTTGTTAAACCACATGATGTCTTGCGCACGTTACTTGATAAGTGGATGATCCATTTACCTTCCAACCAACATCATCCCTCTCGTCGGTTGTACTGTCATCGTGACTACTATTTTTACAATTTTCACTGCATTAATGGCCACTGTGACAATGATTTTTATGCCCTTCATGATAGAATCCAACAATTGGAAGATAAGGGTGTCATTACCTTCCGTATCCACTCTCGTGAGTGCTCTCTCTCTCCTATTCCACATAGACGAGCCTATGCCATTGTTAGCTTGTCACATTCACCTCCTCCTAAGGTCATTATCTGTCCACCTCCTAAGGTCATCATTCATCCACCTCCTCTAGTAGCCACGCCTCTTGTCACATTCTCTCACATTACTACTATGTATCTCATTAGCTTCATAAGCATCCCACTTCCGCATCTCCCACTGTCACATCTCTCATTGTTCACACCATTTCCTCTTATATCTGATTTATCACATATAAAAACATGTTGTCGTTGTTCTACATGCTCCTAATGAGCATTGCAGGCCTCTTCACCTATGGTAGATGATCCCTTCCTCCATCTCATTACCCGATGATGCACTCATGTTCTCAAGGTTTATACATGACTGTTGAGGGAAATTTTACTTAAATGAACCTCACTCCCATATTGGGAGCAATTGTTATTTCCCCCCTTCATCCTCATCACAATCAATAATATACGTCGTTTCACACTTCATTATTATACAATTCCCACGACATCATTATTTAATTATCCTACACTATTTAATCACATTACCATTTCTATTTATTTGGCACATTACATCACATATATACATCTCTATTTATCATATGTATGTTATCCCAAATTTACCTCCCCAAGAAAATTTGGTCAGAACAAGCCCTACACATAAAGAAAACATGAAGGGAAATGATTCAAACCCACGAGATTGAGTTCTAGAACCAGACAAAGTGAAAACAGAGGCCCGAGAAAGTCAAATTCGACCCTGCACAAGAAGAAATAGAAGAAATGGTTCTTTTGAGCATTTCCATATCTTAAATCTATATAAGAAGGGTCGAGGGAGGACTCAACAATGGAGTGGCAGGGGTAGAGAACGATTAAACGACCCTATGCGAAGAAAAAAACTCTGTCAAGTCATTTCGTGTCTCAAATCTATTTTAACAGACTCGAGCAGGCTCTAAAATGAAATAGCATGCTCGGGGAAGAAGGCCGAGTGGTGTTAGAAGAACTAGAGACTCAAAAGAGAAGAAGCGGTGAAGATTCGAAGTCTTTAGGCTCAAAACAGTTCAGGAAAAAGTCCAAAAATGACTAAGTATGGAAGAGCCAACGGAAGGAGCCACGTGTCCACACGGCGCTTCTCCAAAGATGAATCCATAAAAGAGAGGCTTGAACGAGTGCTAGGCTTCCACGCGTCCAGAGGCCTGAAATTTGTGCAACCGTTGAAGAGTCTCCAACTCGGCTGAAGAGGTCAGGTGTCAGCTTGACGTAAAACTGGAAAAGAAGCCTAGGGTGGAGACTCAAACTTGCACCATCCCTCCACATAGCAAATGGTCAAACAGAGTCAAAAGGAAGACTTCAAAATTGGCTAAGTATAAAATTGTAAGCGGAGAATGCCAAGTGTCAGTGTGGTGCATCTCCAAGAGTTGGTCCCAAGGCAGAGACCCAAATGAGCACGAGCTCACCATGTAGCCCAAAGCCTAAAGATAAGAGGGGCCATTGGAAAGTCCACAGACCTGCGGAGGCTACCAAGTGTCAACTCGACGCTCCTCCAAAGGCAAATTTTGAATCGGGTTTCCAAACAAGTGAGGTGCCGCCATGTGTCCCAGGTCAAAGCGGGTCATCGGGGGAAAAGTTAGTTTTTTGCCCCTTACCCCAAAGGGTGTAAAAGTTGTAAAATGGGCCGCAACTCCGCTAAGAGGGAAAAATTCAGCATTTGAACCCGAGTCAAACCAAAGTAGGGAGTCGGAGGAAAAGGTGAAAATTTTCCTTTTGACAAAGGGGCCAAAGGAAAAAATTGGAGCACATCCCCCCAGCCAACCAAAGCGGAGCAGCGGGGCCGCAGGAATTTTCTAGATTTTGCGATTCTCGCGGAAAAGGTGGAAAAGATAAATTTTGAACCCGCAAACCCGATTTTTTCCTAATTTGACTGCCATGTGTTCCATATTAAAGAAGGGGTCCGTTTTTGAAACTGGTTTTCCCGCCCATTTGTACGGACCCGATGTAAGCTTTGAAGGGGCATATCTTTCAACTTAAGGCTCGAAATATTACAAATCTGACATCGTTGGAAGCGTCTTGACGTCCTCTACACCATGGATAGATAAAAAATCATTTTTATAGGACTTGGTATGTGAAAAATAGAGAAACATCTTCAGGCCTTTAATGCAAGATCTCCTTGCCTCAACAACGAGATCAGATCCAATCTAATCTTTTGTTTCCTCCTTCTTCGAGGTGCCGAATAAGAAAAATGGTAGAGTCAAGATAGATTTGGGGGGTAGATCTTATGGAAGGCATTGATGGTAGTGGTTCAACTCGAACTAGTTTTTTTACTCTTCCCTCTTTCTTCCCTCTATACTAAGTCTATAAAAGAAGGGTCGGGGCTTATTGTAAGGTTGTTGTTCATTCTTTTTCTCTGCCTCCCCCTTTTATCTCTCCAGCAGGGTCAAAAAGGAGTTTAAACCTCCTCCCCTGCTCTGTAAATGGCATTTTTTGCCTCTTATCCATAAATGATGCTTTGTGTAAACTCTGAAGCAATAAAAAATGTGTTTTGTGATGCATTTTTCCATCCTTTTCTCGTTTTTAGTTGTCTCTTCTTGCCTCTCTTCATTACAAGATATCTGTGCATGTTTTGAATGTTCATTTGCAGATCTGGGAGCTGTGTTCATGGGGTTTTGGAACATTTTCTATGTGAATCTTATCTATGGTCTGTGATGCTGCTGTCCATCATTTCCATTGCTCACCTCTCTTTTTTCCATGGCAGTTTGGTAGATGATCAGCATTTTCCTTCTCTGGTGTTTCACCATTTTAGTGTAGGCTTTGTTTTTTCCCTCTTTCTCTCTCCTTGGTTCCTTGGAATGGTTAGATTAGGATTAGATTAACTTTCCTGCACTAGAATAGCTTATGGCAGGTAGTTTAGGAAAGAGGAACCAACCTTCTCTAGAGGATCATTCTCATTTGCAAGTCCCACAGCCTGGGGAATGATCCAATGTTATGCAAATCACACCAAATGACCTTGCCTTAGAAAAGCAGATCCATAACTCATTTGGGGGTGCTGTGATTTTGCACTAACAATGTAATTCCTATTCAATTCCTCACTTAGCAATTCTTTCCACATCGTAACAAATTTCAACAATCAAATAAATAACAAAGAAACCATACCAACAGTGCATATAAAATCCAACAAACCATAGAATCACTACCAAGTACAAATCATAATCATCACATGGTATATAATGAACATCAACAACAAATACAACATCAACATGCATATATATATATATATATATATATATATATATATATATATATCTCATCAAAAATCATAGTTACAAAATATAGTCTTTGGGGGGGAAGCCCCCATGCCTCAATACATCATATACAATACATCATATGTCATCCTCACTATCATTATCTACATTTGCGGGTGCTCTAGAACTCGAAGCTTCACTACTAACCCTATGCCAGCAATCTCGAGCTCTGTATCTCTTAATTTGGCTCCGCAATATGACACTCTCTATCACCTTCTCTGCAAAATGGCATTGCAGCTCCACATATAGTGCAAACACATCATGAGCTAGGAAACCCCCTCTCATAATGTCTCACTCGCTCTGTCTCTACATGAGCCTTGTCCTACTCACTCAGCAACACTGTACAAATGGCCGCCGCTATCACTACAACATCAAACAAATGGGCATGCTCACTCGTAATCACGTCTACCCACTCTAGCATCCCTCCTCACATGAGCACATCCGGGGTAACATTTTGAGTCAACATGTGTATGGAGGTATCTATTATCAATGTCAAATAAGCAATGCCTACAACCACACAACAAACAACTGATATTAGCCACTACACATATTCATGTTCATCAACTATATTAAAAAATAAACAAATAACAATGAATTATACTTATGCTATGCTTGTATCGCTACTACATCATCTACCTCGGGAGTGGGTTACTGACCCTTAACTCCTCCACCTTTTGCTCCACTTGTTACATCCACCACCACTTGAAACAACAACACCCATCAGTGTGTTTCCCACCATTGCCTATACACCTTCGTACACCCCCCATCATCCACCTGTAATAGCCCTATGGTCATATCTTCTTTATCTAGACTTGGAGGCACTAGTGCTCCTATGGGCCCTAGTCTCCATCTTGGTCATCTCGCAGCCCTAGTATATAGACACCATATGTATGGCTCTAGGGGCATGTCTTGGGCCTTACCAAATTGTCGGGATACCTGCTCAACCTAGAATAGCTCTACTACTCCTAGAAATTGATCCTCTAACCACATGGTTTGCCGAATACACCGCAATTCAACATCTTCCTCGACCGATCCTCCATAATCTCTATACGAACTCCATATAATGGCCCCAGGGCCCACCTGATCTAACATTTACCTCTATGTGGTCGTATCCATCCTCCTGCTCTGTGTCCCCCCCACCTCGATACAAAAATCTCTGGTCGAGCCCAGTCAGCTCGTGGTCCACTAAATGTCCTCAATAGAGCTATATGTTCATATGCCCATACGTGCAATACAGTAGTCACTCCTATCCCACCATCATGGTCCTCCTATGTAAACTGATACAAATCTCAATATAGATGGGCCAATATACATTGTGCCCACACATATCTGGTACCATGTTCATCTATACTCTGAAAAATATTATGCATCGTGTACAAAATCCTAACTCCAACACCCTTTATGACCACTGAAGAAGATAATACGACTGCAATAAAATTCTGCAGTTGTGGAACCCCAGATCTCACAATGGCATCTAGACTGATATACATCTCAACATGTGCTTGAGACCCTACAAAATACTATTGTGTTGCCCTCATCTAACCATGGGCATCTACCACTACCATAATTTTCACTCTCTCTCCAACTACTAACAACCGTAAGATCCTATATACATCTTCTAATGTCACCATCATCTCTTATGTTGGAAACCAACATGTACAAGTATCTGCACACCATCTCTCACATAAAGTTGCCGATAATGGCATATTATGGGGTATCTCCCCCAATCTAGTGATGTGCCACAAGTTGACACAGTCCAATATATCCCACTCATCATCAGTCAACCATAAACCAAGAAATGTACTCAAATGGCGTCCCAAATGGAACTCCCTTAAGTGTATATCTCTATACATAGTATAAACAACCAACACAACACATTATTAGGAAAAATCCATAATTCAAAATCAATAATACCAACATCACAATCAACTTCATTACTCAAACAACAGCAAAACTCATCCCCTATACACTAGCACCCAGGAGCTGGACACAAGCACCCCATAGCATGTCACTAGCGCCAGGAACTGGATACTAGTGTCTCGAAGGACATAAATGCCCTTTACACTTCTGTCTTGGTCATAAACGTCAAATTTTACAAAAATCAAATTTTGCTAAAACTGCTAAAAACAAGCATATTTGATTAAAAAAATCCAAAATTGGTTATACATACTAACTCCCCAGTCGTTTGTGTAGCCACGAATGTCGTCACCCTCTTAAGTCTCGTCTGAATAGCCTCCTTGATATGTGGCATCCTCGCAACTCATAGCTCAAAATTACAATTACTCTCGGTTCAAATAAAGTTACTATTCACTTATTTCATATTACTATATATAGCAATTCAAAATTTCCACTATACTCTAGTCACTACTTGCTACCATTCTTACAACTAATATAAACACACAGTTCAACTCATATCTTGATCCATGTTACTCTATTTTCCTCCCCATTTGCACCATCCAGATCACAGTCTCGTCTAACACTATATTATATAATTCTATTTCCAAATCTGGCACACAAACTATTTAATACCTACGTATACTTTGTCAATACTAATATTTCCCCTATACTATCTCTCGGTTACTATTACAACCATTCACAGTTGTGCTTTTGGATCAGTTATGGTTTCTCCAAACCTCGCCCTTTCGCCAAAAGGGGGGCATACAATCAAGATCATCTTATAATCCCTCTCAGGATACACCACAATCAATTAACACCCCTAATATGTTACTATCACATTTTCTCTTATCTCAATAAAACACAATTACATTTATTCTATACGACAATCAATAATTTTTGCTATCTCAAAAAGTTTCCCCCCAAATGACCTAATTTGTGGGAAAAAAGATCTCTCCATGAGTAATCCACCAAATACATCTTATTCAATCAACTCCTATAACTCAAATCAATCAATCAATATAATAATCATAGCTACTATCACTTCGAAATGACCTAATTTGGGAGCCGCATTATGTCACCATCACTTCCAGATGACCTAACTTGGGAGCCATCTAATACTATTCAAATCAGAACACCCATTACTGTAGGAGTGGGGGAAATGAGACATCATTACCTTTCATATACTAATCTTATGTGGCTTCTTCAATAGGTACAAATAAGTTGCAATCCAAACTAAACAAGTAACAATTCAGTCTTTATCCGTCTGCACCAGTTGGACCTTTTGGGGAAGTGTCATGGAAGGAGGGAAAAATAGACCTCTCTCTGTAGACACCTAAATCTAGCTCCATAGTTTTAACACTAAGATTGGACTTCTTATCCTATTTTCTATCACTTGGTAATAGTTAGCGTCTTTCTCACTAATTAGCTAACACTCCCCTCCATCTTGTTCAATTAATGAAAATTCGTTAATTAACTAGTCTCCCCCTTCATTCTAGATGTAAATTAACATTACTTTGTTAGTTATAATACTATTCTAATTAATTAATTAATTGACCAATATTGATTAATTAAGCATCTAAACATGAATTTACCCTCTTATAAGGTCATTCCCCCTGTCTAAACCTTTATAATCTATCAATTTCTCTCCAATGTGTTTTTACAAGCCTAACTTGGTCTATTAATCAATTCTAATTTATTAATTTAAATCACACCCAACTTGCATGAGTTGGAAATTCTAATCAACCTCCCCTAATCATACTTAACCCATTCTAAGTCTATTTATCACTTTCTAATCAATAAAGTTCTTTCTATCCCACATTCATGAGGATGAAATTTTGTCCAATCTGGAAAACTATATAAAGAACCTTATCCCTTCTCTTCCAATTTTACACCATGTCCTTGTAAGAAATTTGCATATGATAAGATCCTTTCAAGACTTAGAAGGCTCATTGATCAAGAAAACTCACCCCTTTTCTACTTGGCTAAGAGTAGTAAGAGAAGAACCAAAAATGACAATTAATCCATATTGGTGAGATCTCTTCCTCTTCCTTGGAGAAATCCTTTGATCACACATGGCAATGTACGACTCCCTAAAGGAAGTATCTAAAATCCAAAGCCCATCAAAAACATCGAAGGATGGTTTGCATTTCATGTTCTTAATATTAGATGCATTAGTTTAAGCTTCCCCTTTTAATGGCTTTATCTTGATGTTTATGTTGAACTAGTTTAGTTATTGAATCTACTTGGTGTTAGGTTCTAGTAATTAGCTTAGCTTGTTTATCATCCATACATATGGCATGCTCAGTGGGAAATCCCTTTGTCCCGCAAGGATTTTTGTATGTTAAGTTTCTTTTTTTCATAGTAACCCTATCTTTAGCATATTTTTAAATAACTAATGTTTCTTAACACATTATGTTGAGTTTGCATGTGTTAAGCCTCTCTTACAGGTGGGAAGGAGGTAAAGTGATGTCCAATTTGGAGCTTATCATCAAAGATCCAAGATTTGTGAATATTTTTGGAAAAATTTGCAATGTTTTTAAAGAGACACAGTTTGTTTGTGCTATTGTTACCTTGCATGTGATAGCATTGATTTTGCGCACACTACCATTGCATTTTACGCACTACCACGCTTTTCACGCACTACTGTTAGATTTCCTTGCGCTAGTGTTCTATGTATCTAAGCTATAATTCTTTGTGTTTTGTACTTTTTTTTACTCTCTATCTATGTAGAAATCCTTCATGCATTATCATTCACCCTACATGCATCAACATCCTTCTTACACACATTTGTGTTTTTCTGCATGTGCTAGCATCGCATTTCACGCATTGGTGTTCTTTAAAACATGTTATCATATCCTCTGCATGCATCTACGTATTATGTCTACCAACACAATTTTTAATATGTTTTCTAGCATTGATTATGCACACACTAGCATATTGCTTCACGTACTAGCGTTCAAACTCTACGTGTTAGCGTATTGTGTCAAATTTGGCTTGAACTTCGAGATTTACATAATCTAATTTTTTGTTTCGCTGTTGTTTTTACATGTTTTATGACTTCTAACTTTCAGGTTTTTAAATTAATAAATTAGTTTTTAAAACTTAAACAATTGAATTTCTTTAGTTAAGTTTTGTTATTTACATTTCGTAAGTGGGATAAAACATTGTGTATGCTCTTCTCTTGCGCTTTCGAGTGACCTTGAGAATAAAAAATGACCTTGATCCTCATTCTAAAATTTTGGTTTACATGAATTAAACTTATCATTTAGAAATCAATTTTCAAAGGCATTTACTTCTTTTTAGTTACTTTTTTTCCCATTTCTACTTAGTTGGATTCAACATCGTGTCTGCTCTTCACTTTCACTTTCGAGCCATCTTGAGAATAAAAAATGACCGAGGTCCTCTTTTTACATGGAAAAACTAGTAATCATTTGGATGTAGGACCAAATGGCTTGTCAAAGTTGAAATCAAAACAAATACTAATACAATGTGTGTAGGTTGCCAAAGGCATGCAAAACAAAATTTAAAATCAAAGATAAAAAACACACCATTCACACACATTGTATTTACACATGCGATTGAGAAGAATATTTACCAATTACTTTAACTGTGGGAAGTATCTCATCATAAGCCATAAAAATCATTATGAGGATTACCACAAGAACCCAAAAGTAGTCAACACCTTGAGGGAGTTGGTTGATGAAATGAGAAGTACCCCATCACCTACTTGACTAGAAAAACCTATGAGGAGTGCTAAATGTTTTCTGTAAGAGGCCTCTTTTAATAATTTGATTGTGGGGTAATGGTCCTTTGTCTAGGATTTATTCTATAAAACTGTACCTCTCTTAGAAAATTTATTGGCAAGTGTTGAGAACAAAAGCCCAGGGAGTCATTTTGCATTGGGCCCAACTTTACCATACTCAATTTTTTTAAGTTTCAAAAAGCCATTACAAAGAAATATTTCCTTGAAGTAATAAGCTTGTGTTTCAAATAAGGAAAGAGTCTATTGCAGTTGCACCTTGTATCTTTCATCATGAATCATACTTAACCAAAATTCCTTGAAGTTAAAACCTTTTTGTTCGAACAAGGTGAAACTCTGCCGAAGTTACACTATTTACTTTTCATCCCCACTCATAAATTCCCTTGTTGTTTTTTGGCATTATTGGTAAAAAAATAGTAATTTGAAGGGCTACCAAAATTGTGTCCACCACTTTTGCACCCACTTAAAATTGTTTTTCCTTAAAAGCAGGGTTTAAGTGTTGAAAGTGTGTTAGTACGCATTCATATTTTGGTGGTGGTCTTAAACCAACATTGGGACATTTCACCCCTAGTATAATTTCCTCTCGTGGTCATTACGATGTTTGCATTGTACCAATTCCTATTCAATACTTGCATCTTGTTTCCTTAAACTTGATCTAGGTATTGACATTGTATTGTTACACTGCTCGCATTATATCGACCCGTTGTTGGTACTTAGACTTTGTTTTCCTAAAAAATTGATTTGAGTCTTAGAATTATGTTGTTATGTTGCTTGCATTATACCAATCCCTTTTCAATACTTACATAGATTGTTTCCCTAAAACTTGATCTAAGTAATGACATTATATTGTTGCGTTGCTCACCTTGTAACGATCCCATTTTATACTTAAAACTTGTTTTTGTTTAAGTTGTTTGTTGAGTGTTGACAATATGTTGTTATGTTGTCCACATCAGCATAGATCTCTCTAGATATTCCTTGTTGTATATCGCATAGACTTAGATATTTATCGCTTTAGCATCATTACGCTACCCATTTATTTGTATATTCCTTGTGACATTTACATACATTCAAACATCTTTACAAAACACATTTTGTGTCATAGAACCTAAAAATTGAGAAGTTCATAGGAAGCATGCTTCTAATCCCTTTGGAAATCCTATATTTTATTCTTCTGAGGAGGAACAAGAACTTGTTGATCATAGTGCTACTAAGCAGGAAATACCTCAAAATCCCTTTACAGACACCTTCGTTCATATAAATAACTACTTATTTGAAAACATGGACCAAGTCTTATTGTATCTTATGGAGCTAGGGGCTAGATTTCCCTCTGGTTTTGATCCTACTTTCCTTTCTTATATGATTGGAAAGAAGAGTAAAAAATCCTTCTCCACCTCTTAGGACTAATGAGGACATTTTTAATCATGAAAAAACCTCCACTTCTGCTCATCCTGAAGGTCACGATGAGGACGTAGATATTTCTCCCACTAGGTTCCATCATCATATACCCTTTGTAAGGATGATTCACAAAGATAAAGTAGAGGATAAAATCCCCTACACGAGGAAGTAGAGCATGAGCCTCATAATGAAGCCATCACTATTCAATGAAAATTGAAAGCCCTTAGTCGACAAATGCCAAAATTAGCTTCTCATGTCCATCAAAACACATGTAGAGCTCCTAGGACTGAAAAACCTAGAGTAACTTACACTGAAAGCTATACTGAAAACCACGGTGGTGAAGCCTCCAAATCTAACCGCATGCATATACCAGTCATGCCATCGTGTGGCCAAATTTTTGACCGAGAATGGAAATCTATTAAAGATGCCCTCATTGGTTTACAAGAAAGTAATCAAGGGCATAATAAGAAGTATCAATTTGAAGAGATGTGTCCTTACCCTTTCAATCAGGAAATGTTGGGTACACCTTTCCCACCAAGAATTGACTGCCCTAAATTTAATAAATATAGGGTCAAAGGTGATCCTTACAACCATGTCAAAGAATTCTTCATGGCTTGCCAAGAAGAAACATACAATGATAACTACCTCATTCGCTTGTTTCCTAGGATTCTGGGGGGCCAGACACTTGAATGGTTTCCCCATCTCCCTAAGGGGTCCATCACTACATTTTCAAACTTAGATGAGAACTTTTTCAGCCACTTTTTATTTAACACGGAAAGTGATGTCACTATGATTGACCTTTATAACACAAAACAAAGAAGTAATGAAAGCTTTGTTGGTTTCTTACAATGATGGCAAGGGTTGGCTAGTCGTTTCCCTTACTCTATCCCATAGAAACAACTTGTCAGGATATTTGGACCTAATTTACACTCTGAGATAGCATTCCACTTGCAAATTCATTGTGTCGGCACATTTAAAGAGGTCATAGACAAAGGTAGTCAAATCGAAAAAACTTTACTTACTAAAGGGTTCTGAAACCCTTTTAAAGAGATAACCATGACTCGAAACCTAATGACAAAGATAAATTATTTAACAAAACATGTCATTGGAGATGGAATCATTAATTCCAAGCATGTACAAATGATTCAAATCACCCCCACTTAAATCTCACATGTGCACTGTCTAAATTTGTGGTAAAACATAGAGAGTACACTCCAATTATGGAGTCCCTCTTGGTTATATTAAAGTAGTTGGATTAGAATAGTATGGTCACATTCTCCATCAAAACACACTTCATTGATGATGTACCTAAACCGTCATGGTAAAAGGACCATGAATATTGTATGGTCACACTACAGATAGTTGTATGAATCTTAAAAACTTTATTCAAAATATCCTAGATCGAGGAGACATTGAGCTTGATGCCCAAGAGTCCTCTAAAACATCTAACAATCACTTGGGAATTTACAAGGAACCATTCCCCGGGCATAAAAATAAAGAAAAGAAGTCATATCAAGGTTAATATTCTCAAGGAAAGAGCATCAACCATGTTGTTTGTCAAACCTCAAATCCCTTTGACTCTCTTATTAGCTATGCCCATCCAATTAACACCCACATCCATACCATTAGAATCTAATCTCAGGAGTGTGCCATTGCAACACGATGCACTCATCTTATTTTCCCAAGACCCCCCTATCCACTCCTTCAGATGATCATTACAATCTCCTAGAAAAATTGGAGAATACAACTTTCAGGATTTCTATCTTGGATCTTCTCAAGATATCTATTGTTCATATGGATATCCTCTATGAGGCTCTTCTGGATTCAATATTTCCTTCTGACATTGACACCTCACACTTCCAAGCCTTGGTTACACAAATCAATCCATCTGAACATATCCTTTTTATTCAAAACGAGATTACATCGGATAATCAAACAAAAAAAAATTCCCTCATATATAAAAGTGATCATTACTTGCAAATAGATCAAAAAGGTGCTTTTGGATAACGGATCTGATCTTAACATCTACATGATAAAACTTATGAAAAAATTGGGACACAATATTGATGAGATAGATTTTGATGTGATCATTATTAAGGCATATGACAATGCAGAGCGACAGTCATCTTGGACCATTACTCTACCTATGGAAGTTGGGCCTATCACAGAATACACAAGATTCCATGTCATTGACTTGGACCTTCCTTATAATATTCTCCTTGATCACCCATGGATCCATAAATTGTAGGTTGTTCCATCCTCTTTTCATCATTGTATCAAGCTCCATTACCAAGGAAAAGAAATTACTATTCCTGGAGACCCACAACCATTTTCCCATTGCAGAACATTAGCATGTTATTATTAGGCTGATAATGAATGTCCTTCCACTGAGTTGGTCATTCACTTGAAATTGGAAGCCTTCACTTCTCGCATAGATCTGAATACACTTCAACCACATGAACGTGGTACTTACCTCCATATCCCCATTTTCTACATGGGAAATTTAAATCCTTCATACTAGTTGTGGAGAATATGAACTTTAACAATCCCTTCTTGTGTCAGATCTTTCATTGTCTCCTAAAACACCTGGTAAGCCTAACTTGAAAGGAACGATAACTAGATCATACCATGATAAGAACACAAATGCTAATCAAAAACCATGATCAATAAGATGAAAGCAAATCGCCAGAATAACTTTACATAAAACCTTTGCAAACAAATGAGAAACAATATCATATATTATTATGGAACTCAATGCAATACATTGAGAATGGGCCTTGCTTAAATAGGTAAGGAATAATAATCTAAGAACCAGTCAAGGTCGTAGATCAAGCCATGAATCAAGGAAATAACTAGTCATCAAAGAACTAGTCAAGACCATAGATTTAGGAGAGAACTAGACATCAAGGATCTAGTCAATACCATAGGTCAAGGAAAGAACGAGTCAATACCATAGATCAAGGAAAGAACTATACCTAACAACTAGATAATATCTCCTAATATCTAAATAAGATAAAAGAAATATCCACACACATAAGTGGGTGAGGATAAATACAATAAAGGTAAATAAAGTACCTAGGTGAACATGAACTAAGGTAAATACCTACTCTAACATAACTTCCAACCACAAAGAGCTCAAGATCCTGACACTCTAGAAAGATTTACCACTTGTGGTCTCTTAGTTGATGAAATATTGGGAAAGACTTACACATCCCAATCTCCTGATGAAAGGATGGCCTCCTCCTATCAATCCCCTAAATATGTCATCATTAACAAGATGATGTATGTCATGGGATACCAAGGATACAAATGCAGCATCAATGAACAAGGCCTGCAAAACCTCTTCCGACACATGAGAAAATGGAAAGGTAGGACATTAGTTTTCAACCCTATGGGTCCCCTCCTACAGAAGTTGATGCCACATCTTTTGAACATGAGAGTATTTATTCTAGTTATGATAGCGAAACAGAGTCCCTTTGTAGTCTTTACGAAGACCTTTCTTCTATGAACTCATTTATTGAAAAGACTATTTTAATCCTATCCCCTCTAGACCTAAAACAAACCTTTTACATCCATCCCTCGTAGATTGGGACCAATAATGAAACATATCAATCGATCTTTTTCAGAATAACAAAGTTATCACAGAATTCATGGGGATTCATGATGACATTCCCACCGAGGATCATAAGAAAGGATTTTATATCAACCTTGATACTTACGCCTAATTTAAAGAGGAAGTTGAATATTATGGTCTAAAAAGAGAAAAGGAGATCCAAATACCTTCAAGTAAGCCAAAGAATAATAAATCAAATCCATATTGTGAAAACCTCTTTGATACACTTGTAGATAAACAATATGCAAAATCTAGAATGGATAATCTTGAGGACCATCATGTTAGTGAGAATCTCCTAGAGACACTAATAGAAGAAGAGCTCAATCTCCTTCTTGATCCTACACATATGGAAGATGCTTCTAAGATATTAGTTGAGGATACTATTGATGTTAACCTTGGCATGGAGGAAGAGCCTAAAACTGTCAAACTTGGGGCTTCTCTTTCAGCATTAGAGCAAAATACTTTTATTACACTCCTTAGAGAATTTGTGGACATATTTACTTGGTCTTATGCAGATATGCCAAGATTAGATGATTTTTTAGTGGTGCACAATATATTTGTGTATGAATATTTTAGGCCTATAAAAAAATTAAGAAAGATGCATCCACACATTGCTCTTTTGGTCAAAGAAGAGATAGGGAAATTGTCAGTTGTTGGTTTTATCAGAATCATCGACTATTTAGAGTAGATTTCCAATATATTCCCTATTCTTCGGAAGCCAATAGGCACAAGGATTTTCACATATTTCAGGGACAGTAACAAATCATTTCCTAAAGATGAATTTCCTCTTCCAAACATCGACATGATTTTCAATTCTACCACTGGTCACGAAATGCTATCCCTCATGGATGGCTTCTCGGGCTATAATCAAATAAAAATTACAGAAGAGGACCAACATAACTTCTTTCACTACCCCTTGGGATACATTTTTTTATCAAGTCATGTCATTTGGCCTTAAGAATGCAGACACAACATATCAATGAGCTATGACTGTCATCTTCCATGGCATTTTGTATGATATTGTGGAGAATTATGTTGATGATATCATTGGTAAATCTAAGACTAGAGTAGAACATCCATAAATCCTACATCGTATCTTTGAAGCATTAAGATATTATAAGGTTAGGCTCAATCCAATGAAATGTGTCTTTGGTGTGATTTTAGGAAAGCTACTGGGATTTATATTTTTTGGGAGAGGAATCTAAGTAGACCCATAAAAGGTCACTATTATTACCAAAATTCCTCCTCCCAAAAACCTCAAGTAGTTGTGCATCTTGCAGGGAAATATCCAAGCCATACGTACATTCATCTCCCAACTCACAGATAAATGACATTGCTTCACTCATCTTCTTAAGAAAGATTGTTGATTTTCATTGGGGACCTTATTACCAACAATCCTTTTCCTTAATCAAGTAGTATTTGGCTAACCTACCTGTTATTATACAACATACCTCAGGAAAACCCCTTCTGCTATATATTTTAGCTACTCAATTTTCTATTGGCACACTCTTAGCTTAATATGATTTAAATAACAAAGAGAGAGTCATCTATTATCTTAGTCACACATTGATCTCCCATGAGATTAATTATCCATAAGTTGAAAAAGCATTCTAGTTGTGGTCTTTTCCTTTCAAAAACTTTTCCGTTACCTTATAACAACAAAAACAAGATTATATATAAATTTAACTCGCTTAAATACCTTTTATCTAAACCTATGCTTACCGAGGTGATGGCCAATTAGATCATCTTGCTTAGAAAATTTGATATTTAGTATGTCAACTAGAAAGAAGTCAAAGGACAAGTGTTTTTTGATCAACTAGTCAAAGCTCCTCTCCCAGGAATAAAACCACTAAGTCTATATTTGTCAGACGCTTCTGTTTTATATATTGAAGAATCTTTTTCCTATCAGATATACTTTGATGGGTCATTCACATTTAATGGCTCAGGGACAAGATTTTTTTTTACTACCCCCACAAGTGATTTTATCTCTCAAGTTTTCAGAATTGGATTCCCATGTACCAACAATATTGTTGAGTATGAAGCTCTCAATGCAGGATTGAAAATCGTTGTAAGATGGAATAACAAACAAGTTAAAGTTATCACCGAATCCTAGTTGATCATCAAACAGATTAATGATGAGTATAAGGTCAAATATGAGAAGCTCATTCCATATAAACCAATGATAGAAACCCTGAAGGAATAATTTTTTCAAATCACCTTTCACCAGGTCCCAAGAGGACATAACCACTCGGAGGATGTCATGGATACCATTGGGTCCTTATTATGATTATCTCCAGATACTAGGGACTTTTAGCTCCTTATTGATCATCTAACGATACTGGCCTATGACACACCTGAATCATGTTTGATATGTGAAGTTGTTGGTCCTTTTTCCCCTGGTATGTTGACATCTTTAATTACTTAAAATATGGTACCTTCCCTCCTAATATTTCCCACTCTCAAAAGTGAACCCTTATCCAACGAATATCATGTTATACCTTACTTGGGGGCACTCTTTATCATCAAGGCTATGATGGGAATTTTTTACGTTGTCTTAATTCCGAGGAGGCTATCCAAGCAATCAAAGAGGTGCATGAAGGCATATGTGGTGCTCACACTAACGACATGGTCCTCACAAAGAATATTTTATGTTTTGGATATTATTGGCATATTATGGACACAAATTGCTACCAATATGTAAAGAAATGTTTTTTATGTTAAAAGCATGGCAATCTAATTCATTCTCCATCACAATCTTTACAATCTATTACTATAATGTGGCCATTTTCAAAATGGAGACTCGATATCATAGGGAATATCACACAAACTTCTTCTAATGGCCATAAACACATCATCACTGCCACTAAATAGTTTACCAAATGGGTGGAGGTTGTTCCTCTCACCTATGTTACTGGTGTTTAGATATCCAAGTTCATAATGAACCATGTCATTTTCTGTTATGGAATCCATTATGCCATTGTATTTGAAAATGGAAAATCATTCAAGAAAAAAGAAGTGAAGGCACTGTGCCAACAATTTAAAATTTACCAGAAAATGGTCTACCCCTTATTACCATAAAGGTAATGGGAAAAATGATACCTATAATAAAAATCTTGTTCAGATGATGGAGAAAATGGTTGGTAAAACTAGAGGTAATTGGCACCTTTAGATTCATCCCGCCCTCTGAGTCTATAGAATTTCTATCTGCACACCAACATGTGTAACCCCATATTCCCTTGTATTTGGCACTGAAGCCATTATACCCCTAGAGATTGAGCTCCCCACTTTGCAGACATCCTTGCAGGAATATCTTGATAATGATGAAGATTATCAAGTCGTTAGGCTAGTAGGATGAAATATGCCTCCATGCTTTGGACTATCTCAAAGTGTATCAAAATTGACTTCGCAAGAGCTACAATAAGTACATCACCCCTTATGAATTTGAGGTGGGAGACCTTGTACTTAAAGAGAATCAATTCAATACCACCAAGGAATGTGAAAAGAAAGGTAAGTTTGAGCCTAACTAGTTAGCACCATACATTGTGGTGCCTAAATTTGATTCTGATGCTTATAATCTTGATTATCCTGATGGTGATGAACTTTGGGAACCTATGAATGACATGCATCTCAATCCCTTCTATGCCTAAGCATGGAGACCTGTTAGAAAATCAAAAAATCAAAATTAAAAGAAGTAAAGAGAAATCACTTCATCCAACTGTGAAAACCATGCAATTATGGTACTTTGGATAGTTCCTTCAGTGAAAACTGGTTTTTAGTGCCATGGGAGGATTTTTTTGTTCACAAGCACCTTGTCTTTGTGATATAATAAAATTTGAATATTAAATATATTTTTAGAGTCACTATAATGATATAAAAAAATAAAAATGTTAAGCACTCTAGAGATGCAACCGTGTGTTGGTTTTCAAATAGGACTTTTAAGAGAGCAACAGACAGGGGACAAGAAGTCCCTCCTCTTTAATGGGAGAGGTTCCCTTATTCAGAAACAAACTTATTTACAAATGTACAGGACATGATTTGTTGGTTAAACTTGGATACCACGAAAGTGTTTTCTATGAAGGTTATCAATTATAAAGGACTGAGGAAATGAGAGGGTGAGAATGAGCAGAAAGGCAACATGCAGAATTATAGATAACAGAGTAATTCTTTATGTATGCAAAGTCACAGTGAATTGAAAACAAGATCATTCGTATCGTATAAATAAGATGGAATTTAGAGACACAAAGTTCTGTAAATAACATCCGCCAGAACACAAAGTTTCTTAACGTAACACATATTTATCAATCAAGGACACAAAGTTCCTTCTTGGTTATACAAGATCACCAAACGGCAAGACTAACAAACTGGAGACAAATGATCTTCGCAAAGAAAATAAACGAAAGCTCAGAGATAACGGAGATCAGATAGAGAAAGAATAGAAAGCCCTTCTGTATTGATTTCTTTTTTATCTATTTACACTTTTAGAAAATAAGCCAAGTTCTTCCCTCCTTTAAAATGGCGCAAAGAAGGCCATTATATAGCTTACAATTCGGTTACTCCTCGTAACCGTTTCTTTAATCAAGAACCATTAAGGACTGCCAACCGCAATACCTCAACCTATTACAAAGAAAACGGAAAAGAAAGGGAAGAGGAGAAAAGAACAAGGAGAAGAAGACAGGTGGCCAGTCGATGAGAGGGACCCACTGACTTCAGAAACCGCTGCTTGAATTTTCTTCCACGTATCAGCTATGTCCTTGCCACGAGGGACACACCAGGAATTTCATCTTGAGGATGACAACGAATATCTTTGAAAACTGATGTAACCGGCGTCTTGAACTTCGTCCTTCGTAACTGCTTCTTTAGTTCTCCCAAGCCTCCTCCAAGACTTTGATCTTCCCAGGATTTTGATAGATTATCCTTGACGTCATTGAAAACTTTATTCGCCAGCAAGATGTTCGAGCAAAAGATAGCAAGGAAGCAGTGCAAGAAATGCAAAGGCGGCTTGCTCGTTGTATAGCCGTTGAGAATTTCAAATGCGCACTACATTCATGTCCATCAGTTTGAAAAATAGCATATTCGGGTAGAGCGGAAAAAACTAAGTACGAATGGCATTTGGTTCGCTAGGGACATGTGAGACGCGAATGCGCGAAACACGCGGCTCGGCCGATTCGGGTGAAGCAAGGAGAAGGCGCACAAACGCATTTTGGGACATTTGGGATGAAAATGCGCGAAGGACGCGGTTCGGGTGAATCGGCCGAAAATGGGACAATCTGCACAATTTGATCTGGGACAGTTAGGACAAAAAGTTCCGAAGTACGCGGTTCGGGTTCTTCGGCTGATCGGGGGACAGAGTGCACTTTTGAAATTGGGACAATCGGGACATGAAAGAGCGAAGTGCGCGACTTCGGGCATTTCGGGCGAAAATAGAACAGCTCGCACTTTTGGCTTCGGGACACTTGGAACAAAAATGTGCGAAGTACGCGGTTCGGGCGGATCGGCCGAAAGTGGAACAGTTTGCCCGATTTGATTTGGGACACTTGGAACAAAAATGTGCGAAGTATGCGGTTCAGGCGGATCGGCCGAAAGTGGAACAGTTTGCATTTTGGAACTCGGGACAGTTGGGACAAAATCGGGCGAATCGGCTGAAAATGGAACAACTCGCACAATAAGCTCGGGACACTTGGGACAAAAACGGGCGAATCGGCCGAAAATGGAACAACTCGCACAATAAGTTCGGGACACTTGGGACAAAAACTTCCGACGGGCCCGAAAATGGGACAAATTCGGAGGTTTTGGCCGATCGGAGAACAGAAGACCCGTTTACACTTGGGACAGTTGGGACAAAAATGCCCGATAGGCCCGAAATACTTACAGAATGACCCAGAACTTAGATTTTTTTGACCTCAAGACTTTTTTCACACCACCAGCTCGACAGAAAAGATATTTAAACTCAAAATTTTGAAATTTTTACTTTTGACAGAGCGGGGAATTTTGAGTGGACAATAGCTGGCTCCTTCTGGGGATGACTTGGCATAAATTCAAGGAATGAGGCAAGGCAAGAACTTAGACAAACTCGGGGAAAGCAGACCAGTGCCTTATCCATTGGGCCACGGAGTCAAAAAGAACACCAACACAGAGGGCAACACACCAAAACAACGAAAGGAAAACACACCAAAAGCAGAGAAGCAAAAACACTGTACAGAATATACAAGGGACTCCCTAGTCACCTAGAACTTGAACAACTTGAGATACTGCCCACTATAAGGAAGTGGGAGAGAAGAACCATCCATGTAATCAAGATAAAAGGAATTCTCACCAGCAAAGTGTCTGATCTTGAAAGGTCCGAGCCACAGGGAATCAAATTTTCCATGGCTGCCACGAGGTTCATGTCTTTTGTCCCACAACAGAACGATGTCTCCAACTTGGAAATCTTTGAACCTAGCTTTCTTGTCAAACAGGACCTTTACCTTCTGCTGGTGAACAGATATCCTATCAGCAACCACCAATCTGTCTTCATTCAGCTTGTGCAGGTACATAATTCTCTTGTCCAGGGCATCTCTGAAACTAGTATCCTCAATGGCCTTCATTAGGTGCAAGGCTGGCAGCTCCACTGTCACTGGTAACTGAGCTTCTACTCCATATACCACTTGAAAAGGAGACATTCCAATAGCTCTCTTTGGTGTAATCCTGTCTGCCCAAAGAGCATCATAGAGCTTCTTGTGCCAGTTTCGCTGAGACACATTGACTAACTTCCTTATGATAGTCACCAGATTTTTGTTAGTAGATTCTGCCTGCCCATTTCCTTGAGGGTAGTAATCTGAAGAGTGAGCCAAAGAAATACCATACCCATAGCAGAAGTCCATTATCTCAGCTGAAGAGAAATTCGAGGCATTATCTATTACAATCTTGTTAGGTACACCATACCTTACCAAGATATTCTCCTTGATGAAATTACAAACCACTTCGGAAGTAGTGCTCTTAACTGGAATAGCTTCCACCCATTTGGTGAAGTAGTCAGTGGCAGTAAGTACATGAGTGTGACCAGCACTAGAAGCAGGATTGAGTGTACCAATGAAGTCCAAACCCCACTGTTGAAATGGCTCCTCAATCACAACTGGCTTGAGAGGCAAAGAAGCCAATTTAGGTCTTCCCAAAAAGGTCTGGCAGGCCTCACATTTATCCACCCACTTGGATGCATCTCTGAACAAAGAAGGCCAGTAGTACCCTCCACGGAGTATCTTATGTGCTGTGACCGTTGATGAATAGTGTCCTCCACATGCTTGATCATGAAAAGCTGAGAGAAATTTTCTCTGTTGTTCCTTATCCACACACTTCAAAAATCTCCCATCTAAGCCACGCTTGAACAAAGCATTTTCCCATAATACATATTGTACTGATCTCAATTTAACAGTCCTCTTTTCCTTGGCAGTTAAATGAGAGGGGCATTCCCCATAGGTGAGAAAATGGGCGATGTCAGCATACCATTCATCAACTGAACTCAGGAACAGAACAGTAGGAAGGTCAACTTTCTCCTCAAGCAACTCATGTTTGGCTCCTTCAGCAATGAGCTCACAAAGACCTTTTCCACAAACCAGCTTGGTCGGTTTGATATCAATGTCATACTCTTGGACCTTAGCCACCCAGTTCCCTCTCTTGGATCCAAATTCTTGCTGTGTAAGAATTGACTTAACAGTTGTATCTGGAACCAGCACCATGGAGTGAGAGTTGAGGATATAGAAATGAAATTGTTTAACAGCTTTGACCACTACAAAAGCGTGCTTCTCCATCATGGTGTATTTCAACTCATGATCTTTCAGAATATAGCTCATGAACGCAATTGGTAGCTCATGTTCATCAGAGTCTTCTTGAGTCAAGACAGCAGCCAAGGTATTATCTGTAGCATAGCAATAGATGATGAAATCTTTGCTGAAATCAGGACAGGCCAAAACTGGAGTTTTAGCGATAGCTCTCTTGATACCCTCAAAGGATTCTTTTCCTTCAGAAGACCAACCAAATGTTTGCTTTCCTTTCATCATCTGAGAAATGTTCAAAGTTAACTCTGCAAAATCAGGAATGAATCTTCTTAAAAATTTGATCTTACCGAAGAAGGAATGCACGCCCTTTTTACTGGTTGGGAGAGGAATTTGCTGGATAGCTTGTACTCGTTCAGGGTCAATCTTAATACCATCCTTGGAGACAATGTGCCCTAATAGTTTTCCCTCTGTAACACAGAAGACAGATTTTTTAGGGTTCAGAGAGATTCCATGTTCTCTGCATCTCAGCAGAACTGTCTCCAGGTGATCAAAATGATCCGCTCTTGTCTTGGAAAACACTGTCAGGTCATCAAGGTATATGACAATACAATTCCCTTTCAATCTTCCAAAAGCTAGATCCATAGCTCTCTGGAAAGTGGCACCAGCATTAATAAGCCCAAAAGGCATTCTCTTGTAGGCAAAGGTACCCCAAGGAGTGGTGAAGGCTGTCTTGTGTTGATCTGCAGTATCAACCTCTACCTGATTGTATTCAGAAAATCCATCAAGCATAGATAACATTTCAGAGCCTATTACCACTTGCAATACTTGATCCATCATGGGCAAAGGATAATTATCTTTCAGAGAAGCCTGATTCAGGTTCCTGAAATCAACACAGATGCGGATCTCACCATTTTTCTTCCTGACAGGCACAATATTTGCAATCCATGTTGAATGGTGAATAGGAAAAATAATTTTAGCCTTCAACAATTTCTGAATCTCCTGAAAGATGGTGTCAGCTATTTTGGGGTTGTACTGCCTTTGTTTCTGCTTGAAAGGCTTAATTCCTAAGTTTGAGAGGAATCGAATGCTGCATATCTTTTGGCTTGAAGGCTTTTAGATCTTCATAAGAATATGCAAGAACGTCCTTATACCTTCTTAGAAGATCAATTGCTTTTCTCCTTTCATCTGCTGTACAACATTTTCCAATATTTACCAGCTTAGGGTCATTAGAACTCCCAATATCAATCTTATCATACTCGGCTGATTGCTGAGGTCCAGTAGAAGCTTTAGATTTCACATACCTGTCATGTTTATCAAACAATTCCTCCAAACTCACCAAACCTTTAGGAATCTTATTTCCTTTGAGTTTAATGCACCCTTCCTAATCTGTTTCTTCTCCTTGGGTGACAGTTTGGTCAAAGGGCATGCTTTCGCAAGGCAAGTTGTCACTTCCCTCAAAATACAGTTGTTCGAAATTACCTTTAAGTTCCAGGAAGGAAAGCAAATGCTGATCATCATTGAAAACTTGCCAGTTATTGGTATTGTCAGGTACGCTAGGCCGATGGACCATTTCAATAGTGAACTTATCCTGAGAGAAATCAGGATGAGGAAATAGTAGAGATCCTGAGACAGCTAGTGAGTCAGCCCTGCTGTTCATCTCCCTAGGCACTGCTTCAATGGAGAAAGCATCCAGGAATTCAATAGAATCCCAAACTTGATTCTGGTAATGCTTCAGCCTTCCATTTTTTACTTGATAAAGGCTCCTGACTTGCTTTACAATTAATTCTGCATCACCACGAGCCAGAAGGTTCTTCACACCTTGTTCTTTGGCCACTTGCAGTCCAAGAATGAGAGCCTCATACTCTGCTGTGTTATTAGTATTCTCGAACTGTAACTTGAATGAAAAGGGGTGTAGGCTTCCTTCAGGTGACACTAGCAGGACACCAGCTCCAGAACCAGCTGAGGAACAACTTCCATCAAATTCTAAAATCCAAATACCATTAGGATCTTTAGGTGACATTCTGGGAAGTTGGATTTCATCAGGGGACATAATCATGTAATTGCCATGACCCATATCCTCGTAGAGTATTTGTGCTCTAGGATCATCTGTTTTCTGCACAATATACTCATATTGCTTCTCGGGCAACAACTTCTTCATTTTTCCATTGACAGGCACGAGTGCATGCGACCAGTCCATTTGGATTTCTCCACCCACATCTTTGCAGAAGTTCCTACTTAGCAACATCCCGTAAGAAGGAGGAATGTCTGCTACTAGGATGGTAGCCAACACTTTCTTTTCAGGCAAGGCAGCAAAAGCCACTTATGCATCTTTAATCCTCCCGACCATGGGCACTTCTTTGCTTTCCATGGAGTAACAGGATCCATAAGTGCGAGTGAGGGTCAGGCCTAAAGCATGAGCTACTTTAGCAAGCATTACGTTATCTGAGGCTCTTGAGTCAATGACACAATTACTGAGCCTATGGCCAGCTATAAGAAGTGTTACATAAAAAGGTTTAATTTTGTCACCAGGAGAGGTGACAGCAGCTACCAGGCTAGGCTGTGGTGCAGAAGGAGGAGTAGACAAAAGACCTTTAGAGGTGGTCTTGGAATGGGAATTAACAAATTGAATCATCTTGGCAAAAGCTTTAGGATGGGTTTGATAGTATTCAGCTTCTGAGATTTGTACCTTGGTCTTTTTCAGGTGATCAACAATATCAAAGGATCCAGAAGTGGACGGGCCATCATCATTTGGAATTCTAGGCTTGTCAACTTTAGGAGAAAAAGAAGAAGCAACTTTGGTAACTGGATTGATAGGACTCACCTTCTGTGTAGACGAAGTAGGGATAGGGGATCCTCTTCTTGCAATTACAGGGATAGTTGCCGACTGCTCCTTGGATTTCTTGGGTGGCTGGGTCACCTTCTCCCTCTGCTTTGTCTGTTCTCGAGTCATGACAGCAAAAGATTCGTTGTTCATGTCTGCTACCACTTCATCATAATCATCAATGCCCTCAGTGGTAAAGAAATTAACCCGAGATCCCTCAAGTTCTTCTGCTTCATCATCAAATTCCTCCACAAACTCCTCGCAAGCTTCATCATCATCTGGCTCTTCAACTTCACAGGTTGCGTTCACCGGAACCTTAACAGGAGGTCCTTCAAGTGCTAGTCTTGTGTGAGGAGCAGGCAAACGATTTCTAGGCTGAAAATTTCTTCTTGGAACATTTGCATACGGGGCATGCTGAGCCAACTGTTTCTTTATAGCGACAAGATCATTTGCGAGTTTCTGGACTAATGGATTAGTACTAGGTCCAGGGGTGGAAGAGGAAGAAGCAGCAGACTTAGATTTGGGAGGGTCTCTTCTCAACTTCCCTGACATGATCAAGTCATCTTCGATACTAACAGCCAGTTCTTGATCCAGAGCTAGTGTTCCAAGATTAGCCCTTCTTAGTGCATAACTAACTTTGGGCGATTGAGCATTTAGGAAGAAACACTTTTGAATTTGGTCGACAGGTCGGGTAGGCGTTGGAATTTTATTTACCAACCTGTTGAACCGGGCCACAAATTCCCTCATGGGTTCTTGTGAATCTTTCTTTATCTGAGAGACCTGGGCAAGCAAGGCATGCACATCTTCTGCCGGCTTGAAATGGTTCTCGAAATGAGTTCTTATTGTGTCCCAGTCGGTTATAGCACCGGCCGGAAGGTGATAGAACCAATCAGCAGCATTATCTTGTAACGTCTCAACAAACAGCCTTACGGAGACGTCTTCATATTCGACTCCCAGAACTCCACATGCAACAACAAAGGCTGCGATGTGTTCGTCAGGGTGCACTTTGCCATCGCCTTTGAATTTGGGGAAGTTCTTTCGGTTTCCTCTGGGTAACTCATGCAAAGGCTGAGCAAGGGCCAGAGGCCCGACACGATGACCCCATGGTAATGGCGCTGCCATTCTTGGAAAAACGGCTTGGAGAGGAACTGTAACACCGGCAAGGATCAAAGCTCGTAGATTGGGACTAGCAGGCTCTGAAAGAATACCACCCGCAGGACTTCTTTCTTGAACAGGTGGTGTGCTTGTCGAATGGGTCCTTCTATTTCTTGTTGAATTTGAAGGGAAAGGAAAACCTTGTTGTTCTAAAAGCTGAAACTGAGAATCTTCGATACCAAGGGTCCTTCTCCCTCGAGTGAAACGCGGAGTCGCTAAAAACTGTTGGTTTTCAAATAGGACTTTTAAGAGAGCAACAGACAGGGGACAAGAAGTCCCTCCTCTTTAATGGGAGAGGTTCCCTTATTCAGAAACAAACTTATTTACAAATGTACAGGACATGATTTGTTGGTTAAACTTGGATACCACGAAAGTGTTTTCTATGAAGGTTATCAATTATAAAGGACTGAGGAAATGAGAGGGTGAGAATGAGCAGAAAGGCAACATGCAGAATTATAGATAACAGAGTAATTCTTTATGTATGCAAAGTCACAGTGAATTGAAAACAAGATCATTCGTATCGTATAAATAAGATGGAATTTAGAGACACAAAGTTCTGTAAATAACATCCGCCAGAACACAAAGTTTCGTAACGTAACACAGATTTATCAATCAAGGACACAAAGTTCCTTCTTGGTTATACAAGATCACCAAATGGCAAGACTAACAAACTGGAGACAAATGATCTTCACAAAGAAAATAAACGAAAGCTCAGAGATAATGAAGATCAGATAGACAAAGAATAGAAAGCCCTTCTGTATTGATTTCTTTTTTATCTATTTACACTTTCAGAAAATAAGCCAAGTTCTTCCCTCCTTCAAAATGGCACAAAGAAGGCCATTATATAGCTTACAATTCAGTTACTCCTCGTAACCGTTTCTTTAATCAAGAACCATTAAGGACTGCCAACCGCAATACCTCAACCTATTACAAAGAAAATGGAAAAGAAAGGGAAGAGGAGAAAAGAACAAGGAGAAGAAGACAGGTGGCCAGTCGATGAGACGGACCCACTGACTTCAGAAACCGCTGCTTGAATTTTCTTCCACGTATCAGCTATGTCCTTGCCACGAGGGACACACCAGGAATTTCATCTTGAGGATGACAACGAATATCTTTGAAAACTGATGTAACCGGCGTCTTGAACTTCGTCCTTCGTAACTGCTTCTTTAGTTCTCCCAAGCCTCCTCCAAGACTTTGATCTTCCCAGGATTTTGATAGATTATCCTTGACGTCATCGAAAACTTTATTCGCCAGCAAGATGTTCGAGCAAAAGATAGCAAGGAAGCAGTGCAAGAAATGCAAAGGCAGCTTGCTCGTTGTATAGCCATTGAGAATTTCAAATGCGCACTACATTCATGTCCATCAGTTTGAAAAATAGCATATTCGGGTAGAGCGGAAAAAACTAAGTACGAATGGCATTTGGTTCGCTAGGGACATGTGAGACGCGAATGCGCGAAACACGCAGCTCAGCCGATTCGGGCGAAGCAAGGAGAAGGCGCACAAACGCATTTTGGGACATTTGGGACGAAAACGCGCGAAGGATGCGGTTCGGGTGGATCGGCCGAAAATGGGACAATCTGCACAATTTGATCTGGGACAGTTAGGACAAAAAGTTCCGAAGTACGCGGTTCGGGTTCTTCGGCCGATCGGGGGACAGAGCGCACTTTTGAAATTGGGACAATCGGGACATGAAAGAGCGAAGTGCGCGACTTCGGGCGTTTCGGGCGAAAATAGAACAGCTCGCACTTTTGGCTTCGGGACACTTGGAACAAAAATGTGCGAAGTACGCGGTTCGGGCGGATCGGCCGAAAGTGGAACAGTTTGCCCGATTTGATTTGGGACACTTGGAACAAAAATGTGTGAAGTACGCGGTTCGGGTGGATCGGCCGAAAGTGGAACAGTTTGCATTTTGGAACTCGGGACAGTTGGGACAAAATCGGGCGAATCGGCCGAAAATGGAACAACTCGCACAATAAGCTCGGGACACTTGGGACAAAAACGGGCGAATCGGCCGAAAATGGAACAACTCGCACAATAAGTTCGGGACACTTGGGACAAAAACTTCCGACGGGCCCGAAAATGGGACAAATTCGGAGGTTTCGGCCGATCGGAGAACAGAAGACCCGTTTGCACTTGGGACAGTTGGGACAAAAATGCCCGACAGGCCCGAAATACTTACAGAATGACCCAGAACTTAGATTTTTTCGACCTCAAGACTTTTTTCACACCACCAGCTCGACAGAAAAGACATTTAAACTCAAAATTTTGAAATTTTTTACTTTTGACAGAGCGGGGAATTTTGAGTGGACAACACCGTGTAAGAAAATAAGAGAGATATGACACTTATCTGATTTTCACTTATCCTGATGTATTTCTAAATTGGAGAAACTGATGAACAGGTTGGGAAGAGTGTGAGGAATGATCGATATAAACTCTTGAGCCTATAGATTAAGCCTGAAATAGGTGTTTGGGTTGGTGCGAGGGTGCCAGAGACCTTCTGTAGGCACCTGTAACTATGTAGTGAGTCAGAACTTGATTTTTATTGTGTCACTAGGGTTTTGCTATCCTTCGTAGTTGGTCACCTATATGTCATGAGATGATCACAAAATTCATTGGTAACATGTAAAACAAGTGATATTCTACAAAACCCCCAAAATACATCAAATCCTAAAAGGAATTATATAAATGGGGAGTTAAACTGACCTTGGTGGTCACCCGACAGAGTGAACTTATGAATGAGCACTGCACTACATCTCAGAATCCATGTAGTTTTGTGTGCTTGTGTGTGAAATTGTGTCCTTAGGTTTCCCTCATGGTAATGACGCTAAGATAACATGATATAGCTAAATAGAATGCAAATGTGTGGGATGGAGTTCATAAACTTCCCCTTTCTATGCAGTGTATGTAGAGTAATAAGCCAAACAAATTAGTCCCTTTAATAGTATGTAGATATGCTTGCCCTTTAGAATTTCCTACCCTGATAATGGTATGTATGTTGTGTATACTGTTATGGAAAAATCACAACACCCCCCGAATTGTCTTATTGGAGATGGGCCATTCAGTGTGATTGCATAACATGGAGCTATCCTAAGTGTGGGACATTGCGAAACAATATAGCTCTTTGAAGAAGGATTCCTGCTTCTAACCTACCTTCCACTAACTACTCATAATGTAGGAAAACTACTAACTAATCCTAATCTAATGCTTCCAAGAGGACAGGGAGAAAGATACATGGAATGGAAACCTACACTAAGAGTGGTGATACACCAAGAAAGAAGTGTTGATCACTTCCCCAACCCGTAAAATAATGGAATAGATGAACCTAGAAAGGGTGGACCTACACCACAAACTAAATTACATCTAGTACATCATTCCCGAAATGAGAACAACACATCCAAATCTGTAACGAACAAAGAAATGCACAGATTAAGCAAGCACAATGAAAGGTAAGATGAAGACAATAAACCATGAGAGGTGAAAGAGATCAACAAAAACATAATATTATTGCTCCATATGGATATACACAATACATTGCTATAGTAGAAAGAGACATGAAGCCATTACAGATCTTGAGAGGAAGGCTTGAAGCCCCAGCAGAATAAGGGTTGCATGGGAGAGAAAATGATCAACCTTTTGCACAATGCCACCCCTTACAATTTATAGAGGAAGAAATGAGGAGAGAGAGGGAATAAAATCCAAAAATGCACTCCAATCTCCTGTAAAATCCATCATTTTCCCTGCATAAGTGATGGGCAAGTCTGTAAGGCCCATACTCCATTATACCTTGCTTGTTCGGGAAGAAAAGGAGCCCATACCTCATCATTTTGGTAGGTGAGAAATTTGGAAACATTTCTCTAAAATGTTGGAATGTATTTCCCCATTTTGAAATATTTAACCTTATTAAAATTAAGAAATTCAATCGTAGTTATGTAGAGGATACTAAGAGCTTTCCAAAAAGTCCTATTTTGTGCAAATCTGAGCTCCTAGTCAAAATTTATGGCCATCTAAAGATGAGACTGCCATACCACCATAAATGTGAGTGGTTGATCTGCTTTTTCAGACTCCGACCCTGCATCGCACCCTCCAAAATAGGAATTTTCAGACCTTTGGGATTCAGATATTCGAGAATTTCAACTTCAGAGATCATTACATTGTTCATCTAACGGGTTGGTTCGATGGTTCCGAAATGTTGAACCTCCAAAGTCTAAAATTCAGAATTCAAAGTTCAGACTTTGAAATTATATTGTGTGGCATTGTTCACCCGGTTGGCCCAACAAAATGTTCAAAAATGTCAAAACCCTGAAGTCTGAACTTTGAATTTTAGACTTCGGGTTTCAGACCTTTGAGTTTTTTGGGGTTCAGGTTTCAGGATTTCAAGGGTTCACATTTTGAGGTTGTTTGTCCATCTGGTTGTTGCATATCTCCAAAATCCCAAAAGCCCGAACTCTGAATTTTAGACTTTAGGTTTTAGAATTCAAGTTTCCTCCCTGTTATCACCGAATCACAGCACCCTTGCGTTGTGCAAGTGCATAGACTTGAACTCACGGTGTGATTGGATAACATGGGTACTATCTCCAAGTTGTGGGACTTGCTACTTGAGATAGACCTCCAGAGAAAGCTGGTTCTTGTTCCTAAACTACCTGCCACAATCTATTCTAATGCAGGATAAGCTAACTGTTCTAATCTAAATTTCCAAGGGACTAGGGAAAGAGAATGCATAAAATGAAAGCCTACACTAAAGTGGTGATACACCAGAAAAGGAGGATGTGAGAGTAGTCTCCAAATGTGTGAAATACAGAGGCAAAGTGCACACTAGAAGAGGTGATGACAGTTCTCCATAATCTAGCAAAATGCATTCACAACAATATTGCAAGCACGCACAATGATAATGAATTCCTACAAGAACATAATAATAGACATAATATCTTGTAGAAAGATAAAAGGGGCAAGAAGAATGCAAGAAAACACAGCAGGGGAAGATACATCCACAAACTTGTATTTTATTGCTTCCTGGTATGCACAGTTCAGTCTATTACAAGATAAGGGCCTGGATCACCATGCAAGGAGTCCAATACAAGGGCCTGCAACACACTGGCTTCACAAAGCAATTTTGGCAGAGCTTTTCTACCCAAAAACTCTCTCTCTTACAATGAACCCAACACTCCAATTTATAGAAAAAATGAGAAGGAGAAGAGAAGGGAAAATGGAAATCCCGAAATCTGTCCTTCAACCACCTGTAAGAGGCATTAAATTGAGTGAAATGGTTATACATTACTTGCAAAAGGCTCCCCATACTATCCCATGTGTTGCAGCAGAGAAAGAATGATGACCATGCCTCTTAATTGCACTCCCAGCTACCAAATAAAACACTCTTCTGAACCCGGCCACGTTTTCTTAAAAATCTCAATAAATTTCTGATCAAAACTAGAATTTCTTGATTGTTGTGTGTCGGGCTCGGAGCCACAATTCCAATGGTACCAATTTTGTGTGATTTTGTTGAGAAATGCAAAAGTTATGGCCTTCTGAGTGCGGGCAGCTATTTGAGGTTTGGCAGGGGTTTTCTGTCATTTGACGGGAATGAGCATGAACTGACTGGAGCCAAATATGTTTCCTTTCATTAAATATATCTACCCTCATTAAAAATAAGAAATCCAATTTTTGTGGCGTAGAGGACATCGTGCTCGTTCCAGAAAGTCCAATTTTGTGAAAATCGGAGCTCGGAGTCAAAAGTTATGGCCGTTTGAAGTTTCTCAGGTCAAACGTTGACTTTTCTTCTCTGCCTTCGGCCGCTTCGGCTTTTCGCGTCCCTCGCGTCCCTTTGTCCCATTTGTCCCAAATGCTACGCGGGACAAATCCTTCCAAACCGCCTGAAATGGGCTTCCATGTCCCTTTTCTGCTGGTGACACGTGGCGTGATCTGATTGGCTTTCGGCTCCTTCGGCTATCCGCGTCCCGCGCGTCCCTTTGTCCCATTTGTCCCAGTGCTGAAGTTCCTTGTTTCGGCCGAACCGGCCAGTTCGCGTACTCTCGTCCCAACTGTCCCGGACTGTTTGGGACAAATTTTCCTGATTCGCCCGGTTCGGCCGGTTCGCGCCCCTTTGTCTCAACTGACCCGGACTTTAAGTTCTCATTTCGACCGATCCGGCCGGTTCACGTACTTCGCGTACCTTCGGCCCAATTGTTCCAGACTGCCTGTTTCAACAGTTTAGTCAAATTTTTCCATTTTTCGGCCAGTTCGGATTTCCGCGTCCCGCGCGTCCCTTTGTCCCAAATGCTGCGCAGACCACCTGGCGGCCTTTCGGCCGGTTCGCGCCCAGATGTCCCTCACGTCCCGACTGTTGCAAGGACTAAGACTTAGCCATTTTTCGCAATTTTTTCTGGCTCGAGCCTGTTTTTTGCGATTTTTCTTACCTTTCCTCAGAACTTGCTCTCTTCTTGGGGGTGAATTTTGGATAACACTCCCCACATGGTACTGTTCATTACTGAACCCTACTGTCAACTCTGAACTTCCAAATGTATGAAGTCTGAAGTTTGAATTTTAGACTTCAGAATTTGATGGCCTTTCAGACCTTTTGATTCCACAGATTCAAATATTTTTCCCACCGAATTTGAGTGCTTCCGCGTCATTCCAACTCACTTAGCTTGAGCCTAAAATGTGAGCTCCCATGGCTGAAATGATCCCTCCATTTTCTCTGTGCGAGGTCTTGTTTGTCCAATTTTTCTTGAGGGAAAAAATTAGATAACATATACATAGGTATCTCTTTCTTGAATTTCAACACTAGTGACATAACATGTCGAATGAGACTTCGGGATAGGAGTAAGAAAACATAAAAGGATGACCATAAATGTCAAAAATGTGAACAAGAAAAAAGGGGACAACAACACCCAGGGTGGTTAGGGGTGCTTGGGTGCTAGTATCCAGACCTTGGCATTGGCGTGCCTTGGGAAAAATGAAGAAAATTGTGAGAAGACTGACAGACAAGGATCCATGTGACCTGACCAGAACTGGGTGCATAAGAGGCACATGTGAGAGATAAAAATAATAGAAACAATAAAAGCAAGCAGATGGACTAGGAAGCGTGTCACCAGTGAATCATTTTCTTAAGCGAGATCCATACATATAAAAAAATACTTAAGGGTATAGTAAAATAGTAGTATGTGCGTGATTTTTTGTTTACATTTTCCCCCCTTATACTATTTGAATGAAATTCAAGTAGAGTAAAGGAAGTGAGGAACATTCTTGTGAGAAGTTTGGAGAATCCCTTTTTGTAGAAGTACGTGCATAGTAAGAACATATAGCGTAGTGAACCATGGATCAATGTGTCGATTCATGTGACGTAAATAGAGACAACGAACCATTATAAGGAGCACTTTGGAGAAATTGATGATTTGATTTGTAGAATTTGGAGATTTAAAATTCTTATTGATGGAGATTTGAAGGGGTAGGGAATGATCAATTCCTAACTTGATTTTGCAAGTTTTTGATCAAGGGAGGATTTGGGCATCCTGTCACTAGAGGAAGAGTGTTAGGAAGAGAGGTCTAGTTTTACCCTCTAGCTATGACTACATCCTCAAAATGCCCAACCACTGCAAATGGATGAAGACAAAAATTTGATCCATTTTGATCCACTTTGTTTCATGATTGAATAAACCATATAAGAGGAATATAGGAAAGGCAGCGATGTCTCATTTCCCCACTCCACGAGTGCCGCAAATGCTAGATGGCTTCCATGCTAGTTCATATAGAAGTGATAGAAAATGTAAAGTGATTCCCATGTTAGGTCATCTGGAAAAGATAATAAAACGATGTAGCTCCTAAGTGAGGTCATCTTGGAGAGATAATGAAGTGATGTTAATGTTGTACCGATGGTAGTGAGGTTGACTAGATTTGAGGTGGTGGCGGATTTCATGGCATCGCAGATGACAGATGAGCTGGTAAGTATGAGTGTTTTTCAAAAAAATTGTTGAAATTAGTTTGATTTTGTCGATTTTTGGAAAAAAATAAATTTTGGATTTCTGGGAGTTTCTGACCTGGGCGGGAGTGGCCAAGGCATTAACGTCCTTTAGGATGCCAACACCCATTTCTAGGAGTTGGGGACATGCTTTTAGGCACCTGCGTCCTGCTCTTGGGCGTTGGAAAACCAGGAGGCTATTTTGACTGCAGAATGTGAAATGTGTGGAATTTGATGAATTTTGGTTACACGAGTGGTTATTTTTGTGTATATATCATGTTCTGATGTTATGATTTTGATGGTGTTTGTGTTGTGTAGAGGGATATTCATTTGAGGGATTTCCGCGAGGGTCGACATTTGAGTACATTGTTAACTTTGGTCTTATCTGATGTAGAGTGGGACATACTAGATCATGTCAGCCTGCGATACATAGCAAGATTGGGGCAGATGCCCCATAACATGCCTATGATTACTGCATTGTATGAGCATTGGTGTGTAGATACTTGTAATTTTTTTTTTCCTGCTGGGGAGATGACTATGACCCTAGAGGATGTATATTTTATATTGCGATTACTAGTTATGGGCGACAGAGTACAGGTGATGGCCGAAGTGGATGCTCAGAGGAAAATGAGGGAAACTAGACGGTACTTTACAGGCACACAAGTACAGATAGAGACCCAAATTATCCTAGATTCCATACTAAGATCAAGTGTTCCATGATTGGAGAAGTTCATTATAGTTGTTATTGCTTCATCAATGGTCATAGAGGGTGGTGGAGTGGGCATCTTGTATAAGATGCATGATATTTGTCAACGTATAGAGGAGCATGAGATGAGGTTTGCATGGGCATGATGTGTATTGGCGCATTTATACAGGGATCTATATAGGTTTACATAAGAGGAGCATGGTGTTGGGCTTGAAACTACCACATTATTACATGTATGGGCCTATAAAGCATATTGCCATATTGATGCCACCTAGTGGGCCACGTGGGGAGTGGGAAAGGCTTGATATATTTGCTGCGAGATGGGTAGGTACCCTGAGCAAAAGGTTGGACACCAATAGTTGTAGGTTTATGTTTGATCACATGGGCCCATGGGCCATCATATGGAGTCCATATCGAGACTACGGTGGATGGCTAGAGGATGGAGTAGAGATACAATGTATTCGATGTACGATGTGATTGGTGGATTGGTTCCCAGGGGTAGCTAAGTTATTTCAGGAAGAGCGAGTGTCACAAAAGTTTGGTTTGGCTCAGGATGTGCCCCTAGAGCCGTATGTATGGTTATGAGATAATAGAGTTGTGAGGCGTCTAAGAGCAAGGCCAGACCTGATAAGGGCACAATTAGCGCACCCAGTCCCATATGAGGTGGATGCAGCCATAGAGCCGATACAGGTGGATGATATATGATGTACTTATGCCTATAACGCATGGTGGGTGTCACATCGATGGGTGTTATTGTTTTCGGTTGTCGTAGATGTGGCAGGTGACTACCGGTTTGAGGAGAAGGCACCTGCCCCCAATGGTGATGGCATAACGACAACACTAGCAAAGCGTAAGTATTGTTTGTTGGTAGTTGTTGATTGTCACTTATTTTTTGTATGTTTGTAATCGTGTGTGCTAACTAATGTGGTATTGGATACTTGTAGGTGATGCCTATTGGTCCTTAATCATGGATTCATCAATCTGCATGCTGATGTGGAATGTACCTCTATATTTTTTCATGGGAGGTGGGATGTTGAAGTGAGTATATTTTGTTACAAGTGAGTATGCCCATTTTTTTGAGCCACTGGCGATAGCAATTGCTACATGTACCATACTATTGAGTGAGTTTGATGAGGTGCGGGTGGAGACCCAGTGAGATAAGGAGACTGTAGGAGGAGGATACCTAGCACAAGATATCTTTACAAAGTATGTGGTGCATGGCCGATTCGTGGAGTAGTCAGTTGAGGTGGTGATATTGTGTAGGCAGGCAGAGAGATATAAGGGCCACGACTAGCGGCATAGATTGAGTGGCAAAACATCTAGTTTTAGAGCTCCCGCAGTTGTATATAGCGATAGTGATGATGATGTATGACATATATGGATGTAGTGATGCATGGAGGGTTACCACCCAATGATTGTATTTTTGTAACGATGCTTTTTGATGATATATAGAGATGGATGATTGGCATTATTGTGTTGTGTTGATGTGATTTTAATATGTGATGTGATTATTGTTGTTTATATGTTATTATTTTGATGATTAACTTACATTGAATGATTATGTTGATTTGAAATAGATGATGATGTAGATAGGAAGTAGATGAGGAATTCTTGAAAGTTGGAATGTATGTATGAATGAAGATGGATAAGATGTGATAAATAGTAATGAATGTATGTATGAAATGAAAAATGTTAGATAGCAATGTGATTGAAATGAGAGTAAAAATGTATGTAACCCTGTGTAAGTATGATGATGAGGGGGGTAAAGAAGAGTGATGCCCCCAAGAGTGATGCCCCCAACGTATGTGTAGGAAGATGAGGTTCATTGATATAAGACCCCTCAAAAGTAAAAATTGAACCATAGAACAAGAGTGCATCACTAGGAAATGGTTTTATAGTGTATGCTAGATAGATAGATCCATGAAGCGTATAGCGCAAAGATGGAGCAAGGTTCTTATAGTAACGGGTCCCTCAACAGTCATGTAAGAATTGTAAGAACATGAGGACATCATCGGGTAATGAGGTGAGAAAAATAACCTACCAAATATGCAAAGGTCTGCAAGGAGTGATGGAAGCATGTGAAGCGGTAGCAACATGAGTGTAAGAGCCAAACTGAATGTCAGATGAGATGGTGTTAACGGTGGGAGATGTAGTGGTACAAAGTGGAGATGCTGACGACTTAGGAAGCCAATGTGAAGTAGTAGCACTATGAGGTGGATGAGATGATGTTGTTGTGGATGAGTGAGGTAGAGGACACAAATGAATAATGATCTTAGGAGATGGACGAATGATGACCTTAGAAATGAGTCGAGGAGAAAAGTGAACCGAAGTGGAAGCACGATTATGCAGAATTGGAAAAGAGACCGCTCATGAGAGTAGAGAGCCAAATAGCAATGACACAATGATCTCCTATTTTTGTAATTTTTCATGAAGGGTGCAAGCAGTCATTGTCACGATGGCCATTGATGTGGTGAAAATTGCAATAAGGGTGATCGTGCGTTGGCGATGCAAGTAATGAGGAGGAGGATGTTGATTATATGGTCAAGTAAATTAAGCATGCTTATCAAGCAGAGCACGCAATACATCATGAGGCTTAACAACATGTGAGAAATGCAATGATCTCCCGAGTAGGAGATGGGGAAGACTTAGGTGGAGAGTGACCGTGGTGGTGGAGATGGAGGACACTTATGCGGTGGAGGGGATGGAACATGCTTGCGAGGTGGAGGAGATGGAGACCTTGGAGGACGCTTAACAGATGGAAGAGGAGAAGTAGTAGGAGATGATGTAGCAGTAGGAGTAGAAGGAGGATCTATAACATGTGTAACAATTAAATCTTGTTCTAGATCAATGACCTTTATAGCATAAAGCTGTAAATGATTCACATGTATCATATTGCAATCTTTCTTTTAATGCAGGAATCAAGCCATGACAAAAGATACATATTTCTTTTCTAGATCAACGGGCTGAAATAATAATTGATGCATGCAAAGAATGAAACATAAAATGTAATCCTAAATAGGTTCTTTCTATCCTTGATGCAAGCTAGGTAAGCGATCATGTGTAACTCTAGGACCATTGTTAAGAATAAAATGTCTAAGAAAAATATCTTCCATTTCATAATATGTACTAATAGATCCAAAAATAAAATGAGTGTACCATTGAAGAGCATCATTAACAAGACTATGACAAAAAACTTTTAGTAATAATCAATCATTGGAATAAGAAGCCATAGCTAAACGATAATGCTTAAGATGCAAATATGGATTGTCAGTGCCATTGAAACATGAAAAGGTAGGCATGATAAAATCCTTAGGAAAAGTTGAATTGTGAATTTTCTTTGGAATAGGATTGTCATGAAGAGAGTTATTATCAATAGAAGCATAGTAGGCTTTGCATTCAAGAGTGAGAGATTGAACTTGAGATTGCAACTGGCCAACAACATGCATGAGTGATAAAATATCATGTGAAGGAATCATAGAAGATGTGAGAGGTACATTAAGAGGTTAAATCTTTCCGTTATGAGTGATAAAAGGAACATGAGAAGAAGCAGAAGAAAAAGATGTTATGGGCATGCTAGATATAGATCTAGAAGAAAAAAGAGGAGGTATACTAGGGGGAATAGAAGAAGCAACATGAATATCATCTTGAGAGGAAGAGAGAAGAGGTCAGGAAAGAGGATGAGAAGAACATGGGATATTAACAAAAATGCTAGCAGTAGAATCGGAAGAAACCATAGGAGGTGAACTAGGAGTGGTAGAATCATCATGAATGTCAGTGGAAACAACCTTAGAAGTAGAAGAAAGTGGAGTGGAAAATTCACATTTAGCAGTCTTAAGAGAAGTAACATCCTCACTAACATGTTCATGTTCTAAAGAATAATTAGTATCGTCAATATCAGACAAAATTTCACATGCAAGTATTTATTCAAGAGAATCATCAGCATACAGAGAAGTAAGAGGAGAACTATTAGAAGATACATCTTTGCAAGATTGAAATAATTTCATAAGTAGAAAAATATGAGATTCAACTTTACATTCATCCTGACTAGTATGAGAAACATCATCTTGCGCATGTACATTTTCATCATTGGAAATAACATGGTTTTTATCTACAGTAGCACAATCAAGACCAACCATATAATCAATAATAGTATCATCAAGATGTTGTATCAAAAGTAGAAGAAGGTGGAGTAATCTTGGTGGTTATGGAAGAACAAGGAGTACATCCAAAAAAAAATTGATCCGGTGAAACAATGTTTAAAGTAAATTTGTAAAAACTAGTAGGAACTTTAGGTTCGTTAGTACTAAGAAATCTTTGAACATTGTCATCAAATCGAGCATTGCGATAAAGATCAAGAAGTTCAGCCTCAACAACATCATCAAGGATAGGATTAAAACTATCATGATGCATAGCTTTCCTAGGAGAGGAAGATCTATTTTTAGCCATGAGGGTTTTTGTGGATCCTAGGGCAAGGAGTTCTAAAAGAGGGGTTCACCAAATGATTTAATAAAATCTAAATATTAAATCTAATTTCAGAGTCACTACAATGATATACAACATAATTACAAATGTTAGGCACTCTAAAGATGCAACCGTGTAAGAAAATGAGGGAGATAGGGCACTTATCTTATTTTCGCTTATCCTGAAGTATGGCTGAACTAGATAAACTAATGAATGGCTTGGGAAGAGTGTCAAGAATGCTCCATATAAATTATGGATCCTACACACTAAACCAGAGACAGGTGACTGGGATAAGGCAATGATGTCTGGGTGTTAGACACCTTCTGTAGGCGCCTGTGACTATGCAAAGAGTCAGAATATGATTTTTTCCTATGTCGCTAACCAATGTCGCTATCCTTCGCATGTTGGTCACATATATGTTAGCTGGGATGATCATGTAAGTTCATCTGGTAACCTGACAAAACAAATGATATCTTACAAAACCCCCAAAATACATCAAATCCTAAAAAGAAAGATGCAAATGGGGAGTCAGATTAACCCTGGATGGTCACTCCGACAGTGTGAACTTATGATCTGAACACTACACTACATCTCAGACTCCATATAGTTTTTATGTGCTTGTGTGTGAAATTGTGTCCTTAGGTTTTCCTTCTTGCCACTAATGACGCAGAGATAATAGGTTGTAGCTAAATATAATGCAAATGTATGGGATGGAATTCAGAAACTTCCCCTTTCATATGTAGTGTATGCGGAGTAATATACCCAAAAAATTCAATCCCTTTGATAGTATGTATATAAGATAGTCCCTTGATAGGATTTTCTGCCCTCATAATGGTATGTATGTTGTGTATATATAGGTATCTCTTACTTGAATTTTGACACTAGTGACATGACATGCCAACTAGGACATGTTATCCAAAATTCACCCCCCCAGGGTAATTTTGATAACATGCATCAGAATATTCAAGTCCCAGGAAAATTGATTGATTAGGGGCCAAAAATCATGTTGCTAGAGTCCCCTCAAATATTTTCTAAGTCCCCTGTCTGAGAGGAAAAGAGCAAGCTCTGAGAAAATGCAAAAAAAGGTTGCAGAAAGGCAAGTAGGTTGATCCAGGAAAAAGTGTGAAAATTGGCTAAGTCCTGCTCAAGGTAGCATTTGGGACAAATGGGACAAAAAGGCCCGAACCGGCCGGATCGGTCGAAATGAGCACAGACAGTCCAAAAGAAAACGGGACAAATGGGCCAGAAGTACGCGGCGGGCGCGAAATGCCGGTTCGACCGAGAGAAAATCGACTAACTGCTTGGGTTAAGAGGGCCGAAAAGGCGCGAACCGGCCGAACCGGGCGAAAAAGGTCCAGAGGGTCCAAAATCAAATGGGACGTCTGGGACAAATGGACGCGAAATGCCCGAACCGGCCGAAATGAGCACAAAGGGCCCAAAATCAAATGGGACATCCGGGACAAATGGAGGCGAAGTACGCGAAGGAGCCGAATCAGCCGAGGACCAATCAGAAGCCGCCACGTGTCTCAGGAAAAAAGGTCAAATAAGTCAAAGGGCAAGTTTTAAAAGGGTCAGCCCGGGCCAACGAGAAGCTGCCACGTGTCCAAAGGCAAGAACATGTCGGAGGGGTCGGAAAGCCCGACAACAAAGGAAAATTTGGATAATCTGGCGGAAGCGGGTTTCGGGAAAACACGAGCATCAAACATATGTCGAGCCACCTCCCAAACCCGATGCAAATGCATAGGAGAATCCCGAACCCGACAGGCTGAAGACCTTGCTCATCCAATCAACACCTGACACGTGTCATCAAGGTGGCGAAGCGCGGGAAAAGCTTTTCAAATCCATTTTTGCCTGTTTTCTTCAAATCGTCGTATCTTTTGATCCAGAGCTCGGATTTGCATGTTCCTTATATCAACGGAAAGCTAGTGAAATCCTCTACATGATTCTGGGATCAATCTCGAGTTTTGGTGCAGTCTGAAGAGAGAAAATCAAGAAACGACTCTGACGTGTGGTAATGGCCAGAAGCGACCTTTCAACAACCCGTTTTAATGCTAATGGGTCGCATTCTTCTTCTGCACGGCCAGAAGTGACATTTTAGCGGCCAAATTAATACAAATGGGCCGCTTTCTCCTCCAAAATCGCTAAAAATGACAGGGTATGGGTTGGTAAGATCCTCCATGCTGATTTAATGCATCTGCAGTCAATGAGGAATGGGCTTGCACGTTTTCCCATGTTTTCTGTCCCCTGGGCTCGACCCATGCAATGTAAAAGCCAGATTTGGCTCATAACAAAGAGGTTGTTCATTCTTTCTGCTCTGCCCTCCCTTCTTTTCTTCTCTAGGGTTGAAAATGGAGTTCGAACCTCCTCCCTACTCTGTAATGGCGTTTTTTGCCTTTTACTAATGGAATGATGTTCTGTGCAAACTTCTGAAGCAACAAAACGTGTTTTGTGATGCATCTGTCCATCCTTTCTCGTTTTTGCTTGTTTTCTTCTTGCCTCTCTTCATTGCAGGTATCTGTGCATGTTTGAACGTTCACTGCAGATCTGGAGCTGTGTTCATGGAGTTTTGGGACACTTTCTGTGTGAAATCTATCCTTGGGCCTGTGATGCATCTGTCCATCCTTCCCATTGCTCACCTCTCTTTGTCCCATGGCAGTTTTGATAGATGTTCAACATTCTCCTTCTCTGGTGTATCACCGTTTTAGTGTAGGCTTTTGCTGTTTTTCCCTTCTCTCTCTCTCTCTGTCTCCTTGGCATGGTTAGATTAGGATTAGATTAGCTTGCCTGCACTGGAATAGCTTGTGGCAGGTAGTTTAGGAGCAGGAACCAGCCTTCTCTGGAGATTCCTCTCTCGGTTTCACAAGTCCCACGCTTGGAGAGAGGTTTCCATGTTGTGCAATCACACTGGATGCCTGAACATCAACCTAGAAGCCTGATGTGCGTCCAGGGGTGCTGTGATTTTGCACTAACAGTTCTGGCACGCCCGGTGGGACCTTAGAGGTCTTTCACTTCATCTTTTGCAGGTTGATGTGTTCCTGTGAAGATTTCAGCCTTTGGAGGCACTTGCAAACACATCTGGCGACTCCATCTGGTCAACAACCATCTCTGAAGTTGCAGACCTTCCTTTCCATTCATTTCCATCCATTTTTCATTCATCTTTCTTTCCATCCCTTTCATTCTTTTCCATTCCATGAAGTTGTGCAACCATGACTTCATTTCCATCATGGAACTCACATTTACAACAACAGCAGTATTTTCCAATTCCAACATGTTTTACAAATCCTCCAGATCAGCATGCATACTCATATGAACAGCAGTGCCAAAGTCAGTTTGGCAATGAAGCTTCCCAAGAGCAAGGGTGTGCATACAATGAAGACCATCAGATGCAAGATGCTGGTCTATTGGAGAAAATCCAAAGAATGGAGGTGGGGATAGTGCAGTCCAGGGCTCAGGCACAGATGAGAGCATTTGGAATCGGTTGTGGAGCACCCTGTCCATGGGTGGGACCTTTTCCAAGGCATTACAGCCCTCAGGAGAAACTTGACTTCATGATTGCAACGCTGCCTTTGCTTGCAAGGTGGATTGAAGAAATAGAAGTGTATGAGAGAAGTATTCAGCAACCTTGTCAATGGGTAAGCACATCTTCTCATGCCTTTTCTTTTCCTCTTTCCCAATCTGTTTCATTTCAGCATTGTCAAGCTTTAAACTCTCCATCTGCTGTCCCAAGTGTTGAATCCATCCCTCCATCCCCTAGTCTTCCACCCCATCTCGATTCTTCTTTCCTTTTCCCTTCCAAACAGTCATCCCCTCCACAAGAGCTAACAGAAATACCCCCTCCTCCAAAGAAACAAGAGGTTTCACCGCCTCCACCACCACACAAAATTGTCAAATCAGTTGAGTTTCAACCTATCCCTCCTCTTGCATCCCCAATTCCATGTGGGAAAGAAGAAATTGAAAAAATCAGTCATCAAGGACAACAAGAGGAAGAGCCAAAAAGAAAAGAAGTGACAGACAGTCTGAAGAGTTGGGCTCTTAGATTTGGGATGACAAAGATCCCCTTGATGGTTAAGCCTACAGAAGAGGCTGAGGTTGAACAAATGGTGGTGAGGACTGATTTTGTTGGAGAAGAAGATCTTGCAGTCCCAACTTGTCCTCTAGAGCAACAAATTGAAGAGTTCGACTTGACAAACTTCATGCTGGAGGAGGAGTTCAATCAAGAGCGATATTCTCTTCAAACATTGGAGGAAGGAGAAGTTGCTCCAAATCCAAAAGAAGAGGAGCACATTCTAGCTGTGGAGGAGAAAAGTGCAGATCCAAGGGCTTTGAGCACAAAGCAGGCTACAGAAGAACCTTCAGTTCTTCTTTCCACTTCATCTCTCTCAAGTTCTATTACTGAAAAGGAGTTTGATCTCTCAAACTCAATATTGGAGAGTGAAGGAAACCATGGTGGTCAAGTTGCAGATCAAGAGGACACCATGGAGGAAGTTGAACACGAACAACGGGACAACAATGAGGCAGTTTACCTGTCAGATTTGGAGGACTGTTTTGATGGAGAGGAGCCGGTTGAGCTTTCACCTTTCTCTCTTTCATCATCCACATTCCAAACACCAGAGTCTGCTGTCATGAAGGAGAGCTTTCATTTGCAGCAGCCTGCATCTTACAACAGCCCTTTGGAATCAAGATTGGAAGATTCTAATCTTCCCTGTTCTTCATTGGAGGAAGAGAAAGGACAGAAGGATTCCACCATTTCTTCCACACCATCCATTCAAGGTCTACAAGAAGACTCCATTCTTGGAGTTGAAAATCACAGCAATGGGCATATCAAACGGATCAGACCTTGCCCAATCAGGTATTTGGCTTCATTGGAGCCAAAGGAGAAGCCACAACCAGTCATGCTTGCTTCTGAGCATGAGGATGAGCTACAAAGTACCAAGGATCAGCTGCCATACCTCTCCAATCCAAATGCAGAGCAACTAAAAGAGGTATTGGATTTTTCAGTTGATACCTTGATGATTTGGATAGAAGACCAGCTTCTTGTTGATTTTCCATCCATCCAAACAGCCATAATCAGTGCCAAATCAATTGCATGGCTGCCCATTTTGAAGAAAGGAAGCTATTTTGCACAACCAGTTGCAGGGTTTGTTTAGCTTGCCTTTGTTTCCAGTTAGAGTAGAGTAGGTAGGTTTGCTTTCAGCAGAAGAAGTGCTTGTGCACACTCTGCATGTTCCATTTGGGGCATGTATGATTTTCAGTTTTGTACATAGTTTTGGTGTTGCTGGTTCTGCTCTTGCACAGTTCATTTCAGTGGCATCTTGGTGAAGACACTCCAGGTTCAATGGGTTTCCAAGTGGCTCAGAGGGAGATTTTCAAGGTTCAGATCAGTTTTCAGGCTTGCTTATGACTCCATGCCCAATGGATTGCTTCAGGCTACTGGTCTTTTCATCTAGCAGGCAGATGACCCCACTGAGTCGCCAAACTGTTATCCAAAATTCACCCCCCCAGGGTAATTTTGATAACATGCATCAGAATATTCAAGTCCCAGGAAAATTGATTGATTCGGGGCCAAAAATCATGTTGCTAGAGTCCCCTCAAATATTTTCTAAGTCCCCTGTCTGAGAGGAAAAGAGCAAGCTCTGAGAAAATGCAAAAAAAGGTTGCAGAAAGGCAAGTAGGTTGATCCAGGAAAAAGTGTGAAAATTGGCTAAGTCCTGCTCAAGGTAGCATTTGGGACAAATGGGACAAAAAGGCCCGAACCGGCCGGATCGGTCGAAATGAGCACAGACAGTCCAAAAGAAAACGGGACAAATGGGCCAGAAGTACGCGGCGGGCGCGAAATGCCGGTTCGACCGAGAGAAAATCGACTAACTGCTTGGGTTAAGAGGGCCGAAAAGGCGCGAACCGGCCGAACCGGGCGAAAAAGGTCCAGAGGGTCCAAAATCAAATGGGACGTCTGGGACAAATGGACGCGAAATGCCCGAACCGGCCGAAATGAGCACAAAGGGCCCAAAATCAAATGGGACATCCGGGACAAATGGAGGCGAAGTACGCGAAGGAGCCGAATCAGCCGAGGACCAATCAGAAGCCGCCACGTGTCTCAGGAAAAAAGGTCAAATAAGTCAAAGGGCAAGTTTTAAAAGGGTCAGCCCGGGCCAACGAGAAGCTGCCACGTGTCCAAAGGCAAGAACATGTCGGAGGGGTCGGAAAGCCCGACAACAAAGGAAAATTTGGATAATCTGGCGGAAGCGGGTTTCGGGAAAACACGAGCATCAAACATATGTCGAGCCACCTCCCAAACCCGATGCAAATGCATAGGAGAATCCCGAACCCGACAGGCTGAAGACCTTGCTCATCCAATCAACACCTGACACGTGTCATCAAGGTGGCGAAGCGCGGGAAAAGCTTTTCAAATCCATTTTTGCCTGTTTTCTTCAAATCGTCGTATCTTTTGATCCAGAGCTCGGATTTGCATGTTCCTTATATCAACGGAAAGCTAGTGAAATCCTCTACATGATTCTGGGATCAATCTCGAGTTTTGGTGCAGTCTGAAGAGAGAAAATCAAGAAACGACTCTGACGTGTGGTAATGGCCAGAAGCGACCTTTCAACAACCCGTTTTAATGCTAATGGGTCGCATTCTTCTTCTGCACGGCCAGAAGTGACATTTTAGCGGCCAAATTAATACAAATGGGCCGCTTTCTCCTCCAAAATCGCTAAAAATGACAGGGTATGGGTTGGTAAGATCCTCCATGCTGATTTAATGCATCTGCAGTCAATGAGGAATGGGCTTGCACGTTTTCCCACGTTTTCTGTCCCCTGGGCTCGACCCATGCAATGTAAAAGCCAGATTTGGCTCATAACAAAGAGGTTGTTCATTCTTTCTGCTCTGCCCTCCCTTCTTTTCTTCTCTAGGGTTGAAAATGGAGTTCGAACCTCCTCCCTACTCTGTAATGGCGTTTTTTGCCTTTTACTAATGGAATGATGTTCTGTGCAAACTTCTGAAGCAACAAAACGTGTTTTGTGATGCATCTGTCCATCCTTTCTCGTTTTTGCTTGTTTTCTTCTTGCCTCTCTTCATTGCAGGTATCTGTGCATGTTTGAACGTTCACTGCAGATCTGGAGCTGTGTTCATGGAGTTTTGGGACACTTTCTGTGTGAAATCTATCCTTGGGCCTGTGATGCATCTGTCCATCCTTCCCATTGCTCACCTCTCTTTGTCCCATGGCAGTTTTGATAGATGTTCAACATTCTCCTTCTCTGGTGTATCACCGTTTTAGTGTAGGCTTTTGCTGTTTTTCCCTTCTCTCTCTCTCTCTGTCTCCTTGGCATGGTTAGATTAGGATTAGATTAGCTTGCCTGCACTGGAATAGCTTGTGGCAGGTAGTTTAGGAGCAGGAACCAGCCTTCTCTGGAGATTCCTCTCTCGGTTTCACAAGTCCCACGCTTGGAGAGAGGTTTCCATGTTGTGCAATCACACTGGATGCCTGAACATCAACCTAGAAGCCTGATGTGCGTCCAGGGGTGCTGTGATTTTGCACTAACAGGACCTCGGGATAGGAGTAAGAAAACGGAAAAGGCCAACCACAAATGTCAAAAATGTGAACAAGAACAAAGAGGACAAGAGTGCCTAGGGTGGAAAGGGGTACATGGGTGCTAGTGTCCAGACCTGGGTGTTGATGCCCTGGGAAAATTGACAACAATTGTGAGAAAACTGACAAATAGGGATCCATGTGACCTGACTGGAACTGGGTGTAGAAGAGGAATATGTGAGAGATAAAAAACAATAGAAACAATCAAAGTAAGCAGACGGACTAGGAAGTGTATCACCATTGAATATTTTTCTTTTGCAAGATCCATACATATAACAACATACTTTTTGGTAGAGTAAAATAGTTGTATGTGCATGATTTTTTGTCTACACTTTGGGACGTGGTCACTTTTTCCTAGCTTCCACATTCATCGTTTGCGTGTTATATTGTTGAACTTGTCCCATTTGGTCTTGATCTGACTGATCATCTTCCTGTATGTATGTGTGTAATTCTCCCTTGTGTATTATCACCTCTCGTTAGGGGCAGTTTGGCCCTTGGTTATTCTTGTACATAGTTTTGGAAAAACCTCAAAAATCCAAAAACATTCACAAAACCCTTGAAAATCCTAAACATTGGTAACACAATCAAAGGACCCAAAAGCATGTGAAAAATTCAAAAACACTAAACATTGGAAACTATATCAAACATCCTACTTCAGTTCTTTCTTGTTTTAGCGCACGACATGCAAATCACCTCGATCTTCCTTCATTAACAAAGCTAGTTTGCTTACTATTTTTTTCTTCCCTTGCATATATTGTTGCTTGGGGAACTTTTATAGTACAAGTTGCTTTTCATGGGACTTCTTTATCCTACATCTATCCCCTTGCATGTATCCTTGTTTGGGGAATCATTTTAACCCATGTTGTATAACTCGAATGGGAACTGAAGCTAGATAACAAAAATATTGGTACAAATTTTCTTGAGCATTGCTTGTTTAAGTATGTTTTTTTGTGCATGTTTATTTTCTTTCCTGCTTGTTTACTTTCTCGTATTACAATGCTTTATGTATTTTTCTTTGAGTCAGTTCTTTAGCATGAAAAAAATCATTATTATGGATTTTCATGTCATTTTACCCTTTTTTGTATGCTTCTATCAAATAAAAAGCTACTTCCAAACTATGATGGTACGCTAGCTACATCACAATCTTCTCGTTCCTCATCTATCTTATCTTTCATTCTACTTCATTTTCTTCCCTCCCCTCCCTTGTTTCTTCCACATGAAGAGTCTCGAGATCTCTTTCTAATCAATTTATTTGAACAATAGCCAACAGAGCCAAATTCAAATTCCTTCCTACACAATGCCCATTTTTCTTCTACAAGATCTGTTAAGAAAATAATACCTTGCAATCAACAACAATGACCTTGTGAACTTACCAACAAAAAATTTCGTACTAGTATTATGTACAGATATATTTTTCTTTTCGAGTGTCCATCAACATCTTTTATCACTCCATTGACACTCAAGGGGGCATCTTCCATCCTGCTAATTTTTCTTCTACCATTACAAAATTTTAATTGTCTGTAATTATTTACTATATTTGAAGTGGCTTCACTTGCGCTACACCACATCAAAGAGGGGAAAATGTAGACACCTAAATCTAGCTCAGCATTTTTAACACTAAAATTGCACTTCTTATCCTATTTTCTATCACTTGGATATAATTAGTGTATTTCTCGCTAATTAGCTAACACTCCCCTCCATCTTGGTAAATTAGCAAAACTTCATTAATCAAATAGTCTCCCCTTCATTCTGGATGCAAATTACCATTACTTTTTTAGTTATAATCCTATTCTAATTGATTAATTAATTGACCAATATTGATTAATTAACCCTCTAAATATGAATTTACCCTCTTATTGGATCATTCCCCCTTTCTAAGCTTTTAGAATCCATCAATTTCTCTTCATTTGGATTTTACAAACCTAACTTGGTCTATTAATAAATTCTAATTGATTAATTTAAATCACACCCAACTCACATGAGTTGGAAATTCTAATCAACCTCCCCTAATCATACTTAATCCCTTCTAAGTCTATTTATCACTTTCTAATCCGTAAAGTTCCTTTTATCCCACATTCATGAGGATGAAAGTTTCTCCAATCTAGAAAACTATATAAAAAACCTTACCCCCTCCCTTCCAATTTTACACCATGTCCTTGTAAGACATCTGCATACGATAAGAGCATTTCAAGACTTGGAAGGCTCATTGACCAATAAAACTCACCCCTATTCTACTTGGCTAAGAGTAGTAAGAGAAGAACCAAAATGGAAATTAAGCCATATTAGTGATATATCTTCCTCTTCATTGGAGAAATCCTTTGATCGCATGTGGCTACGTACAACCAACTATTTAGGAAGTATCTACAATCCAAAACCCATCAAAAAAATCAAAGGATGGTTTTCATTTCATGTTCTTAATATTAGATGCATTAGTTTAAGCTTCCCCTTTTAATGGATTTATCTTGATGTTTATGCTGACCTAGCTTAGTTATTGAATCTACTTAGTGTTAGGTTGTAGTAATTAGCTTAGTTTGTTTACCATGCATAAAATCTCCCCAACACTCTTCCTCTAGTGGTAGAACGCCTAAATCCTTCAATTAGCAACAAATCAAGTTGGGAATTGATCACTCCCTACCTCTTCCATCATCTTTGATAAAAATATCCAATATCATAACAAATGCTTCTCCAAGTTTCTCCTTATGATGGTTTACTATCTCCTTCTACGCCACATGGGTCAAAATGTTGATCAATGGTTCATCACACTACAAGTTTCTATATTTTATACGCAATCTGCAACATTGCTTCGTCGGACCCTATACAAATATGTTTCTTATTTCCTTTACACTACTTGAATTTTATTCAAATAACATATGAAGGGAAAATGTAGACACAAAATTATGCACGTATCACCACTTTACTATGCCATAAATATGTTGTTATATGCATGAATCTTAAGTGATAAAATTACACATTGGTGACACTTTCCCTTATCATTATATGTTCTTTGATTGATTTCTATTGTGAATCTCTTCTACACTTCTTATTTCATCATTCACTTCTGGTCAAGTCACAGTGATCCCTGTCTATATGTTTTGTCACATCAGTCATTTGTGGTCTTAGGACACTAGGGCCCCCTCTAGGCACTAGCGCATACGTGCTTGTGTCCCTTCTGGGCGCTCATGTCCTCTTTATTCTTTTTTCACATTTTGATCATTTGTGGTCAGCCTTACTTATTTTCTTATCCTTATCCCACATTCTTAGTCAACATTTTATGTTAATAATGTCAAAATTCTAGCAAGAGATTCATATATACACAACGTGCTCACTATTATTCTGGCTGGAAATTCAAAAGGGGTTATTATATCTACATACTACCACTACTGTTTAAAGGGACTACATTTTGAGCTGCATACATTGCATATGAAGGGAAGTGTTGAATTCCATACCACACATTTTCATCAAGGCTAGCTATAGCCCACTATCTTGGCATCATTAGTGTGAGTGAAAACCTAAGAAAACTATTTCACACACAAACACAAAGAACTATATGGATTATGAGATGTAGTGCAATGCTCGGTACTAGGTTCACTCATCGGGTGACTGTCAGGGTTAGTCTGACTTCACATATTGCATATTTTATTTATATCTAATGTGTTTGTGAGCTTATGCAAATAGCTAGGGTTTGTTTTGCAGGTTACAAGTGTAATCAAAACCTTGACACCGAAGTCAGAGAGACAAATAAAATATTGGAGCAAGGACCTTCAGACCCAGAAAAAGATCAAACCCTAAAAATTCACACAGTCACTACTGCCCAAAACAGACACTAGCACTCATATCCTGAATATTCACACAATCACTAGCACCCAAAACAAACACTATCTCCCAGGCACTCGTGTGCTCATGTGAGCACTTCTTTCCAACACATTCCAGAGTCCCACAACTCTCTTGAAGCCATCGTGAAATTATATCTAGCCAAATTCATCCTTTTGATAGTTGTAGTCACTTCCAGATCACTCGAGATCCGCTAAGTCGTCGTTTTTCCCTTGTTTACTTAGGGTTTCACATTATTGAATGTTCATTGCTTATATGTTGTTTTGTTTTACTAGTTGAATATCATTTGTTACGTTGGTTACTCTAAAGTTAGATTTGATTCACTTCAAATTAAATCAAAACTTATACTATAAACATGTTTTGTGTTTTAATTGGATTACTTTTCCCATGCCAAACCTATTACAATATGAATCTATAATATATGTAATTGTTAGTGAACAAATTTAGTATGTACAAGTACATAAAGGATATGGTTGGTATGTAACATAAGACCGGGTATGACAATGTAGAGTGAGTATGTATAAGTGTGTTTGTAGAGGGGAAGAGAGACATATATGTGAGAAGATAAGGTGGAATAGAGCTAAGTAGAGAGGTGGAATACATTTATGTAATGGATGCTTTAATATGAACATTATATTGTGTAATTGAATAAATATAAACAAAGAAGAGGACATAAAATAATAACTTCTATGTCTATGTCCAATTTACTTACAATTATGCTATGATATGTATGCAAATTTATAGGCCCACTTATCAATTCTATGTATTGTTGTGTTAAGTATATATATGCAATATGTTGTATCTACCTCTATGTGCATCAGCTATATCTGAACAAAATGAACTTAATAAACTAACATTTTATAGTTTGTGCCAAAAAATTGGCCACCTAGTACAACAATCTTCTATGTGATCCAATGATGATATGTTACATAAAACATGGACACATCTTAATTATTTTCAGGAAAGAGAGTTATAAGAAATCTCACTCACCTCAAAAGAGTGAGAATTTAATGCTGTAATCAAACAAAAATAAATGTAATTCAAGCACACATATTGATTATAAAATACAAAATATAGTGGAAAAGAGTACATAAACAAAACAATACGAAAAAATAAAAATTATTTACAAGACCTCAACAAGGAAAATATTATCGAACAAGGATGGAATTGTCAAACATTACTTTCTAAAATGAATGGTATTATCATGGGTAGATTTATAACCTCCAAATCAAAATTTTCTAGAACACACACACACACACACACACACACACACACACACACACACACACACACACACACACACACACACACACACACACACACACACACACACACACACACACAATACAAGTTAGAGATAGGTTACACATTTTAGAGCATACTTTACTACATTTTCATATAGAATTTAGGGGGTATGAATGCTTCACTTCCTTTTGGCTTAAACACATTTGTATCATGGGAACTTTTATAGTAAAAGGTATAAGGGCGTGAGAATTGATTCACTCTTGGTCATCCTTGCACACTTATCAACACTTGTACAAAACATGTTGGATACATGAGTCTACTTCATTCCCTTATGAATTCACATATGTTTTAAACATTAGGACATAGATTTGTCTGTAGTAGTGTGGTTCTGTGGTTGGAAGGTTTAAAGGGGTAGTTAGATGAACTGTGATACTCTTTCTCTCACTCTCTCTAGAATATGTAGGGGGTGGCTAAACACTTCGTGATAATTTTCCTCTCTCTCTCTTGGGAAGATAATAAGTGGTAGTTATATTCCTTATGAAACCCTTCCTTTCGTGCATTAGGGAACGTGATTTCCTTTGTAGTTTTGACTACTTATCAAAATTAGGGACTAATCACCCCTAATTGAATCAACAACATAGTTGCAATATATCTCTACAAGTTCTTCAACAAGGCAACAAGGTGCATTCCTTCCATGCTTTGTTCTCTTTCAATTTTCAAAATTTCAAATTCAATTTTGAATCATTTAAATTTAAATTCTTTTCATTTGAACATTGACTACACTCTATGTTTCATGTTTTCACATTTTGGGATCTTGTGACTACCTCAAGCATCTCAATAAATCAAGTGAGCCAATCAAGAAAAGACAAAGTGTGTTTAAACGCTTAGATGTAATTTTCTATAAGTATGTAAAATTAAATTCCTAACTTAAGGGAAGGGAAAATGTAGACACCCATTTTTAAAAACTAATTACTTAATAATGTTGATATTGACTCAATCCTTGAAGTATGACTTACACACTAATTTTGAGCCTAATTTCTATATACCTAATCCTATTACAAGAGTTTCTCTCACACTACTCTTTCGCTCATAGAAAATCTCACATCAATCTAAAGAAGTCTGTGAGCCTTAATTATCATGCACAAAACTTTCCAACACTACACACCCTCCTAGACCAAACCACAAAATGATCTGGTTTGATGCTAGAAGTTTTTCCCCATCCCTTTCAATGGTCAATTTTTTAATGTGGGTCAACCTTAATGCAAAACTATAAATACAAAACCCTATATAAGCAAGTCAAATGCATCCATTTACTCACCTGACACTTTCAAGAACTCAGGAAAATATCTCTCAAAGAGAAGAAAAAGCTCTCATAAATCTATCTAGAGCAGCAACACACATGAGGAGAAACCCCTACACAAGTCTAACACACTCTAAAACAAGTACTAGAGTCCAGTTTCTTAACCCAAAGACCAACAAAGATAAGTTAAGGAGTAAGAAAGAAATCCATTGCAAACTTTATCAAGTGGTTGAATTGTCAAATATAGTTTCATCCATATAGATATGCCATCTCTATGTAGATAACTACATGTAGTTTGAGGCCTCTTAAAAAGTGTTCTAATGTATGAAGTGTATGGATTGCACTTCAACACAAACACTAACATATTTACAAGGGTTTCATCCATGGTTAGGGTTTTGGGTCATTTTGGACAATTGCATAGGGTTTCTCAAATTTACAAGACCTTATAGGATTTCTCACATTTCAAGACCTAATAACTTACAATAATTTTGAGTCAGTCACAATGGTACAAAAATTTGTAGAGTGACAACATCACCTTGGATGGAACTTCTGGTTAGGGATGAAAGTTCCAAATAATTTGTTTGAGTTTGACGGTTTGGTCCCCATACATTTTATAATCCCAGAAATAGAGATGAAACATTTGCATGACCTTTCCTATCTTTTCACCACTATATCACACTCATATCAACTTCTAAGCCATCCAAATAGTTAAGTACACTTGTCTACTCATTCTTTACTATATTTAGCACATGGTCTAATTGATTTTATCTTGCAAAATGCTATATATGTATATTATGGAATGCATGCTTAATTAATAAATTGAATATGCATCATGTTTCTAACCCCAATCCACTATTTAAATAAGAATCCACATCTGATTTCATTTTTAGGTTAAATTACTTAGCTCCCAATATAATGAATTATAAGATCTAAAAATAATACACAATATATGTAAAATACATTAAGTACAACTTAAATTAATCAACATATGATAAAGGTAGGTCCGCTAAATTTCTTTTTTTCCTTTTTTAATTTTTTTAACTTGTGGAATCGGTGGCCAACGAACAAGCACAGCTCTTTTGGTGATGATTTTGGCAAGGCAAGCCCCTATAACCACTAGACGACTTGAAAATGTCTCAATCCACACATCATGGATAAACCATGAATTAAATCCATGACTTAAAGGTCACAATGCAAAGGCTTACTGTTGTGGCACAACTCTAACTATCATGTTAGTAATGGACTTAACTAAAATTCATTTTCCATTGTTTAATTATGTTATTGTTGTCCAAAATAACCCCCTAGACTATTTTTAAAACTTCCAAAATCATTTTGGACTTTGAAGAAATGTTGTTGAAAAAGTAGCAAAACACTAGTGTTTAGTGTACTATGGATTCCAAGATCTTAGTGTTTCATGGACTCTCCTAGTCTGCAGAAAAAAGTAAAGCAAGAAAAATAACTTGGGTGGATTCTTACAAATTTAAGTCTTTCGTGGCCAAAACAAAGCATATGGGTATTCTTACCTTGATGTTGTGATACACTATGGAAAAGGAATAAGGATCCGCGGAGAAAGTGGTGAAAAGTTATCAAGTGTCAAATTTTGGAGGTCGTAAGTAAAGGAAAATAGTTAAGTACAACATTTGGAAGAAGAAAATCCACGGTGCAAATGGGACCAAGTTTAGAACTCCATGAAACATTGGAGAAAAATTTATTAAGGGTCAAAATTCAAGGAAACAAAACATTGGGCCTTTGGTTTGCGGGTTTCCAACATTACAACATGTTGCAGAGGTCATTGAGTATGTCAAAGGCCCCACAACACTATGGTTTAGTGTTTCGTGGAATTGTGGAAAAAAAGAGATTGAATTTAGGACTTAGGTGTTTTTTGGGTAAGAACACTAAAATGGAAACATGGATTTTGTCGAGTCAAAGTCACAATGCACTATGAAATAAGTTTTGAGTTCCGTGGAGTAAGGAGCTAAAAGTTTCAAAGGGTTTAAGTTTGGAGGCTGTGGAACACTCTCTCTATGTTAGGAAAATTTCCAAACAACTCAAAATTCACATAACAAAGGATCTAGTCTTCCGTAGAATGCAAGGAGGTTAGTTATGGGCACGGGCTAATTTGGAAAACCCGGAAAGGTCTTCAAATGCCGTCGGGGTCTATAAAACCGCATAACATTGAAAAATGTTTTGGATGAAACTAAAACGTATGAAGGTATTGAAATTATGCCAAGCAATAGAAAATTCGTGGATGTCTCAGAAAACTTGCACAATAAGGTTGAAGTTGTGGGACAAAGAAAAAATGTTTTTTGGCCCATATCTCCTCATGTGGAATTCCAATTTTGACAAAATGGCAACATTGGAAAGGTCTCTTCAAGAACTTCATTCTAGTATCAAGAAAATCAATTTTTGAGTGAAATTAGGGCATGAACAAACAAATCAACGTTTTAAGGAATGCAAGGAACAATTCCATTGTTCCCTCCGTTCCTTGCAACTCTAACAGGACCACATATCAGGGTGAAATCAACCAGATTGGGCACTTGGGACACCACATGAATATTCTCAGGTTCCTCATAATATCCTGATATTCTCCTTTCTGCACAACACAGACTTATCAGTTAGCTGACCCCACCAAGGAACTAGGGAATGGTGTCATTGTTCCTCAAGTACCTCGCAAACCCAGTTTACCTGACCCAGAGCTAAAAAACAATTAAAGTGGCCTTTCAAGCTCCACAAGGAACATCCCCTAGTTCCACTTGTTTTCCACAAATATGTTTGGCCATATCTTTTGATCTAGAACTTCAAATTTGACAAAATTGGTCTCGATGGAACCGTCTGATCAAGAGATCCTTTTTTACATCAAGAAGTGTGGAAAATGATGTTGTTTCAAGGGTCAAATTTGTAGACATAGGGTTTTAAGGAAGAAAGTGAAGTTCAAACAACTCCAGGCACTCCAACAACTTCACCAACCAATTTTTAATGCTTATGACCACCCATAATCTGTCCAAAAAATCTGATAGCTTGCACACAAAGGAAAAGAAGGCTGCCCATGCTTAAACTACATAAAATGATGGCCTTGGGTACTGGGTAGGTGAAAATGGGCCATTTTATGGTTGTTTGGTGGCCTTTTCTCTCTCCCTCTCAATTTCTATATATGTAAGTGCTTATGAAAGTGAAGAGGGTCTTTTGGAGCTCTCCTTTGGAGTTGTTGTATTTTCCACACTCTCAGACCTTTGCAAGGTTTTTATAAACTTTTTCTTTGTAAATGCAAACAAATTGCTTTTAATGTCATGCAACTATGGTTTATTCCTTTAAATACTTGTTTTTGATGTCAATGCATTTCCCTCTTGCTCTCCTTTGAGTTAATTCATTTGTATCTTGCAAAAAACTCTATGTTTCTCTTGCATTCTTGCATGTTTGTTTGCATTTGTGTCCCTACGGGTCAGAGAAGCTCCACATTTCATTTTGGTGCATCACCCCCCTTTTATTTTTAGTTTTCTCCTTCTAACTTTGTCTCCTTGGAATTGTTAGCTCAGGTTAGATAGTTTAAAGTAGAAAATGGTATTGGTTTAGTTGTAGTAGACTGTAACGAAGGGAACCCAACCTTCCATCAGGGGAAAGATCATGAGTAACCCACAAACTCGTGTTCTAACAATTTGCATTGAAATAATTTAATCCAATTTCAACAGGATGCATATTTCGGCTCCAACAATATCTTTGATTAATTATTTCATCCATTGTCCATAAAAAATGTAAAAAGGGAATCATAAAAATTAGCATCCCCTAAATGTTGGCATGTAAGCAATTGCCTATTTTACTTATATCTTAATTCGAAGATGAGTTACATGTGTTGCATTGTTAAAGAAAAACCACCATCAACGTCTAAAGCATGTAATGAACATTACATGCATTATAACCTCTTCAAGATGCATTAAATCAAACTTTAAACTAAGACAAAAATGTTTTTTGAATCGAACTTTCAACCCATACAAATAAGGTTTAAATTCAACTAGTGCGTTTACACTTTTTTTTTTTTTTTACATATTTACTTGTAAAATACTTACAAATTCTTGAAATAATTGTCTATTCTAATTTACATATTTAACATATAACCATTATTTTATATAAATAATATTGATATACATATATTAAAAACAGTTAGAACACTCCCTTTCACAATTTCATTGATATTGTGTTAATAATAAAAATGTATATATCACCCTCTTAAATATATAAAATTTAATTATTAATGTATTGATAAAATTGTGGAAAAATGTTTTAACGATATAAAATAATGGTAAAAAAGGTGAGTGGCACAAGCTGCCCGCATAGAAACAGCTTTTAGAAGAGACAAGCCGCCCAAATATTGAATTTCTGAATCGTGGTAATGTTGAATAAGTTTTTGTAAGACTTCAAAAAGAAGGGAGGAAATTTATTTCAATATGGAAAGCTGTTTTTAAAACATTACCATCGTGTCACCACAATCTCTTCAACTCGTTAATCAATCACGGTAGTTCAAGTGGTAAAAGAGGTGGGTTTCTTTTTTTTAACCCATCCCAAATATATACACATACATATATATTTATTTATATATGTTTATTTTGAATTAAGGTTAAATTTCGAGGTTGAATAAATATATTAAATCTATTTATTTGAAAAATATCAATAGATAATGATTTTTAAGTTTCTATTTTAAATTTTATGTACTACATTAGTAAATAATTTTATTACTTTTTTTTATTTTTTATTTATTAATAAAAGTATTTTTTTATAAGGAAAAACTTTCCAAATTTTGTAATATAATTAATATATTATTATAATTTTTATTTTTTGAAAAAAAATGTTAAATTTAATCTATAAAATATATTATCACACAATTAGATCCCATCCCTTATTTCTATTGTAATTATGTTAAAAACTCATAAATTAACATAAAATATTAAGTATTACTTTATATAGACTTCAATTAGTTTGAGATTCTGGAGTGAGAGGTGTTTCCTTTGTTCACATTTTAAAATGAAATTTTATATATAAAGAATTTGTATTTTAAAAGAGACCACAAATATAAATTTTGTAAGGAGTATATATGCCCCATAGTTAAGTACAATTAAATATCTCATACATATTAAGAGTATAACGTTGTTCCTTGTATTGTAAACCTAAAACAAAGACACACAAAACACCTTAGGAAAGAATTGGTCACCCTTACATAATTAATATCAAACTTTTAACTAAAAAAACAAAGACGGAATACAAAACATTATAATTTCGATACAAAGTACAAAAACATGGAACTAAAAGGACCTTTCATTTCCTTTTCGACAACCACTTCATACCTTAAAAATGATATGACCACAAAGATACAAGGGTGTGTGAGCATGAGCTTCAAGTCACTTCAATACTTTTGCCTTATAAAGACATTTGACAACATTTAGCAGCAAATAAATTTGCCATTGGTAAATTTGAAACCATATTTTCCCCTGAGCTTTAAAATGCTTCTTGGAAATGTTTGTGGATCCCTTTTTTCCCCTGAGATTGTGACTCTGTGTATCAGTCTTTCCACATAAGATACTCCTGAACTAAGGTATATTTCTCGACGTCAGTATGATAATCCTGTCGTCCTTGACTTGACATTCGGCCAAATTTGGCGGCGCGCTCGAAATTGGTAACAACACCTAAATTTAGAAGAGCTCAATTTCGTCTAAGAAGAGCGTGCGCTACGGCCTGCAACTCTCCCCCATCGTTGCCCATACATTCCTGTGAACACGTGCCTTTTTGAAGGGATTCCGTCTCAAAAGAAACGTCGCAATCCATCCAGTCACCAAAACCGGCATATCTTTCCTCCTTAACGCGATGGAATATACCATTATTCGCCGTTGGGATGGGCAGAGCGGAAAATTGATGCTGACCTGGCGCGGTAACAGACGAAACAGACACAGTAGACAAGTTATTAGTGGCTGGGGATGCCGACTCGGCAGCCACGCGTCTTGCCAGCTGCGCCTGGACCGTCGCCAGCTCGGCTTGTAAGCTAGCAACCTGTAACAGGTAAAAAAAAAAAAAAAAGATGCGCTACCGGTAAATCAATACATCCAAATTGAGAATGATATATACAGTTTTTTTGAAATATGTGTATATATATATACCTGTTGCTGGAGAGCGAAAATGTGAGCGACGCAGCCATAGACGGGGTCTTTGAGGCGGGCTTGTGCTTCGTAAGAAATTGTGACGACGGCCTCGCAGCGTTCGGGCGTGGGAATGTGCAGGAGGAGCTTGGAAACATTGCTGGCGCCGAAGATCTTGTGAACTGCGGCGAAGTGCGAAGCGCCCTGATCGGAGCCAAAATATGGGGCAAAAACGCAGCCTTTTACGCATTTTCTTCTTAAGAATTTGCAGGCACCGCACGGCGCTCCTCCTCCGCTCATCGCGACGGCGTTTTTATAGGAGCTTTAGCAGTAATTTCCTGGTGCGGCTGCCAATATTTATGAAATCCTCGATTTCACCTCCAGGATCTGTGTCTTTCTGTCTCCTTGTGGGACGGGACGGGAATCGAACTGGCGACCTCCGTATAAGAGGGGAACGCGGAGAAAAGGAGGAGGGTTGTGAGATGGTTGTCCGTGCGGGGTGCAGGGGTTTTGAGGGCGAGGTTTGAAGGGCGAAAACGGCCGGCGGCGGCCAGCTGGGACCCACTTTGTGTTGATTGTCGCTATGTGGGGTGACATACCCCCGACAAGGTCGATTATCTCCATGCGGACAAAGAGATGAGATAGAGACTCTCAACAAACTTGCGTATGGGAAACCCCCTGGGCCCTCACCGAGTCTGCATTCATGGTATTATACTTACCCCTCCACCTATGAAGGGACTCTTCAACATGAGTAAAATTGCATAGCGGTGGAAGGGCGTCCGAGGTTGATGTCAGAGGGCTAAAATTTAGGGTTTGCGCACATGTAGTTGGAGTGTTTTATATGATTTTGTAATTTTTTTAATATTGTAATTAATATATAGTGAGATGGCAGTTTGTGGAGTGCTGAAATGTTTTGTCAAAACTTAATGTTGTACGTTTTGTCAGTTTCGCCAGCGCTCCTCTAGACATATTTCTTAAACCTCTGCAGCAACAAGTATTGTTGCCATAGCGCGCATTAATTGTCTGAGGGTGCCCTCGAGTGCGCATTTATCGTCATTTTTGCTCATGTGTGGGGGTCTTCAATTGACCCACAAAAAAGAGAGAGGATTGTTAAGAGATTTCATGCTTTGAGAGTCAATTGATGAATGTGAAGAGTTTTTGGTAAGAAAAATGTGTAAAACAAAATTGCCAATATTTTAAATCATTTAATTATGATTTTAAATTGCCAATAGTTCGACTTTATTTTAGTTTTGTTGAGGGATTGCCTCTATTTTTCACCCTGAATTGGTTGAAATATTCACTAAATGTACTTGTCCTATCTGATAATGGGTGGTGTATGGTTGATAGATATTACACATTGTTGAAGCAAAAGCACTAAGGCTAGGAATTTCAATTGCTAATGACACACTACAATTTGTTGAAGATGTTTGGAGATTCAAATCCTATTGTAAATGTTGTTGAATTTGGTCACTATTAAGTCTATTAGTCTTTCATATGAAATCAAGGTGATTGAACTCCTCTTAAATCAATTCAAATAGGGAGAACTCCAACACATCCACAAAAAGTATAATACACAGGTAGATAATGGAAAATATTGGTGTGAATCTTAATCTTGGAATGTGATGGATATGGAAAATACATTTGATGTCATGTCTCTATTCAGTCTCATTCTTTCCGGGTTTAGCAATTTGCTTACAACTTGGAATTAAACTAGCATATTGGTGTCCCTCTTTGTTTATTTGAATCAATTGGCATGTTTTCCGCACCTCCTTGTTGCAATTTTTCTTTGATGAGAGCTAAATTTCATCATGTATTCTATGTTTTGTTATAATTTAAATCTCTCTTTTTTATTAAAAAAATATTAATGTCTACAAAAGGCAAAACTTGGCCTATGGGATTGAAAAATATAATTTAAAGTAAGGAATAGGGATTGCAAAAGAAACTCCAACGAATTCAAAAACTAAAGAATAGACAACTAAGAAAATAAGAAAGAAATCATATCTTTCATTATCTCACATATCTCACCATATCTACGTCCCTATCAAGAGGTCGCTTCCTAATCAATATTGAAGAATGGATAAAGGGAATAAAAGAAGCAATTTTCGTATATAAATCATTATAGGGTGAAGTTTCTAGCCAAATGATGGTGAAGATCACACATCTCTCACAAGAAGAGATTTGGGTATTTATAGTCCTCATAAGCCATGAATTTTCGGACATAGTTATACAAATCTATGAAGAGGCAAAAAAATTGCCCTCTAATCTCATAGTAAGGAGAACATCTAAATAAAAAATGATCCCATGTTTCAGGCTCCAAGTAATTTTTTGAAAAGTAAGATGTTCCCGAGGAAAATGGTGATCTATTCCTATGCGAAGGTGATGTGAACAAACTCTTAATTTTGTTAAATAAACAGGGTCATACAGTAAGATAATTGGAAATAGATGTAGCTTGGAGGTTCGATAAGCCCATTCTTAAAGTAGAGATATGTATTGTGGTAGTACTAATGCCGAAGCTGCGGAGAAAGAGGTTGACAAGGCTCTAGCCTTTTGCACTAAACGTAGGCTCTATAGATCTTATCAATAATACCCTTATGTATCTCCCTTTTGGATACACTTGGAGCATCAATTGCAAAATTATGAGGAGGGAGTCTATCGTTGTCAATATCAATTCAGGTTTGATCCAAATTCCTAAATTAAGGCCCCTACATTTCAACCCCATATAGAAGAGTGGGTGCAACAAATGAGTGGAAGTGGAAAATATTTGTTTGGATATCGAAGAATTGAATTCAAAAGCATTATTTCTCAAGATTGGTGAGGGTAACATACCCCTTTTTATATTGGACTCAACAAATGGAGATAAATTAAAATGTGGCAAAAAAAAGGCCCATAGATAAATTGTTATCCAATTTTGCCCCTCAGGAAAAATTGGACAGTCAAGACTCGACAGAGAGAAAATGAGGGATTGGTTCGGCCATGGGAGATCACATTTCGTGATTGGCCGAACAAGTTTAAGAGGACCAAACACATTGCAGAGGAGCTCAGGAGTTTGAGCTAGTTAGGGAAATGAAGGAGCTCCAAAGTCTGAAATTAGAACTTCAAAGGTGTAATTGTTCAGAGGTAGGCCTAAGAAAATTGGTGAAACTCAGAGATAGGGAGTGGAAAGCTTCGAAATTTAGAGGTCAACGCATAAAAGGCAGGTCAAATTCAGAGTTTTAGAGTCTTGAGAGCTCACAACTCACAGTGCCACATGGGAAAACGAAAAGGTTCGAAACCTGAAGTCTGAAATTCAGACTTCAGGGTTTCGGGAGTTCGTAGTTGGCAATAGGGTTGAGTGGATGAACAAATCCCAAATCCTGAAACCCCGAAACCCAAAGTCTCAAAACCCCGAAACCCGAAGTCTCGAAACCCAAAGTCCCGAAACCCAAAAATCTGAAGTCTCGAAACCTCGAATCCTGAAACCCTGAAGTCCCAAAACCCCAAACTCCCAAAACCTCGAAACCCCAAAACCTAAAGTCCTGAAACCCCAAAACCCGAAGTTTGAATTTAAGACTTCGGGGTTTCAGAATTTCAAAACTCTCGATCCAACATGAGCGATGAACAATGCAACAATCTCCGAAGTAGAAAAGCTCGAAGTTTCAAATCCTGAAATTCTAAAATTTCAGATTTCGGAGGGTGCGATGCATTTTCAGAGTCTGAAAAAATAGAGCCAACCACTCGCATTTATTACATTATGGCACCCTCATCTTCAGATGGCCATAAGTTTTGACAGGGAGCTCAGATTTGCACAAAATTAGACTTTTTGGAAAGCTCTCAGTGTCCTCTACACAACTAAGACTGGATTTCTTATTTTTAATAAATTTAATTATTTCAAAATGTGGAAGTACAGTCCGCCATTTTAGAGGAGTGGTTTCAAATTTCTCACCTATCAGAATGCTGAGGTATGGGCTTCTTTTCCTCCCCAACAAGCAAGGTACAATGGAGTATGGGCTTTGCAGACTTTATTATCCATCCCACAAGGACAATGATGGATTTTGCAAGAGATTGGAGTGCATTTTAAAATTTCTTCTCTCTCTCTCTCTCTCTCTCCTCATTTTCTTCCTCTATTAATTATAAGGGGTTTGCATGTGCAGTTGTTGTTGATCTTTCTTCTCCCATGCACTCCGTTTCTTCTTGGGGCTCTAAACCTTCCTCCAAACACTGTAATGACTTCATGCCTTTCTCCCACATGCAATGTACTGTGTATAGTTCATGAGCAATAAAAATTATGTTTTGTGTTAGTGGTTTTAACCTTTGCATGATTTTTGTGTCTCTCTTACCTCTCATTACAACAGGGTGTTTTGTGCATATTTCATAGTTATTGCAGGATATGGGTGTTTTGTGTTTATCAAGAATGAAGATTGTTTGTATTTGGGGTTTGTGTTGTAGCTGTCCAACTTTCCCTTAATACTTTGGTGGAACTTGGGTTTGTGTTGCATTTTTCCAACCTTCTCAGGATTCACCCTTTCTCCATTTTGTAGGGTTGGGAAGAGTGATTAACACCCCTTTTTGGGTGTATCACCACTCGTAGTGTGGGTTTCTTTCATGTAATCCTTCTATCTTTGTCCCCTTGGAAGCATTAGATTAAGATTAATCAATGGTTTGCTTGCATTAGGAGTAGTTAGTGACACGTAGGTTAGGAGCAGGAACCAGCCTTCTCTGGAGATCTTTCCCAATTGCAAAGTCCCACACTTTGGATCTCCATGTCATGCAATCACACTAACAGTTTCAATCCATTGAGTTGAAAATAATCAAGGGTGTTGTAATTATGCATCAACATAAACATATGAAGAGACTGTCTTATCCCTTTGACATTTATATGTTAGGGAAAAAATTATCATTGATTTTTGGAGTGTTAAAAACCATAAGGTAGATGCAAGATAATGGGGGACAAAAGGGGGAGATTAGTGACTAATTTTGTTTCTTGAAAATAACAATACTTGAACTTGGAAGGCATTTAGAGACACTTAGGAAAATAATTTAATAAGATAAATTGTGGCATTTACTATCTAGAAAAGTTTGTACAATACCCAAATGATATTTAAGTATGTAAAATCTATGCATTTCTAACAATGACTTATTATGTATTTATATGAAAACATAACAAAAGTGCATGCATACAAACACATTTTTTAGGAGTAAAAAAATTAATTTTTTGAATGAAATCATATACAATGATGGAAAATATGTCAAATATTGTCGAGAATATTTTTCTTAATTTTTCAATCAATATATTTTTTATAAGTTTACATTGACCAATAAAGTTGGAAAAATGAAAAAAACAAGTGTACGCACACAACTTTTCCCCCTTAATTTCATATATTTGATTTAAAAAAAGAGCAATCATTGTGTAGATTGTTGAGATATATGTTTTGTGAGAAGTTGATTAAATTTGAAAAGTTATTACATTGTTAGTAACCCCCCCAGCCCCACCACGCTCTCTCTCTCTCTCTCTCTCTCTCTCTCTCTCTCTCTCTCTCTCTCTCTCTCTCTCTCTCTCTCTCTCTCTCTATCTATCTATCTATGCTATATATATATATATATATATATATATATAGGTACCCTAATGAGTTATGATAGTAGAAGTTAAGTAATAATTAAAAATAATAATCTACTATTTAAAAATATTTTTTCAAAAATTACGTTCACCCCTTTATAGATCCATTATTTATTTATTTATTTCATTAAATAAGTCTAACAAACTATTTGTGTCCATGACGGTGGATAAATACTCTAAACTATCCAAAATTCATGTTTGATGGTCTAGTGCAAGTCCAAGACTCAAGCTCGGATCCTCAAGTCAAAATCCAAGGTTGTTTGGGGGCAAGAGAAAATCTAAAAGAAATTTAAAAATATGCACACCCTTTGTAAGAGTATTTTTATTCTTTAATGAATTACAAAGGTCACACACCCTTTGTAATTCATTAAAAAATGATTAAAATAATAATTTTACAAAGGGTGTGCACCCTTTGTAATTTTGTTTTACCATTTATAATGAATTATAAACGGTGTGTACCCTCTATATTACATATGGTGTATACCCTTTTAAATTATATATGCCAAACCCATTCAAAATAGGTTTTGTCAATATTTTACAAAGGGTTTAGGTCCTTTCTGAAATTCACAAAATTGGCCACCAAATTATCCATCATCTTTTTCTTCAAACTTACCTGAAGGCCATGTGTATCAGAAAATGATGTTAAGATATGTAGTTAAGTCTAGAGCTCTTCCTATAAATGGAACATCAAAATGATATTGTTTGTAAATAAAATAAAACTAATACAAACTGTGTGCAATAGATTACCATATATGCCTAGAAAGTTTATAATATTTTAGGTATTTATAGACCAAAAAAGTGTATAGGCTAGTGTGCAACCTTACTTAAACCCAATCATACTTTTCACCCCTTATGTCTCATCAACACTTGTGCGCACTTACCAAAAATTGACTCTTATAGTTGATTATAACATGTGATATCACCAAATCAAGAACACCTAGAGCCTTGAGTCTATTGATGAGAAAAATTTGAGGAAATATAGCAAACATTTTGTGAAAGCATACAAATCATTAATAAAACTTGCACCTTCTAGCCTTACGTTCCTCAATTATAAAAGTAGAAGTGAAAATATGATCACTTGTGTGACGATTCTTCCTAAAAAACCTACTTGTCCCTTAGCTTTCACTTTTTTAGTTTCAACCCATCAAGATATATGGATGAATAAAGCATTGGTAAATGTTTTTTCAATTGTTCGATAAATCATGATGTTCAATTATTACAAGGATCATTTTGGTCTCCATATTTATGAATTGGGTCCAAATGATGTGGTTATTTCCTAGTTGGAAGAATAACATATAATAAAATATAGCTAAATATATTGGCTAGGTATCTATAGCTAAAAATTCTGGATTTTAGTTGAAGAATTTTCTTTAATATTATCTAAATATTGAGATTTATTACAGTTGAGTTTAAGGATAACTCAAAGGACCAGGTGATTGATAAAGAAATAACAATGAATAAACATGGGATTAACAAGTATGCAAGAATGGTTAGGCACTTTGTAAAGGGTAGATGCATAGTCCAACCAAGCTGAAAGATAAGATATAGTTTCTTAAGTAGAATACCCTTGAAAAATATTTTGGGGGTGAGTTTAAAATGATGGAGAATGGATTTACGCTTTTTTCTAGACATGTCGTATTTACATACTTCTAAGGATACTTTTATAGATTCTTTGCATATGTTTATATTTGTGTGGATCCTTTTCCATTGTAGACTTAGTTAGCATATGCATATTTCTACAATTGGAGTCAAACCAGGCATTATGCAAGTAATGGCTAACACTAGGTTGACAAGGTATATGGATTAAATAGGGAAAAGACTATAATGTTGAAGAAAAATGGATTTGATGAAGAACATAGTATGCTCATCTAGGTTATGGATAACATAAGCTAAAAGGAATCTTATTTTAATAATATTAATGTATTTTTCATCAAATTGGCTATCAAAATGCATAACTTTGTAGTTTTTGGGGTTAAACAATGTTAGGAACAATAAGGAGAGAGATAAGTGCTAGTGAAAAAGATCAAAAAGAGGGAGAGGAAAAGATAAAACTTGAAGGTCTAGACCTTTGATAAAATATCCTTGCTAGCAATGATGTAGTCCATAACTTATGAACCACTAATAAAAGGGTAGCAAGTGAAACCTATGTTGTATGAAAAATAGATAAAACATTGAGGATCACCAAGCCATGTGAATTCCCTAAGCTAATCACATGTTTCCCATATGAAGATATGTTTTGATCCAGGAACAATTAAGTTCAAAGGCCTTCGTTTTGTATGTCCATTGATTGAGTCAATACAAGATCTAGATAAATGTCATATATTGTACAACGCACACAAAAATTGAGAATTGAAGTCAGTAATAAAGAGGATATGCCAAGAGAATCTTATTATTTATGGTGTAGGTTTGGAAAATTTGAATCATATATATACATATATATATATATTTAATATTGCATATAGTGAAGAGTATGAGTTATAATAACAAACACCAAATAATAGTTTCCTTTAAGAACATCTTCTCAATAACACCCATAAGAATCTAACATGTACATCCTTACCATAATAAAGAAGACAATAGAATGAATACTTTTAACAAGTGAAAATTTTATTTTAAAGTTTAGAAAACATTTGTTTATTGAAAGAAAAATTAGAGCTTAAATTTTAAATAAAATTATGTCATTGTTGGATCTTAATTCGAAAATAGTTGAAATTTAATGGTCAAATGCTCAATAATATAAGAAGCACTAAATTTTCTAAATTTTGAGCCAAACAAAAGTACAATCACGTTGTAGTTGTAAATAATCTTAAATATAATTTATCAATATCTTTATGAATAATATTACTTATAATTTATAATAAGTATAAATTAATAAAAATTACAAGAAAAATAATAATAAAATGATTAAGTAATATGATACCCACTGTAGACAACAAATTTGGGTCACACTCCCCTTGGTCCCCTTTAATTAATTAATGTAACGTATTCACCTAACCATGACCCCTTACCCCACATTCATATTAATTTAATTACTTATAATTGAATTAATGTTCATCCTCACATTATTAATTAATTTAATTACTTTAATTAAGTTAATTTACACATCACCTAGACACCTCACCATGGACTTATTCTTAGCCTATTAATTAATTAAGACTAGGTCCCTACTTATCCCAACCAACTGGGACTTAGTCTAACCCTAAAATTAAAGTCTTGTTCCTTCTACAACAACACTCCCACTTATCTAAGCACTAATCCTCACTTGAGACCGGGATTAACAATCAAAATCATGCCAAAAATAGTAAAGATCAAGCTATTTTTGGTAACTTGAACTAATTCACCCTAATTGACACCAATCTATCCTTGGCCGACGTTGGTCACCTAAACCGCCATCGGTTCCTTTATATACAATTTTACGAACTTTTACCTGGGTTGGTCATTTTTGAGTTTAGAGAGTGCTATTGTAATCAACCGAAGATATCATAGCCATTGCTTCATCCAAATGACGTCTACACACCACCAAAGAGCAGCACAGGCCAAGGATTCCCTTCCAGATCATTGGAGCATTCACGGGAACACACAGGTCATACTACCACGGCACTAAACCAGCTACCACCTCACCAATCAATCACCAGCCTCCATCCAGCCACAAGATCTTCATAGCAACAAGTAAGTAATGTGATCTTAATCATTTGTGCTTACTTTATTGCAGATCTCTTTCCTCTATTATTTTCAATTTCTACTGTTATCTAGATATCTCCATCTTCTCACCAATCCACCAACCCAACCAGTTCAAGCCCTTTCACCCTTTGTGACCTCTCCCTCTGTATTCTCAAGTCTTCTCAGTTATATTAAGAACCTAACCACACCCTCCTCACTCTTTGTGCAATCATAGAGAAGCCCAAAAACCATTTTATTGCCAATTTCCCCTACCGATGTCAGTTTACCCTACCATCGTCAGTTTCATCCCTGAACCGACATCAGTCACCTGACCGATATCGGTCTCTGTGTCATTTTATATTCTCAGACCAACAAGCTTCCCACTCACCCAAAACCAACCCAGACCTCAACCAATCAGCCCCAGACCCTTACCAGACCTTTTTGACCTGAACAAACCCTGGTTCTAATTAGATTTAGTGTTATTTTGATATCTAACATAAAATATAGTGTATTGTGTGTATGAGAAACCTAAATCATTACATTGCAATAGGACCTATTTATTTCAATTTCTTATTCACATTGAATTGTTATTAAACAGTGGATTGACAACCTCTTTAGGAAGCACCACACTTTTTGGATATAGCATACGCTAGGCAGTCCACTGTCATATGTTATTTAATACCCTTTTGTGATCTTGCTTTGCATCTACAGGTAGTCCTTCCTAGAAAAAAAGGAGTTCTCTACGATCATCTTGGATAACGTCAACAATGCATGCATTCTACCTTCCACCTTTTCCTCACATGCATTCCTCCTTAACCATTTACCTTCTATTTATTTCGTCATAAAAAGCATAAAAATTATTGGTGAAACATTTTGGCATGCCCAATGGGACCCATTTGGGGTTCTTTGCATTATTCATTCTTAGGGAATCATTGTGTGTTTATTTATTTTTGAAAGAAATTTCACATTAAAATCTTCTCCCTTGAAAACATTCTTCTTCTCCTACTGATCTCAGTGAAACTTGTATTTTGGATTAAAAAGAACACTTCTTTTTATTCTGTATTGCATTAGTGAAAGACATACTCTTTCCTATTCATTATTGCTCTCATTGAATTTCATTGTGGATTTGGGTTTAAAATCTTTGCATCTCATTTCTGTATGTTGCATTCTAGCTCATCTAAATTGTGGGCAACCTATATGCTAGAAGTCATGCCCAACTGATGGTTGAAAAATTGAACCATAGTTCACATTTTGCACACTCTTTATACCAAATCACTGAAAACAAACTACACATTTCTTAAACAACATCTTTCCTGGAAGAAGATGTCAATGATCACACAATCAGAGGATTAGTAGTGGGCTCCAACTGGTTTTCTGGCCAGTTATCATATCAGATAAGGATCCCCCACGCCAAAACTTACCTGAAACTAGCCATAGTTGTCAGTTTCTGTAGCACACCTTCGGTAACCAAAAACTCTACTTTATTCACAAGTCAGTCCTAAATGGCATAAGCCACAACAAAAAATCTACATCATAGGATTTCATGTTTTGCTAGCTTTTTCTTGATTTGTGTTTTGAGGTGTGAGTTCATTCTCTTCATTTTTCTCTCCCTACACACTCCACCATCATAGTTGGTGTATTTCGACTATTTATGAGTGTGTTAGGGATGATCATTTCCATACTCAGTCTCTAAGTTGGCCTTGTTATTTGACCTAAATCACCAAAAATTCAATTTTTTCATCTTTCACAGATTTCACAGTAACTGGTGTTGGTCCAAAAACCACCATCGGTTTCATAATCTTACCGCTGTCGATTCACTGAATATCATCAGTTTTAGGCTATTTTGGTTATTTTGCCAAAGTAACATCAAATCTTCATTTATTTTCTTTTTATGACTTCCTTGGTCATCTTACTAGTTTCTAAGTCTTTGATATTACCTTCAAATTCTAGTTCTATCTCATTTTCACCATTTATTGCCAGAGTTACCAATCTGACATTTTCCCATAGTCACCGACATCAGTCTATCTGACCAGTGGTGGTTACCCCATCATACCGACATCAGTTACCCTAACTGACGTCGGTCTCTGTGTTCTAAATTTTTAATCAAAACAATGATCAAATCACACATTTTAGACCCATTTTTCTCCATTCCTTCTATGTTTATACATTATCAACAAAGCTCAGAATACCTGTTCTATTGTCAGTCACATGGTTTTGACTCATAGACAAGCCAACACTCTCATGTTTCATGCTAGCCACCAGCCGCTCCCACCTAGCCCATCACCCCCTTCCATCTTATCACCTATGGACCCCAATCAAGATCTTTCCATACCCACTGGTGATGAGGAGTTCACGAGACTCCTTGATCACAACCCCACCGCTCTGCAGTATTATCTCGCTCATTCATCTACCAGTGATTCATTAGGGAATTTTTTATACGACATGCCTATTTCCATTCCTCCTACCCTTGCACCCACTTCTGCATTCAGCTACTACTAGCTTGGCCTTACCCTCTTCCACCTTACCACCTGTGGTTTCCCAGCTTGACCCTACATCATCGATATCTGTTACACCTATGAATCTATCACACCTTTGACGTTTGTCGCTCCTACGATGTCAACCATGCCTTTATCAACCACCTTGAGTGTAGGTCTATCTACACCCGCCACCTCTCATATACCTATTGCATCTCAGCCACCATTGGTGTCAGCAGCCCACACTCCCTTCCAAAACATCATCCTCTCCATCCCACAGTCTCTTCCTCTGATTTCTATGAGGGTATTTACATCCATCCACCTACCTACACCTATCACCAACAAGCCCCTATTTCATCTACCGCTTATTCAGGATACTTTCCCTCTACATCTATTCTGGCCTATGTTCCTTCCTCACAATTTTCGTACTCGGCACCACCACATACTGGGATTCCACCCACATCATACCCACCTTATCTACCCCCTTATATTGCAGGGGGTGCCCCTAGTCATCACAACCTACCAATGATCTTATCAAAATGATGATGGACAAGATGCAGACATTAGAAGCATCTGTCTCAGCTCACGTAACTCTCTGAAATATAATGAGATTTTCAATGAGCCCATTCACCCATCCATTCTGATTCATCCATACCCTCCCCATTGGGAAATTCCTAAATTCAACCGATTCAACAACAAAGAAGACCTGCAACAACACTTGTGGTCTTTTAAACATGTGTGTTATCTGATCGCTCATGATGACACTTTTCTCTTGCAGACATTCCCAATGTCCTTGACAAGACCGACTTTAGATTGGTATAGTGCTCTACCAGGCATTCCATATTTTCATTTAATCAGGTAGCTCAGGATTTTCTAGACCACTTTTCTATCAACATTGTCAAGAAGGTCACCATGACTGACTTGTACGCGACACACCAATATGAAGATGAATCTATCACAAATTTTATTGCTCATTGGCAGAGCCTGATCAACCAACTCACATTCCAACTGCCTCAAACTGAGTTAATAGAGTTGTTCACCAGAGCTTGTGCTAGACACATCTCACCAACTCTCCAAGTTCAAACCTTCTGCACATTTGACGAGGCATTCACCATGGCCCGAAAACTTGAAATTCATGCCATTGAAGAGAAGAAGATACAATTGCGTAACAAGAACATTGTGTTTAAATCAAATGATACCTCTTCTTCTTCCAAACCGTAAAATAATTATTCTAAAGCAAAAGGATCTGCCAACGCAGTAGTTTTGAAAGCCGGCCCATCTCATCCATCCAACCAATCAAATCCTTCTTCCAATCTTTCTCCTATTTAAGGATTTTCAGTTCAAGTGAGAGAAATGAAAATATACTCCCACAGGAGAACCCTACTCTTCAGTTTTATAAAAACTTCTAAAAGCCCAATTAGTCACTCTTCCACCCATAAAACCACATATTAGTTTTGACCCCTCTCCTCCTATGCCTGCATGGTACAAACAAAATGATTACTGCAACTATCATCATGCGTTAGAGGTCATAGCGACGTAATTGTATAACTTTCAAAAACATCATCCAAGAAATGTTAGATAATGGAGATCTCATCTTGGATAATCCTAATGCACCAGCTAATCAGAACCTTCACATCTTCAAGAATTCATTCCCAAATCACACCTTGTCATCTAACCAAACCAGAAAAACCTTGACCAATGACAGTAACGTTCATGAGGTTCATGTCATTTTTGACATCATACCAGCTCTTCCTACTCAATTTCCTCCCACTCCATCTATCGAGGAGATTCTTGCATGAGCTCCTTCATCCATGGAGGGACCTGTTTCATCTTCTCCTTTACCCATAGAGGAGTCTCCCTTATCTTCTCCTTCACCCATGGAGGAGTCCACCATATTTGTCGATGCAGTTTCCCCACTCACCTCTCAACCTGATGAACAACCCGTAGTACTTACTCTTCTACCCATGAGGAGAGTCATGCTTACCTTCTTCTTCACCAAAAAGATGAACTTACCTCATCCAACTTGCCATCTCCCCTACCCATAGGGGATCCATTAGCAACATCCCTTCCTATTGGTGATAATTCTCCATTGGCTTTCAAGGATCCTGTTGATCTGCTCTTGTCTCTTCTACCCACAAAGTCTGAAGCCAACCATTTCCCTATCTCACAGACATTCTTTACAGGATTACTACCAAATCAACATCATCCCCCTACATCAGTGCCATTCTCACATTTGGCTGACCTAGCTTGGATTATGTTGACAATTCCATGCTTTGGGGATGCCTTCGACTGCTGTCTCAACTCAAATGCAGATGTTGTCTACCTGACACTTCCATGATCTATCCAAAGGTGTTTCAGACAACCAAACCCACCATGCCCATGCCAATTGTAGCAGACCCATTCTTCATCACCCTTGCCCACACCTAAACCTTTACCATCAAATGAAATTTTTCCTATGCCTAAAACCTTACCTACACCTATACCTTCCTCCACGTCCAGACCCATTACCACATTAGGAGTCATGCCGACATCAAGTCTAGTCCATCCTCCTATCAAACTAGATTTAGCCATGTCCTCACAAGTCATCACAAAGACTATTCCCCCACCTAAGAGGAAGACCCAACCCCTTAGGCTACATACACCGGCTTCACCCACTATCCCTATGTCACCTTCACCACTTCCATCTATCCTAGGTCCCCACCCATCAATCTTGGCCAAACAACCTCCTACCTAGAGTAAACCAAAAACACAACAGCCCACCTTGTCATGATCCTCTGTTACACCCAAATTACCTACACATCTTATGCCTTCACCATCACCTACATCCTTTCTACCTCCTATACCTACACCACTTCTTGTATCCTCATCATTACCCATGCCATTCCCTTCTCCTCAACCAATCCCTTCCACATTTCCTCTTACCACAACCTTCACCACACCTCCATTATCACCTTGGCTAACCTCGTCCCCTTCTACCATCTACCTTCCCTTCTACATCACACACTTCTTCTTCACCTTTACCCAAGAAGGTGCAACCAAATCCCAAAAACCCACTACCTTCCAAAGAGGTAGTTAAACCTACACCACCTTCAACAACTAGTTCACCTACTACACCTTTACCCAAGAAGGTGCAATCCAAACCTAAAACTGTACTATCTACCAAACAAGTAGTCAAACTTACTCAACCTCTGATTCCACCTCCAGTGACACCTCTCCCACCAAAGTCACCCACACTTCCATCCAAACCCACACTTACTTCACATTGTGATCCATTGGTAGGGTCTTACGCCAACATCTTAGCTAACCTTTTGGAAACCTCTGTCATCACATTGCCACCGCTTAGACCTTATGACCCACTCAAACCTAAACCAGAAGGGTTTGATGATACCAAAATTTTTGCTTACCATCGTGTGCCAAGGCATGATGTGGAAAACTGTAAGGCTCTTAAGACTATTCTTCTCCAACTATGTTCTCTCAAAGAAAACTTTGATGATGATGATCTTTTAGATGAGGACCCTATTCCACCTACACCTATCACCACACATCCTCATCCCTTACCTATTCAAAAACCTCCATCTCCACCTCCACAACCCTTTTATCCTCCTCCAACATTTGAGATCAATATGGTCCACATAAGAGAGCTAGCCAAACCTCCACCAAAATGCCAATGTGCACCACATTGCTTTCACAAAACCATTATATTCCCTCACCATATTTTTTCCTCATCCTGTCACTACACCTTTCATGACTCACCTTCTCCTTCACCGCAGATCAATATGGTTCAAGTTTCCACTCGAGCCTAGAAGGACAAAGGAAAGGAGAAAACAACCAGCTCATCCACTACTCTTTTACCCAATATTCCATCTGCACCTACACCCAAAATCACCATCCGTGGACCTGCATACCCTATTTCTGATGGGGTTTCCCATTGTACAATGCTTAAACAATTACACCAGTCTCCTCTCAAAATGTCTTTATATGACCTCATCAAACCTCTGAGTCTCATCGTCAGGCCCTCATTGAGGTCCTGTAATCTATTGAGGTTCTACCTAATGACCTTACACCTGTTGCATCCATTATCACTCCTCACCATGTTCCTCTCTCACCACTTCACCCCCTTCCTCTGCTCCCACTACCACTCATCAAGTAGCCACTCTCAGTTTCTCTGATGACAAGATTGTACCTCTCTAATCGGATTATCCTAACCCCACCCTATTTATTTCCATCTACGTTGATAATATACACATTCGATGCATTATGATCAATGGAGGTTCTAATATTAACATCACTTCCTCCCATGTGTATAACCAAATGTGCATCCCTTCCAATTACATGCATAATAACCCAGTTATGTTGTTCATTTAATGATGCCATGACTTCCACCCTCAGCACCATCATTCTCCACATTAGCAATGGGCCCCTGTGTCATTCCTTAATTATTCTATGTCTTAGAGGGGGAATTCTAGTACAACCTGCTATTTGGCCGACCCTGGATTCGTGTCATGGGTTGTGTTCCTTCAACCTTACACCGTTGTTTAAAATTCAAACATGAAGGGCACAACTATACCATTCCAGCTGACCCTTCACCATTCAAGACCTGTAACATGTTGTATCGACCCAATGATGTCCTTATACTAGTTAAGGCATCTACCACCGCTACCACTTCTTCTTCAGCCACTACCTCATCCACCACTTCTGCCACTACATCTTCCACAACTAACTCCTCTATTCCCACTACTACCGCAACTTCTGTAGCTGACCCATCAGCCAACCCATCTACTTCTCAAACATCCAATGCTTCTTCTTCCTAGCTGTCCAGTGATTCATCCATTCCCGCTACCCACATACCAACTACTGATCCCTTAGAAGGTGTTTTTCAATGCCTCACTCTGGGGGAGTACCACCTTTATAACATTGACACATTCCTTACTCCTCAAGAGTATGGTAACCTTCACCAACATCCCCACTATGATCACCGCATAGGTGAAATTTTCCCCTACGGTCCTCCCCACCTTCGCACCAACTTAATGTATGGGGGACTTGATTCTTCTACCTACTCACCCGAGCCACCTTCCCAAATTCAACCATTTTCCTCTGATCTTCAATCTCTCACCAACCACTACTTCACCCACACATTCCTTCATCATTATTCTTGGAAGGGATTTGGCTTTGGTTTCTATGAACAAGGCCACCATACTGTCATTCCTTGCACCACTCGTAAGCATAAAGACTACAGTGGTATTGGATTTTCCAAACCACCTTCCAAGAAGGCCCAAGTTGAACTCATTGAGGATGATAAACATTCCCCACCCCATTCACCTACCTCACCACCTTCACCTACAGAGTCTATGGATCCAGAATCCATTCCTCCTAACTTTTTTTTTGTGAACACCATTTCCCTAGGACCTCTGACTTATCAACGTGATGGCGAGGCTCCCTCTTCTCTTCCCTTCCTGTATCCTGACATGATCGATGACGATATGCCTTCTATTAACATCATTCAATGTCAGGACGATGAGTCTATTCTCACCTACCTTGGTGCAGAAGATTCTTATATTCACCTGGTCATTACCTTCTGAGACACAAACCATGTTGAATGAATCAACCATTGAAATCAACATTCACACTCAGGATGACCTGCACATTCTAAAAATAGGCCAATATTTAGATGTTTACTGAACACGAAGCTTTCACTTCTTTCCTCTAGGATCATAGCAATGCTTTTACTTGGTCCTACGCTGATATGCTCGGTATTGACCCAAACATTGTGGTCCACAATATCATAACCATTCCTGATGCCAAACCCATGAAACAGAAGCTGTGAAAAATGCATCCTCGCATTTCCCTTCTTGTCAAAGAAGAAACTCAACACGCCTCCTTTTAGTTTCCTTCATTCTACCCATTGATTATCCCCAATGGATCTCTAACATTGTTCCTGTCACAAAAGTGACAGGGGGACTTCTGCATTTGCATGGATTTCCATGACCTTAACTTGGCTTGCCCCAAAGATGACTTTCCTCTACCTAGTATTGACCAACTAGTTGATCTCATTGCCGGCCATGAGATGTTATCACTCATGGATGGTTTCTCAGGTTATAACCAAATATTACTCACCCTAGAAGATCAACACAAAACCACCTTCATCACTCCTTGGGGGACCTTCTGCTATCATGTCATGCCCTTTGGCCTTAAAAATGTTGGTGCTACATATCAGTGGGCTATGAACTTATATATTTCATGACATCATGCATAACATATTGGAAGATTACATTGACAATATTCTTGCCAAATCTAAACATCAGGTCAAACACCTTGTAGTCCTTAAGGTTGTCTTTGATCATCTCATCAAATACTGTGTTTGCCTTCAACCTAAGAAGTGTTTATTCACTGTTCTCTTAGGCAAGCTCCTTGGTTTTATCATTTCTTTATGTGGCATTGAATTTGATCCCACTAAAATCAAGGCTATTCTCGAGATGCCTCCACCTACTAACCTTCGTCAACTTCTTAGTTTGCAAGGCAAGTTACAATCTATTCGTTGCTTTATTTCTCAACTTTCCGATTGTTGCCATCCATTTCATCATCTTCTCAAAAAGGATGTCTCCTTCAAATGGGATGATGAATGCCACAAATCCTTCAATGCCTTAAAACAATACCTCCTCCAACCACCTGTGCTCATTCCACCTAAGGATGACCAACCATTTTACCTTTACATTTCTTTTATTGATCATTCCCTGGGTGTCATGCTCACTCATCATGATGAGCAACATAGGGAGAAAGCGGTTTATTATATAAGTCATACACTTTTAGACTATGAAACTAGATATACTCATGCCAAAAAACTATTCCTAGCCTTAGTCTTTTGTCACCACTAAACTTCACCATTACCTACTCAACCACAAAACCTTCATTGTCACCAATACTGACCCCTTACATTACATGTATGCTAAGCCCTACCAACATCAATGTGTTGCACGTTGGCTCATGCTTCTTGTAGACCTAGATCTCAAATTCATCCATCAAAAATATGTCAAAGGACAAACCATTACTGACCAACTCGTAGATGCACCTCTCTCCAGAAACCAATCTTCTAACTTTGACTTCCCTGATGAATCCATTTCTACCCTCTCCCTGGATGATATCATTTACCAGATGACCTTATTCTTTGATGGTTCCAAATGTCAGTGTGGGGGTGGTGTAGGAGTTATCCTCATTCCTCTTGATGGTGAGCCTATGCCATTATCTTTCAAACTATATTTTGATTATACTAACAATATCACCAAATATGAAGCACTCATGTTAGGTCTTCAAACCACCATAACCTTAGATGTTAAATCAATTAATATCTTTGGTGACTCTCAACTGGTTTTGAACCAAGTTAATGGTATATACCAGTGTCATAATGAGATACTTCAAAAGTATAAACATCATGTTGACATGCTTTTGACTACCTTTGACCATTATGAACTTCAAACCACCCACGCATTCCACTAATAAATTTGCAGACACCATGGCCTGTCTTGCTTCTCAAATCCCCACTTCACCCTCTGACTCAAAAATATTTGTCACAGTACAAAGGTTGCAATCACCTTCTTATCTATTCTGAGACGTTAACCTTGTAGGAAACATTGAAACTAACCCACGTGAATTTTGGTATAAGAAGTTTGTTGACTACCTTTCCCTTTCAATTCTACCTCCAGATCTTACTCGCAATGGACAACGAGCCTTCCTCAAAAGTGTCTCTCGCTATGTCATCATGGGTGGTCTTCTCTATAAATGTGGATTTGATGGTATCCTCTTACGATGCCTTACAAGTTTTGAAATCCCATACACCATCAAGGAAGTTCACGATGGGATTTGTGGGGGTCACTTCAGTGGCTTAGTTGTCGCTAAGCACATCCTTCACCTTGGCTATTACTGGCCAACCCTAAACCGTGATTTTTGTGACTATGTCAAGCATTGTGTGAAGTGTCAACAACATGAAAATATTCACCACACCCCTAGTCACGCCTTACAGGTCACACGAGACCTTTGGCCTTTCTCTCAATGGGGTTTGGATCTTGTTCAGAGAGATTAACCCTCATTCTTCCCAATGTCATCAATGGATTATTACCGCTACCAAATATTACACTAAATGGGTGGAATTCATACCTCTCATTTCTACAAAATTGAGAAAATATATGAATTCATCAACCATCACATCATTTTTCACTTTGGTGTTCCTCACCACCTCATCACTGATAACAGAAAACAATTCAAAAACAAAACCCTATGGAAACTCTGTGATGCCTTTGGCATTCAACTCAGTTTTTCTTCACCTTATTATCCTCAAACAAATGGCCAAGCTGAATTGACTAACAAAACCCTAAACAAAATTCTTATGAAAGTGGTTGATGATACTGGTAAGGATTGGCACACACACATTCCTTTTTCCTTATGGGCTTATCGCACTAGTATTTTCACCTCAACTGTTGCCACACCTTTCTCTTTGGTCTATGGTACAAAGGTTGTCTTGCCTCTCCAATTCCAAATTCCATCTCTTCGTATCTCACTCAAAGATATGCTCAATGATGATGATTTTTTCCAAGACCATTTGGCACAACTTGAGTTATTAGATGAGTGTTATCTAATTTCTCTTGATCACCTTCAAATCTACCAAAAACATATCAAACGTGCCTATGATAAACATGTCCAAGAATGAACCTTCAAGGTTGGTGACCTCATCCTGAAGGAAAATCAACATGTAACAAAAGTGGAGAAAATTAAATGGGGAAATTTCACTCCTAATTGGCTTGGACCCTATATCGTTACTCATGCCTATGGATCAGGTGCTTATCATTTATCTTCACTTGAAGGTAAACCCAAACCTGAGCCCCTCAATGCCTTGCATCTTCAACCATTCTATTGTTGAATCAAGTTCTATATCACCTTCTATCTATTAAACACTCATCCCTTGAGAAACATTCACCTTCCATTCTACCTATTTTAAGGACCAATGACTAAACAAGAATCATGTGATTATCTGTCACCTTTCAGCCTTATCTTAAATATGAGTACCATGGCTCTACTCATGGCATGATTCTCATGGATACTTTTCATCCTTTTTAGGATGGAATCCCATGGTCGTTCATCACTTAAAACCTCTCTTTCATAGCTAACCTCTATGTGCTATGGTTTTGTCTTCATAAAAGAAGCCTATACTCCTTTATAGTCTTGTCCATGACCTAAAAGTCCAAAAAAAATCAAAAGTAATATACGGGATTTTCAAATTCAAACTCCTTGAGTCAAACTTCTTGTAAATAGATGACTCCCTCCAAAAGGACATCTATCTTTCCATCTTTCTGCTATAAATAGATTGCTCCCTTAAAGGAAAGCTATAAAAAGCTAGCCCTATTGTACATAGTCTATCACAAAAAGAAGACTATTTCTATAAAAATAAAAATAAAAAATATTCTGAAGCTTCCCACATCGATCAACTTCACGAAGACCTCAAGGAGATATTATATTCATCCCACATAGACTTCCCGCATCGATCAATTTATAAAACAAAAGCAAAAAGAAAAAGATAACTTTTTTTCATCATGGACTTGCCTATTTTGGTCTTGGGTATCTTGCAGAAGAGGCATGTTGTCTCACACCAAGGTTACGCTAAAACAACCCATTTCACCTCACCATATTTCCTTTCTAATCTTCTACCTACTCAAGGGACGTGCCACAAATGTGACATTTCATGATCATGTGACTTTATTCACCCTTAGAACAGTCAATCATGCAACACCTTTAGGGTCTTACATTCATAAGCCAATCTTTGGTATGATAGACTCATAATGGTTCTTACCAATTAGGTGGTTTTTTTCCTCCTCTTACCATTCACCTCTTTTCTTACTTATTGATTCTGCTACACAAGACCAAACCTTCGACACCTACATTCTGGGAATTCCTCTCCCACCAAAATAACCCATGCCTATTCAACCTAAACTCAACCATGCCTAAATTCACCATGCCTTCATGACCTAAACTCAACCACACTTTAAATGACCTAAACTCAACCATGCCTAAATGACCTCAACTCAATCATGCCTAAAACCTACTGACCCATTCATCTACCTTATCATATTCTTCCCTAGCTTATGGGAGAACTACATCGGCTTGAGGCCCCTTTTTGTTGGGGCTATGTAGGTAGCACTCTGAGGGCATGGGGCCCTTGGAGGTTAGCTTGGCCACTTTTACCCCTAACCAATTTTTCCCCTTTACATTCACATTCTACCCTAGTTAGTTTCCATTTACACAAAAACTTGGAAATTAATATATCATAAAAACATACATACCTACCATTTTATCACCACAACCATATTCTACTTAAATCATTTCATATTTCCATGATATTAATTACTTGGAAATTTAAACACAACATACATACAACACATTATTTCCATAAGATCAGTAACTTGGAAATTACCTAGACTCCACCATGTAACTTATACCTATACCTCAACCATGCCTATACCTGACCAAACATACTTATACCTGACTCCGACCATGCCTATACCTGAACCACACCTATACCATGCCTATACCTGAACTCCATCATGCCTACAAGACCTCAACTCAATCATGCCTAACTCACCTAGTTCCCATGATACACAATAACAATGGAAATTAAAAAGAGTACATCATCCATCCAATAATAATCATCAACTATATAAGGGGGAATGTATGTGTATCAATACATATGTACACAAGGATACAAGTGTCTCAAAAATATCATATACAATCTCACAAAATATTTGGCATGCAGGCTAGTATATATATCAAAATCAAAATTATAATACAATATCACATATCATGACCAATCAACCCCACCTTAGGCCCTCCTCTAAACTCTCACCTGTCTCCTCCTCTCTCCTTATCAATCTCCCTACCAACATCTCTCCACCCTCTACTGGTGCCTATCTGACCTCCATCTCCTCCTCCTTGTCCACTACCAAGGCTGGTATCTGAGAGATGGTAACCTCACCTTGATCCTATCTCTAGGGGCTGACGACCCCCTATGCTTCCCGAGCTATGAGTCTGGATCTGTCTTCCACTCATTGGCTGCCTTCTGGGCCCTGTGCTCGACATAAGATGGAAGATCAATACCTGTAGTGGCTAGATGGTCCAGGTAATAGCAGGTATCATTCAAGGCATCCCTGAACCTTGCCAAAGATACGGTCTGAGGGTGGTGCCATTAGCCTAACTACCACATGTGAACTTTTCCCTACCAATGGAGGACCCTGCCCTAGTGTTATGCCTGTACTATGGGACCCTGTCCCAGTGCTCTGTGTTGGTACCTGTGTAGCTACCTAGGTCTAATAAGGCCACAACCTATTGCTATGCATGGCTGCCAACTATCCCTGTAAACTAGTGACTTGTGCCTATAAGTGCGACTACCTATGCACCATCCCCTGTAGGAGTCCTATCCCTGTACCTATGCTTACGCCTGGGAAATAGTCAGACTGACCCTGTAATGTAGTCACTTTCTACTGTCAAAGTAACTACCTATAACTTCTACTGCTACTGTCAACTAAACTCCTAATGTGGTCACTTTTTCCTTCGTAGGGCATCTCATCTAAACCATTACTATGGCTAAGTCCGAATGATCTGAACATGGTTGGTGTTATGCCTATAACTCCACTACCCACCACTATGTTTGTATGCAATATTTTTCCCTGCATCATCCAATCTCATATCCACTGGTAGCTCCTATCCTGTGTTGTGGATTCTATGGGCCAAGGATGGAGACAAAGGTCTCTCCACATCATCCTAACGTGATACTGTGGGAAGGGTAGTGACACATCTTGTTGTAATCCAAAATAGAATCAAAATTTGTCAACTCGGGATCATCTCATGTTCTCACCCAACATGTGTGCCCTATATCCACCACAATAAATGTAACTCCTGTAGCTCATGAGTCCATCCCTCTAAAAGCTAGAAAACTAACATAGGGCTATAAAAGTATGTCCATCTGCATAAAATCCCTCCAACTCTTGCTTGTATTATACTACATCATGAGCTACCTTCTCTACTCGAGGATGACCACCTACAGCCACCCACCTATCTATAACCTACCCTTTGTCCCCCATGGTGCCAAGTTTGGTACTGGTAGTCCTCATGGCCGCACTACCACAATATGCTTGCATATGCCCAAATAGTCCAATAGGAATGGACACAACAAATGTTGTAGCATTGTCATCATCCTCTGGTAAGACGAAAAATCCCTACATAGTTACACTAAATATGTAGGTACCCGTACAAAATAGACCCAATACTTTATCATATCTTGCAACACTCCCATCAATCCTCTGGGAAATCAGCCACCCTCTAAATCTAGAAGTACATATCACCCCACTAGTTACCATCATTAGTACTGCTAAACGCATCTCCTATGGGTGTATAACATACAAAGCCCCATAAACAAGACTGAGCACTATGCTCAGTCAGGTCCACTCACCATATCCCCAAATAATATCAATCATCTCCTTAAAATCCCCATATACTAACACTGACGTACAATAGCATCACCAAAAATTAGGTAGCCACAGAATCCTATAAACATCCTCCATCGTGATTGTCATCTCGCTGGTGGGTAGATAGAAGGTGTTGGTCGTTACATCCCATCTATTGATGAGAGCAAACATGAGACTTTGATCCCATCAGATCTTCTTATAGCGCATAATACCCACTAATCTGACATCTTGCATGTGCGTCCACTCGTCCTCAATAATGCTAGGATGCATTTTACCTAATAATGGTGGGACCTAGTCATGCATCGTCAACTGATACCATGCCTGCATCCATAACACTTAATAATGCCAAATACTAAACTAATTTTCTTATTTCTTCAAACCTAATTACGGGTAAGTGCAAGAAGTTGATGGAGAAATATAGGGTCATCCGTGGACGTCATATTGCAAAAAACATAAAAAATCTCAACTTGTAGGGATTATTAGCTATACACGCACTCAAAACTAGAAAAATTTATATAAATATGAATCGTAGCATTCGGAATCTAGTTTCTTAAATACTAATTTTTTTTAAAAAGGGACAATTTTAGCTATATTAAACACTTAAAATTATATGACTTAGTTTTTTTTTAAAAACTTGTAAGATTGTAGTCCATTTGCCCGCATTTTGGATGACCAAATTTTGTTATTTGTTTTTTCCTTTGGTGAAATGTTAGATGTAGTTGTCTATCTTGGGATGGATTTTATTTTGTATTTTTTTAGCAATATTTTTTTTAAATGATTTTTTCCATGAAAGTGGTCTGAAAATATTTAGAAAACAGAGCGCTTTCCATTTGCCCGCCATAACTATATCAAAAAATATTGAAATCAAATATATATATATATATAACGTGTATAGAATTTGTCCATGCTTAGGATGGTATAAGTTTTATCACATTTTGATAAGCGAAACAAAAGTTACAGTCTTAAATGTAGACATAAAAATTCACAGGAAAAAATGTCTTAAAGACCTATTATTAGTAAAAAATTATAAAATGATATTTATCTTACTCTATTCACTTTAAAATCAATATTTCTACGAAGCTAACAATCTCCCCTACGCGATGACACCATTTTTTTGAAATGTTTTCAGTTTTCTAGCATGGTTCAAGTCTTTAGAAGAGCAGCTTTGAGGTTTTTTGACCTTTTACACTTCATAATGACCTTCCATAGCTTTGGTTAGGGAAAAACAAAGATTTCCTGAGGCTTAGGTTCGGCAGATAGATCCACAATCGCAGTTTATAAAGCATGATCGCGGTTTTTTAACACAAACTGTGAGCGCGCTTTATAAACCATGATCGTGGTTTATAAAGCGCGCTCGCGGTTCATAAATCATATTTACACACATCCCAATGTCTGAATTACCATGTGATTTTTACTCTTTGACCTTACCGTACGAATTACTGTGAAATTCTATCTTTTTTTGCACGTTTTTCTTATCACCGGAAGCAAAACATCATGGGAGACAAGAAACAAAGTCAAAAAAGGAAGTCATTAAGTAAAAAAATACCAAATGAATTAGAGGCCAACAAAATTTCAAATGCTGAGCGAATGTGGAAAATTCGTGAATCAAGAAGAGGTTCATCTTCAACCCCAACTATTGTAAGCAATGAAGAACCAGGTAATGTTTCTACTATCAGTGTTGAAGTTGAATTAAATACTCGTGATGAAGATGTTTTTACTGTCAATGTTGAAGAAGAATTAAATACTCATGATGTAGCAAATGTTGAAATTGAAGGAGACAATGAAAATGTGAATAAGGAAATTCATGTTAAAACTGTAGACAGAAAAAATTTGACAAAAACACCTCCTAGGATTTTATGTAAGAAACCTAACTTTTTATTGAAATTGATGAAAAAATTTAGAAACCAATGTCTGACAAACTTTTTGAATGACAAATTAGAAGAAAAGCCACTAAAATTTAGGATAATCATTTTGAAATTTTAAATGACTCCCAAAGATGTCAGTTGTTGGTTAGTTTGATGAAATTGATTAAAATGAGACCTACATTAAACACCTTAGGATTGACAACATCTAATATATGTGGTCAAACCTCTATAATTATTAAAAACCTTCATGATGCATATCACACTGTTGGTGTCAAGAGACGCACTAGGGATAGTAATATTGTGCATCGTGTACTTGCTACTAGTGTTGTAAGTGAATCAATAAAAAAATAATGTTTGATTACGCAAACAAGTCAAATGTTGCAAGTTAATCGAAAAACTCTAATGAAAGCAATTGAAAGACGTAATATCCTTCAATCACTCAATAACACCGATTTTTGGGCATTTTATGCTAGAGCACCGCATAAGGACAAAAATAATTCTGATGCTATAAGAGATGTTGTTATTAAATTTTGGCATGATAACACTAGAGTTTCACCTAATACAAGAGATGTTATAAAACGTAGAGTTGGTTCTACTAATCGTGAACCACATCTAAAGCATTTCTTAGCTATGACTCAAACTCAATTTTTTCGTAAGTTTGAACAAGAGAATCTGAAAATTAAAATTAGTCAACATTTTTTTTAAATGTTGAAACCATTCTATGTGAAAATCAACCATGCTCGCACCACTTGTTATACGCAACATGTTGAATTTGTAATGCATTATGCTAAATTTTTACGTATTTGTTCTAATTTTCATTTTGAAACTATGCTATCAAAATGTGGTGTTCAAGTTCCACCAATATCTTCTAGGGATTTCATTCCTACTATATTTTGTGAAAAAGAAGTTGGACAATTTTTTTATAGTCAAGATTGTTTAGATGGTAGTTGTAGTACATGCGGCGGATTACTTAAATTAGAAATTTACATCCATTATCAAATTGAAGGTATAATAGGAAATAATTTAGTTGATTTTGATAAATATAAATCAGCTGCATACCAGTTGAAAGATGGAAAAGAGTCTAAACGGTGTGAGCTAGTTACAAAACAAATGTCTGTTTTCTAATTTTTGAGAAAATTTAAGGATGAAATTGTTTATGAGTATGCTAGGCATACACATAGAGCTCGATGGTTGGATGAACAGTTCAAGCTATGCAAAGACACATTTCCTATTGGTACTATTGTTTCAGTGGTCGATTTTACAGAGAATTACACATTGCAACCACAAATGGAGGTTCAATCGCAATATTACAATTCAGTACAAGTTGCCATTTTTGTGCATATAGCATTTCTACATTCTCCTGATAGTACAGAGAATGATCAAATTTTTTAAAGAGAGTACCACTTTTATATCAGTGATGATCATACTCATTCTACTGAATTTGTGCAAGGTTGTTTCCAGTTATTTTATGGAAACTTGTCTGATAGGGACATCCACTTCAAACAACATTATATATGGTCAGATAATTGCACATCTCAGTTTAAGAATGCACGAATGTTTTATTGGATGAACAGAATGCACGTCAAGATGGGTGTGCAACATATTTGGAGTTACACTGAGGCTGGACATGGAAAATGAGAGCATGACGGTGCAGGGGCATGTGTGAAAAGAGATCTTGCAAGAGAAGAGTTGAAGTACAAAGATGGTGCTAAATTAAAAGATGCAAAGAGCATAGTGGAATGGTGTATTGACAACATGGCTCGAGGTTCTCAAGAAAATTCCATAGTTTGCAGATATTTTTGGATGATAGAGGAACAACAAATTACTGACTACGAGGATTGTATGACACTCACTGGGTCCAGTGATATGCACTCATTTTGTAGCTCAGACGCTACTTCATGGGCCGTATGGACAAGAAATTTGACATGTTTTTGTGCATCTTGTATCGAATTTGTCACTGCTGAGTGTGATTCACAAGAATGGGTGGATGGATGGATTTGTAGGCCTCTAACTCCGCTTCCTAGTTATCAACCTCCACAAGCATTACGACTTGTTTCTGCAGATGAAGTTGCAACATCGAAGGAATTTGACAAAATTTTAATTTTGGTGCAACAAGGTATTTATGGTTATTTATTTAATTTTTATATTGAGTTATGTCCATTGAAATTTTAATATGTAATTTAAATTTGAGTTGTTCAACCTTTGTTTTTTTGTAGGACATGTGTTTGCAGTAATTACGACAGAAGACAATGAAGAAGGAACAAACAATTTCTTATGTCATTGCATCAAAGAAAGAAAGAATTTGACTTCTCTTATTATAGATGGCAAAGATATTGAGTATCCTACAGGGTCAGTGGTAGTTATTGGAACCTGGCTTTGACGGTATCCATTAAAAAACTCCTCTGTTTGGGTGTTTGAAGACTCTGAGACACACATGAAAATACTCTTATATTTGCATCTAGTTCTAGCAACAAATATTCAGCTGTATAGATATCGAGGAAGGCCTAATAACAAGATTTTTTGAAAGGTTTGAGAGTCAGATCATGAAGCAATCTTGTCTGCTATTCAGAGTAGATCCAATCATGATGGTTCATTGGAATGAATTTACAATGCTCATGTCTGGTATATATAATTTCTTTGATATATATATAAATTTGGTAGTTTAAATATCTAGATTTAAGTTTAAATATATTTTGTTTTAAATTTGTGTGTTTTGTATATATAGGTAGTATATGGTTTTGATTTGGAACTTAAATTTCTTTGACTAACACTTTTATGTTTAGGTTAGTGGTGCCAGAAAAGCTTCCACCTTCACGTGGTTGACACTGTTAGTAGAGGATTTTAAATTCTCGAAGCTAAGAGAAGCTTTCATTGTTTGAAAAATTTGTAAATTTTGAAAAAGTTGTAAATTTTGACAAAGTTGTAAATTTTTAAAATGTTGCAAATTTTGAAAACAACTCCTCACCAAGTGTTTACAAGACCATACCTATGTGTGTGAACCGATCTAGGAAGTAAAAATATGAGAGAGGATATTGTAGAGGGTTCCTACACCGAGGTGTCGGATCATACGAGACGTCTCTAGGTGCCACGGAGTCTGAGTAGTCACCTGTCGAAGTTGAATGATATTTTGGTCTCAGGGCTCTTAAGGGACTACGCCCGAATGAAGTAGCCTGGAAGCAACGACCTTGTCACATACCAAAACACCACCTCCTCTAGCATTCACCTAGCCACCTGGATGTGTCGGCGCAGTTGGTTTGGTGCCATGACCCACCGTTTGCAAAATATAGCGTTTGACAACCTTACACTGGCTCCAACTGCACTATTTCGCGCGTTTGCAAACAATAGGGCAGCTAGAGCACCAAAATGAGAAGGAAAAAAATGAGAGAGGATTTTGTAGAGGGTCCCTATGCTAAGGTGTCAGATCAGATGAGGCATCTCTAGGTGCCACGGAGTCTGAGTAGTCACCCGTCGAAGTTGAACGATATTTTGGTCTCAGGGCTCTTAAGGGACTACGCCCTAACGAAGTAGCCCAGAAGCAACAACCTTGTCACGCACCAAAACACCACCTCATCTAGCATTCACCTAGCCACTCTAGATGTGCTGGTGTAGTCAGTTTGGTGCCACGACCCACCGTTTGTAAAATATAGCATTTGACAACCTTACACTGGCTCCAACTGCACTATTTCACGTGTTTGCAAACAATAGGGTAGCGAGAGCACCGAAATGAGAAGGAAAAAACTAAGAGAGGCTTTTGTAGAGGGTCCCTACACTGAGGTGTTGGATCAGATGAGGCATCTCTAGGTGCCACGGAGTCTGAGTAGTCACTCTGTCGAATTTGAATGATATTTTGGTCTCAGGGCTCTTAAGGGACTATGCCCGAACGAAGTAGCCCGGAAGCAACGACCTTGTCGCGCACCCAAACACCACCTCCTCTAGTGTTCACCTGGCCACTTGGACATGTCGGAACAGTCGGTTCGGTGCCATGATATCCTAAGGCATGACTTCTCACTCCTCACCTCCATTCATTTCCTAGGACTCAAAACATTCAATGTCACTTGTTTACCTTCCATCTCTCTTGTTCTCTTTGGACTTTCCTCTGTCCTCTTAGGTGCTTCATCATTTTCCTTGCTTTTCTCTCTTGAGCTATGTTGTTTTGGTGATATCTCTCCATCCTCTACTGCCCCAACTATGTGCTTACATGCTCATTATTTTTGCATTGTAATAGGATTCTTCATCACAGATCACTACACAGAATTAGGAGTATAAGTAAATCATCAAACAATTAAGGGAACACATGTGTGAGGACCTTTTATTCATAAGTTCCATCATTGATTGCATGAGATTAATCATCTCTGCCTCAAATTGAAGTAATGTCTCCCATCTGAAACTTCAACCCCCCAGTCCATCAAGCAAGATCAAGCATTCATACTGCAAAGAAGGACATGTGACCATTGGGTGAGCATGATCCTTGAAAAAGGGAAATGATCTATTTCCTAAGATTATCTCTTTGTTTAGATTGTTCTTGGTCATATTTTTGAAAATCAATAGGAATAGAGTTGAGATCAAGAAAGAGAAATTCCATTGGGAAAATAATCTCCCATTTGCGAGTGAGATGAATAATTTTGATTCTCATTCCTTGGTGAGCTCAGGTGTGTTTTCATCTGACTCAGAGAACTTGTATGACATTTTGTCCCATACCATCACCTAGAGGTTTGATGCTCTAAAAGAAGCCATTTCTAATTTTGAATCCCATGAGGAGAATGTATCAATTTTTTTGGAAGATCTTGGCACAAGAATGCATGAGCTTGGTACTCCTCTCAGGGAGAATAATTCCAGATGAAGAATCTTCAGGATTCAAATTTTAAGAATTGGTTCAGGAAAATATTTGTGACCCTTTCCTTCAATAGTCAATACTTTAGAAGCCCTTGTAGAGATCATAGGTTATATCTCTAGAATCCTATGAAGAGTTAAATGAAAAATATTTTAGTCAATGTGGAAATATCAATGCCATTCCTGAGAATTGACTCAACACATTGGAGCATGTGAACATCTTGGAAGATGAGAAAGTTTCATTTGTAGTTTCCAGATTCAACAAGATGGTCTATGGAAAAGCCTCATCATTCAAGATCTTCCGCGGAGGAAGACATGAGTTGATTCTTCATTAGAGGAGGATTCTTCATGTGATGGGTGGAACCTAAGAATACTAATAAGGGCTTACTGTCAAATTTTTACCCTTTTCAACTTGGGACATCAGAATGCACCACCACATGAAATCTCTCCCTTTCGTCACTTAAGGCTTGTAACATTCTCACTAGGTATTGATTCCTCAGCACCCCAACTTGATTATGTTTCCCCCTCTCATGAATACTTAACCCCTTCACACATTATCACCCCTTTAAGTCCCTTTGTCACTTAAGGCTTGTAACCCTACCCTGTCATGCCATGTAACCCGGGTTAATCCAGAATGGTCAAGGATGAGTTAGAAGGTGAGTTAGCTAGGTTAATGTTAAGAGGTGAGTATAAACATACACTTAGCCATTTTTTTAATCCATTTTTAATATTTCCTTTTCCTTCATTGCTGCTAGTATTTAGTTATGCTACTAAATTTTCAAGAAACCCTATTGCAAAAATCACATTTTTGCTCATATCTCCTTCATTTTTGCTCCATTTCCCCTTCAATTTTACCCGTAGCTTCTACTCATGAACTCTTTGAAGATGATCTAAAAATATTTTCCATTGGTACCCTAATTTTTTCTAGCATCCCATTTAAAATTTCAGAGAAAAAACTTTCCTTTTTAGATCCTTACAATTCTGGAGATCGAAAACACTTGAAATTTGAAGCAGGAAACCATATGAAAATACCTAATCTAATGAAACAATTTCATCTCAATCTAAATATAAGAAGACATAATTAAAAATTTATTATTAAATTGGCATACGAGCCTTACTAAAAATAATAAGTTTTGATAACAAAGAAAAAATTTTGAAACCTCTGTGTAATCTTCAATTCTAGAAATATGAAAATTGTAAAACTTGAAAATTGGGAAAATTTTAAAATCTTCAATGTTACACCATAAGTAACATTAAATAGTCATATATAGTTCAAGATGAACTCTAGACCTTGCTTATTTCTATCAATGTTCGCATTAGTTGATATGCAATAGATTGAGTGTTAGCTTTAAAAAAAAAGTAATTGTACGTAATTTTTGCCCTTTTGTAGTTCACCTAGCATGGTTTTGCTTAATGGAATAGGTTTGCTTAACAATTGTACCATGTAGTGCTTCGGGACATGGTTTTTTAATTTTAAATCAAACATACATATCTATAACTAATTTAAATGGTTATGAAAACATACATAGAAGGATATCATACATGCAATGAAATCAAATCAAACATATAGTTCAGATTTATCGTTATGAAAACCAACACACATGGATATATAAGAATCAAACAAAGTGTGCTCCAGATGCACATCTCTGAAAATATATGTAAGTTCATAATGTATGTGTACATCTCAAACTAAGTGTGTCATAATGTATATAGGACCACATGCGGTCGCAAAAGGCTATATATATATACAATGGACTATATGAAGAAACATGTTCACTAGGACCAGATGGCCCATATATATATCTATGTACATCCAGGTGGACTATGAATCTACTCATGAAACATCTTCCCTCTCTTCGCCCTGCTAGAAGTAGCACGTCCATGACCTGGGGATGTAGTGGAGGGAGATGCCACTACGGATTTCATCTGTGTGGTCCTAGGTGTCTCTAAGCATGCCTGTACAACCTAACCTGCACATTCATAAACAACAAGTTTTTAACACCCAAAATTTTAAAATACATTCAAAATTTAGAAACTTGTACAATTTAGTTAAAATGCATGTGAAATATTACCACAATGTCATGATCCCTATCAATTTGTTGTTGACGCATCACAGGGACAACAATAGACTCACGAGGGGTAAGCTACATACAAATAATTAATTTTCAAATTAAATATTTCACATACATACAAAATTTGATATTGTAGATTTAAGTAATAAGAAATAATGAACCTCCAAAATTTAACAAATTTGAAAAATTGTACCTCAGTTAGTGGATCTACAGATGCTATGGCAGTATCTACAGTAGCCTCCACAGTCTGCATATATGGAGGAGTCTCTCTAGCAGTCATAAGCTATACAAAAAACATGTACAAATCAATATTAAAATCTACATGACTGTGCACCACATAACAGAGGTCCAAAGCATGTAATCCACATGAACTTCCAGCAATTAGAAACAAAGTGTAAAGAGATTTACTAACCTGCATAAAACTCATGTGAGGCATGTCAGTAGCCTCAGTTCCCAGAGTAGATGATGACCCGTCAGGCTCCTGTGTATAAAAGACAAACATATTAATATGTACAACATACATGTGAAACATTATAATAATAATCTAGTGCAATCAAATGAAATTAAAAATGTAAGTTTGTACAACTTGAAACTTACATTTGAAACACGCCCAACTGTAGTAGCTAGCATGTCGATGCCGGATGTTTCCTTCACCGGCTCTTGCTATTTAAAATAAAATAAAAAATTAGTTTTTTACATGTATGTACATGACGTACAATCAAATACATATATATTAAAATCTCAAACATGTGAATTAAACTATTGTATATATATATATTATTTATATTTATTTTAAATTTACCTATGAAAGACCAATATCAGTGGCACCAGTTCCAAAAACATTCCCCAACATCTCATCTATAGAAAAGAAATCATGTGAACCAGCAAATGATGTCTCGCCCGCAGTGCATACGGCACCACATGATCCACAGTGGTGTGGTGCGCTAGAACTGGTGCCTCCACCAACATCACCAGATGCAATCTGGTCACTATGCTGGGTCAGAGTGTCAGTGAGCTCCCTCAATGCATGTAATGTATCAATCTCCACAACCTCCTTCACTGTAGGAGGGATAACTGAAGGCAGTGGGGGTTTTGGGGCATGGGGGATCCTAGGTTGACCTATGTGTGCACCAGGTATACTCTGTGCAGAGCCACCTCCTTGACCAAAAAAGTCAGAAAATTCAAAATAATTCGGGACCTCATTGAGCATGAACTCGCAATATAATTTCTTCAAAAAATAAAGAGGAACCTCATTGTTGTTGCATGGTGGATAATCAAAAACCATCCACCATCAGTCCCAAAAATTGTTTTTGATTCATTCATCATGGCACCAATGGATTGGGAACCGTTTGCAAGTAACTGCGGGGGGGGGGCATTGGTTCTAGGGTCGGTAAATAATGCACAAATGAGGTATTTTCCAATTTTTTGTCTTTTACGACCGCATGGGATAGTTTATCCACATACCACCACCTACAGTCACCTCTAAAGGTATTCCATCTATGTATTTGGTTGGTGGTGGAGTCGACTTTTCCAATCAATGTTTGCAATGTATTGGCTAAAGTCATGCGGGATGGATTTGTGGCATGATTTTGTCTTATAGTCTGAATAAGGTTCTCAATGACAATTTTATTTTCTCATATTCTTCCAATGATATTATCTTGTGTTCTTGCTAGCTCAGTGGGGATAGAAGGAGCCACAGGAGGTGGATCTATATTTGGAGGAGGGTTTTGAGGAATGTTCGGAGGGTTTTGAGGAATGTTCAGTTGGTTTTGAGGAATTTTTTGATAGTTTGCATGATTTTGAGCTTGCTAACCAACTGATAAAACAAGAAAATTGTATACATAAACAAACATTTCAAAAAACCCATGAAAATGCAAATAAACAACCTAAAATGCAAAAAAAAACCTAAAATGCAAAAAAAATGATTAAAATCGGGGGCTTACCTCCTCGTCTTGGCGGCATGGTTGAATCTATCATGATCCAGAAGTTTGATGAGCAATTTTGAGGTGGTATTCAAAGCTTGAGTGAAAAACATCTAGGAGAAATCACGGTTTGAAATGAAAAATGGGGAAAATAAGGACTCGCGGGACTGCTAATTTTTGTCTCAGAGTTCTGTGATCGCGGTTTATAACTCACTCACGGTTCTAAACCACGATTGTGGTTTTAGGTTTGGTAATTTCCAAACCTGAAATTCAGGAACCACGATCGCGGTATATGTCCACGGAATTTTCCACCAACTTCATGCACTTACCCTTACCCCACCCCCACCGACACCCCATAACTATATTGATCTACCTGAATATGTAGTCCCTAACTACTTTACCTCATCTATCACCAATTTTATCTTCACCCATACCCATACCCACCTTTTCCTAGGTATATCTCACCTAAATCCACTTATACCTACATCTTATATGTCTACATTTAACTACCTCCTAGTTTTTTGCACCCATTACCCCTACTTTACCCATTTTTTGTGAAGTAGTTCCCTTTTAACAGTGACCGATGTCAGTTATATTCAACCAACATTGGTCACCACTAGCCGGTATCGGTCCCCTTTCTAGCCACCGACGTTGGTCTACTCAATCGACATCAGTCGATGCCAAACAGATGTCAGTCTCTTATTTGACCCTAGGGTTGAACCCCCATGCCCCATATTTCAAAAAAATTACTAAAACATCCTAAATTCTACCCAAATCCCACCTAATACCCACCCCAATTCATTTACCCACCTATTTAACCTATATTTCACCCTCCCCGTACCCAATTTCATTCATTTTTACCCAAATTTCAAATTTATAAATTTCCCACCCCATTTTCTTTTATCAAATTTCAATAATAAATAATGAATGGAAACTGATTCCTACCTCAACCCAGCACCACCTCATTGGTGGAACCTCTAGTCTCTACATGGGTGGTCCTCCAACACCCTCTCTTGCCTCAACCATGCCTAAACCACCCTCTTAGTCCTCTGCCCAATCAAATCGATCGTAGTGATCTCGTGCACCCATCTACCTCGCTCCTCCAACCACTTAGCTACCTCCAACTCAGCCTGGCAAATAAGATTTTCCTTTTCTCCCTCGAAAAGCAATGAAATTTATCTCCACTATCGTTTTCTATAAACGGAAAGATTATAATGAATTCGTAAAACGTGGTTTTTTTAATTTTTTAACCAACCCCCGACCTGACCAATGTTGGCTATCCATTTCTGACATCAGTCTTGTGCCCTAGTGTACTGCACTCAATTTCCCTTGACTGAAATTGGTTGGCCATAACTGATGTCAATTAGCCTTTTTGCCCCATTGCACCATATTGCACTACATCTTCTTTCCCGAAAACTTTTTTGCCTAACCCAAAGTTGACCCTTATCTTACACCTCACCCTCATGAACTTATTACCTATCACCCAAACTCACCACTAGTTGGGGCATGTTTGTGCCCTTCACGTGGCATTACCTACGACCTTACCTAAATCAACCAACTGACACTCACCTTCTTTGACACTCGAATTAGTGTACTCATTATACCTTGCAATGTGATACTCGTGTTGTTTATCCCAATGACCTTAGCTTTCCTAAATGTCGTGCTATTTAGCCCGACCATACCTTTGGTGGCTTGGAATAAAACCTATTTCCCATTCCAACACCTAGCCTAGTGGTGTTTCTAGACCATGTCCTATACCTTGGATACCTGAACCACTTCAACCTTGTTTGGATAAACGTATTGACCTTTAACAACATAGATTTTACAAGCTCTTCAACCTGATACCTTATCATAATCTATACTTGTGTGTGTTTTAGACTGCCATTATCTATTACCCAACCCAACCTTACCCTTACCTATAACCCACCTACTCTTGCTTTCATCATTTACCCATTTATCAAACCATTCAATGACTTCATTTCACACCTCCTTAGTTCTTAACAGGGTTCATTTTAAGAAACCTCTGAGAAATTGAAGGTGGAAAATCCCTAGCGAATATCCCTAGAACCACTTTTGTGAAACAGGAGAATTTTTTGGGGTTTGTGTGCAATATTTTTGCATGATTTTCAAGACATGTGAAAACAAGGTTGTTGTCGTATGACAGTAAACCTTTTATTGCACGAAAAAAACCCACTATTGCATGACTGCAAACTCACTATCGCGCAAATGCAAAATGTAAATCCCCTATCATGCATCTATAGCCTCCTATTATACATAAAAAAAACATGATTTTCGTGCATCAAAAACCTCTTGTTGTGCATCAATAACTTCCTGTTGTGCTTCAATAACCTCTTGTCATGTGTTAACAACCTTCCATGCAAGTTCATGATACTTGATATGTCGGTACCTCAGTAAGCTAGTAGTAAGTTAGTAGTATACTACCTGGCAAATCATCTAGGTTTATATAAGAAAATGTTTTCAAGGGGTTAGCAAAGCCGACCCTTAAAAAAAAATATTGTAAATTTTAGGCAAACAAGACATTTCCCTGCTCTAAAAAATTCACCTTTTCAAATTTTCCTAAAATGGAATATTCACCAAATTACACATATTTGCCACTAGAAAAATCCCTAGTTCCTGGTCTGAGGGGCATCACCTCCATCTATACTTGGGGCACCGAATTCCTATTTTTGTCAGCGTCGCTTACCAATACAAGCTACGCGATAAAAAGGGATGAATGTAGACACCAAATTTGGGTCACACTCCCCTTGGTCCCCTTTAATTAATTAACGTAATGTATTCACCTAACCAGGACCCCTTACCCCACATTCATATTAATTTGATTACCTACAATTGAATTAATGTTCATCCTCAAATTATTAATTAATTTAATTACTTTAATTAAGCTAATTTACACATCACCTAGACACCTCACCATGGACTTATTCCTAGCATATTAATTAATTAAGACTAGGTCCCTACTTATCCCAACTAACTGGGACTTAGTCTAACCCTAAAATTGAAGTCCTATTCCTTCTCCAACAACACTCCCACTTCTCTAAGTGCCAACCCTCACTTGAGACCGGGATTAGCAATCCAAATCACAACAAAAATAGTAAATATCAGGCTATTTTTGGTGACTTGGACTAATTTAGCCTAACCTGACGCCGGTCTATCCTTGGCTGATGTCAGTCACCTAAATCACCATCAGTTCCTTTATATACAATTTTACGACCTTTTACCCGGGTTGGTCATTTTTGAGTTTAGAGAGTGCTATTGTAATCAAGTGAAGATCTCAGAGCCATTGCTTCATCTAATGACATCTACACACCACCAGAGAGCAACACAGGTCCAGGATTCCCTTCCAGATCATTGGAGCATTCACGGGAACACACAATTTGTACTGCAGTGACACTAAACCAACTACCACCTCACTAATCAATCACCAGCCTCCATCCATCCATGAGATCTTCATGGCAACAAGTAAGTAACGTGATCTTAATAATTTGTGATTCCTTTATTGCAGATCTCTTTCCTCCATTATTTTCAATTTATACTGTTATTCAGATATCTCCATCTTCTCACCAATCCACCAACCCAACCAGTTCAAGCCCTTTAACCCTTTGGGACCTCTCCCTCTATATTCCTGAGTCTTCTCAGTTATATTACGAACCTAACCACACCCTCCCCACTCTCTATGTAATCACAGAGAATCCCAAAAACCATTTTTATTAAGTTATTACCAATCTCCGCTACCGACGTCGATTTACCCTACCACCATCGGTTTCATCCTTGAACCAACATCGGTCACCTAACCGATATCGGTCTCTATGTGATTTTATATTATCAAACCAACAATCTTCCCACTCACCCAAAACCAACCCATACCTCAACCAATCAGCTCCAGATCCTTACTAGACCTTTGAAAAACGTGAACAAACCCCGGTTCTAATTAGATTTAGTGATATTTTGATATCTAGCATAAAATCTAGTGTATTGTGTGTATGAGAAACCTACATCATTACATTGCAATAGGAATTATTTATTTAAGTTTCTTATTCACATTAAAATGTTATTAAAAAGTGGATTGACAGCCTCTCTAGGAAGCACCATGCTTCCTAGATCTAGCATACTCTTGGAAGTCCACTGTCATATGATATTTAATACCCTTTTGTGATCTTGCTTTGCATCTACAGGTAGTCCTTCCCAGACAAAAATGATTTCTCTACGATCAACTTATGTCAACAACGTGCACATTCTACCTTCCACCTTCCATTTACCTTCTATCTGTTTCATCCTAGAAAGCGTAAAAATTATTGGTGCAACACCCACATGAAATTTATGGGCATAAACAAAGAAGAATATTTCTTGTAAATATGTGTTTTAGATATTATTAACTTTAAAAAGGTGTATTATATTTACAATAATTTTTTTATAAGTAAAACATGGGCATTAAGCCTAGCTATATTGATAATAACGATCAGAGTATCAAACAAAAACTTGTAGAAAAGGTACCAGTAGAAAATTAAGGTAACCCGGATTGGTGTTGCATACAAAAATAACCTAATACATTATATTTATACTAAGCTAGTAAACTAGAGCATTAGTTCTTTCCCTTGGAGAAGCTAAAGACTTTAACCTTGGGATGCATCGGGTGATGAGCATCTTCTTCAATGACTAGGGCCACTAGATTCTCTTCCAACTTTGAATCTTCAAATTTTCAGCATGGATACCCAACAAAAAACATACAAGATCCAATTTCTTGCCCCGCGTGACACTCTCCAGTGCAAGAGCATTTTTTAGTGACCAGATCTGCTCCAGAACGATCCCAATGTCACGACCCAATTGTTCCATATCCTCATGAATGGAAAATGAATTGCTGGCCCTAAATATGATGGTTTGAACACCAATTATATGTGTAACTTTGAGAGTATCTAATTTATCCGTAGATTATCTAAGATCCCCCATAAATTTTACTACTTCCTCCACAGCCGCAGTATCACCCAAACGAGTAGAGAGGTGTGCCCTTATAAAATTAGTGGACATCCAACAAACAAGCCTTGGATCCTTCACACCATCAATTAACGTACTTTTCCAAAATTCCAAAGCCTCCTTGGTCATAATTCTGGTTCCCTTATCAAGAAGTCAACCAATGTTTAGCAACTACTTTAGCCTCAAATAATTGACCAGCCCAAGGAAAGAAAAATGAACATATTCCAGTGAATAATTGTGTATTAGGTTTTCATTCATCTCATACACAATGTTCATGGACATGTACCTCTCGAGGATTCCTCTAGCGCACTTGGTAGGGCCAACAATACCTTTTCCTTTCTCCATATTCTTAGAAAAATAGTCCTCAAAATTAGAGAGAAAAGAAAATATTGCCGAAACACTACTACTATTGGGATCATCAAACACTTTGCACGTGACCATCCACATGCCAAATTGTGCGAAGTTATGCCTATTAATTCCCAGAGGAGGTGGGAAAATCATTGCAAAATATGGCAATTAAAAGGAATGACAACTATGTTTTCCTTCAACCCCCACCTTACTATTAATATAATTAACACCCTTTTCAATTAATCCCTAATTTATTAGGTTGGAAAAGTATAAAATTATGGTATCCCTACTTGGTGTTAAGTTCCACTCTAATATTAGCGAGTTTATCGGCCACTCTGTTAGTACTTCTAAAGGTGTGAGAAATTGAGAATGTCTCAATGAGAGTTCAAAAATTATCAACAATATCTATCAACTTCCAATGTTTAATTTTACTTTTTCTTATTGCATTGATGATGATATCAGAATCACCCTCGATGTTTGATTTATCCCATCCTTTTTCCTAGTTAATTGTAATCCTCTCCAAAGATCTTTGGCTTCAACAAAGTTATTGGAGCACTTTCTAAGAGCTTCAGCAAAGCCCAAAATGGTTTGACCCATAGAATTCCTAAAAAAACCACCAACACCAACCCATCCAGGGTTATTTCTATCCACGTCATCAAATTTCATCTTGAGGAAATCATCATTAGGAGCATTCCAATTTTTTTCTCTAACTACTTTTATTTTGATGCTTACCCCCTTATCAGGGATGGCTGCCAAAGTGATACTCCAATTGAGGAAAATGTTGCCATTAATCATGAAAAAATTTCCATCCTTGGGAGACCAAGCAAGAAGGAGTTCTCTGATAATTTTTAGAATTTGAGAGATGATAGTGTCAACATTTCTTTTCTCATATTTGAAGATTTTTTGATTTCTTTCAAGACAAATATTGTAGCAAACAGAGGATGGAATGAAAGACCAAATTTGAAAAGTGGGATTGATTTCAAGTTGCATTTCCAACAGGCTATAATATATTTTAAAGAATTAGGGAACACAAATCAAAGATTGAATTTACTAAGAAGACATTCCAATATTTTGTGAGAAAAATCACAATGTAACAAAAGATTACTAGTATCTTCTTTAGCATTTTGACATAGAACACACCATGAGGGTCCATGAAAACCCCTTTTTTGAGATTATATTGGGTGAGAATATTATCCCAATAAGTAGTCCAAAGGAAGGCATTAGCCTTAGGAATCCCATATTTGTACCATATATGCTATGAAGGAAATTGAGGGACATCCCTTGTAACTATAGTCAATTTAACAACATACCCATCCTTAACATTGTACTTACCAACTTTATCTCCTAACCATATCAGAACATCATTTTTGTTAGAAAAATGAATATATTTGAGAATCTCCATGAGTTTATATTTTTCATCCTCCAAGTTAGATGGAATCAGAAAATGCACCATCCATATTTAGATAGATTAAAGTACTCTTTCACCAAATGTCCAATTCTCCATGTGCACCATTCCATAAGTCTATTTAAATTGTTAGCAGCCCGAGGAGTGCATATAATCCACATATCCAGCCAAAAAATAGCTTTAGAACCTTTATAAATATTCCATCGTAAAAAAACATTTATGATGACTAAAGATTTAATCATGATATTCCAAACATGGGATCCAGAAATATGATTTCTGATGGCAAAAATTCTTTCAGAAACCATATTTTCATGATATTTCTTTCTTAAGATAATGATCCATAGGTATTTCTACTCTAAATAAAGTCTCTAGGTGAGTTTTGCACCAAGAGCCAAGTTCATCTTCTTGTTAATTCCTAAACCTAGGCCACCCCAATCTCTAGGGAGGTAGAGATGATCCCATTTAACCAAGGGATATTTTTGGAGTCACTCGTGCCACTCTACAAAATTCTGGTTTGGAATGATTTAATATAATTTTCAACCTTAGGAGGGATCGAGAGGAAAAACATCATATAAATTGGGATAGCTTGGGTGCAAGAAGAAGTTAATTGAATTTTGCTAGCAAAAGAGAGCCACTTACCTTTCCATTTGTAAAGTATTTTCCAAATTCTATCAATGGTGGTCTTCCACAGATCCATGGAGTTTTTCCCTTAAGAAATAGGAATGCCAAGATAAGAACACGGAAGGGAACTTGAGAAGAGTTCTAAAATCTTGCAAATAAGAGTTTGAGTTCTCTTATTATTATGGGAGAAAAATATTTTTGAATTTATTTTATTCACAATCTAATTTGAGGCCTCTTCATACAGATCTAAAGCTTGTTTGAAATCTTTAGCTTCTCCAATAGTAGAAATACCCACCTATCCAGTGTTAACAAAAAATTGGAGGTGAGTAATTCTAGGAGAATTGTTAGAAAGTAGAACCCGAGACAAAGATATGATGTTTCTAAGATGAGAGAGCCATCTACTGAGAGAATCCACCATTAAAATGAAGAGGTAAAAAAAAGGGGGTCATCTTTTCAAAGACCTCTGGAAGATATAAAGAAACATGTCGATTCATAATTTATTAACACAGAATTTGGGTGAGTTGATGCAGGAGAAGATCCAAGATCTCCAAGAAGAAAGCTTTAGAGTCCAAAAAAAATTTATTTGGCAAATTTTCCTCCACAACCCCGCCGCCCCACAGCCAATCCTTGATCGACATGTGGCTTCGTTGGGCTCCGGCAGACGCTCGGATCGATTTTAACCTTTAGCGCTTCCAAAAATAAATTTGGAAAATTTTCTAAGTTTTCTCTACAGCCCCGCCAACCCACAGCTAATCAGGTGCTGCCACGTGGCTTCATGAGACATCGGCAGAGGAGTGGATCCTTTTAAGCCTTAACACTTCAGAAAAATTTTGGGCAAAATTTCCAAAATATCCCCGCTGGCCCGCCAACCTATAGCCAATGGTTAGATGACACGTGGCATCTTCTTGCATCAGCGGAGGTGCGGGTGATTTTTACCCTTTTCACCTTTCTGGGAAATAAAATTCTTTTACCCCCACCACCCAGCTTTCTCTGCGTTGGCTTAGGAGGCACCATGTGTCCCTTGTAGACTTGTGGGTGTGTGGGTGCAAGGGTGGCTTTTTGCCCCAAGCAGGAAAATATCCAAATATTCTCTCCGCGGCTTACGGACCTGTCGACACTAAAATTTTCCTCTGTAATTTCTATTTCATTAATGTATGTATTAGGAATAGGATGTTGTTAAGTATAATTAGTAGTAGCGTCCGATAGAAGATAACGGTGATGCTAGTACGACGCTGCCAATAATGTATAGTATGGTAATAGTCAAAAGTACAATAGGAATGTTGTGGTAAAAAGTAAATATTTCTCGTAAGTGGTCCGGTAATGTTAAAATGTCAAAGTTTAGGTAAGTAGAGAAGTAGGGTCTACATGATTAGGAATTAGAAATATTATATTGGTAATAAGGACAAGGAGTGAGGTCATAAATATTTTGTGTATTTTATTTGTAAAAAGTCTAAAAATGTGGAACCCATGTGAAGTGATAAGGTTTATCTTATCTTAAAAGATAAGCTTACATGTAAGATAAGAGTTAAGGTATGGAATATGATTCGTCAGAGTGGATTTCTTATCCTATCTTAGAGATAAGATGGATAAGCCTGGAAGTTCTATAAATAAAGAGGCCACCCCCTCATTTAGCATAGAAGGAAGTAGTGAGAAATATTGTATGAAATGTGTAAAGGAAGACATCAGTTTAAAGGTGTGTTGAAGAAGCCATTAAGAGGTGTAATTGTAAAGTTTCTCCCATAGTATTGGTGGAAGACAAGTGAAGTCAATAACACTTGAAGTACCTCATGGGTGAGATTGTAACAATTTCATGTTAATATTATAATTTACTTTGATATTTCAGATTTGTCATCATTCCTTCTTATCATAGTCGATGGTATTCTTGTGTTATATTTGTTGTTTTGTTTCCATATTACACCCACCAAACTAAAGGCTGTGCATTAGTAAATAATCATAGCACGAGGAGTTTCCGGTGAAGAATTATCATAGTGCCGGATTGGTGATGACATTTTGGTTCTGTTGCTGGGACCATTCCTCATTGGTGGATTTTCTGGAGAGATATTCCCACTTAGTCAAAAATCAATTAGAGGGTAACCTTGTTTTTACTGTGTATAGTAGTTACCATGGTAAATTCATTTTTTCCATGAATAATATTTACCGTAGTAAAGTCACTTTTTACCGTGAATAGTATTTACCACAGTAACTTCACTTTTTACTGTGAATAGTGTTTACCACAGTAAAGTCATTTTTTACCGCAGTAAGTCAAGTTTTACCATAGTTTACCGTGGTCATTTCTATTTTCTATTATAGTGATTTCAATTATTTGTGCTCATAAGTCTTGTTGATTGTACTTTTGGCTTGGTATTTCACTGTGGTTACTTTTGAAAATGGGGAAGATTCTTGTTTTTTCAGCCCAATCTAATAAAGATGCTTCCTCTTTCATTCAAGAGTTTAAACGATCTTGTATTTGTAATGGCCTTATAAGAAGGGAACAATAGACTAAATTTTTTCCTACCTTTTTGGATGGTTCAGCCCTTAGGTGGTTTGAAACACTAGGTGATAATGTGAAAAACTCATGAGATTTATTAACTGAAAGTTTTCTTGAGGAATTTGGTGAACAATAGAGATATGCAGATCTCATGATCGATATCACAAAGCTATCCCAAGGAGAAAAGGAGAAGATAAGGGATTATCATGCTCGTGTTCTAGAGCTAAGGAGGAAGCTCGATGCCCAGATCCAGAAGGAAGGATTAGCGGATGGGTTGATGAATGGCGTGGATAATCTCCTATGTAAGCACTTCATTCTTGAGATGAAGCCAGAGATCAGACAACGAGTGAAGTATGACCACCTAGCTACCATTGAAAAAGTAAAAGAGATTTCAAGAAGGCAAGAAGAAAGCATGGAAGAGGAGCCCAAAGAAATTTCTACTAAAGTAGAGCCTACACTAGCACCTTTGGTCCAGAATCCACAACCACTCTTGGTGAGCACAAATCTTTCTCCTAGTACATCTACTAAGTATGAAGATCTGCTCAAGAAGATGGGTCAGTTAACTATTAATCTTCTTCAAGGAAAAGAATTTAGTTCTCAGGGAGGAGATAGAGGTCCAAAAAGAAATATTTCTGAAGTTGTATGTTATGGTTGTTATAAAAAGGGTCATTATAAGTATAATTGTCCAGATAGAGCTTCTACATCTGGTAAAGGAGATAATGATAAAGGAAAAGCACCTGTGAATTCTTTTGATGTAGTAGATAAGAGCATAAATAATGAAGTAGATGTGTTTGTAACAAAAAGAAAGAGAGAAAAAGATAATCAAGATGGAAATGATCCTAAGAAGATGAAAGGAGAAACTAGTAAGAAACATAGGAGAAGAAAGTTGGGTGTGCAGGATTTTCTGATTTCACAGGGGCAAGGACCATACTCCATCTTGGAAGATCTGTCCAAAAGGCCTGCAAATATTACATATGGTCAACTCTTGGCTATGTCTTTTGAGAAGAGGCGGGAGTTGCGAAGTGGAATCAATGCTCGAAGAAGGAAGGAGGTTAAGGTCCCTGTTTTGGAGGTAGAGGTGGATCCCTATGCTCCACAAGCTAAGGTATTATGTAATGGTATTTCAATTCATGATGTCTTAGTTGATGGAGGTGCTGCAGTTAATGTAATGACCGAGTCTGTAATGAATATGTTGGGTTTAAAAATTGATCACCCTTCAACACTTCTGTTAAGGTCATTAAATAAGGGAAAAACTAAACCAGAAGGTGTAGTTTCAAATGTGGCAATATCTGTTATGGGTGTTGTATGTGTGGTAGACTTTCAGGTGATGAAAAATGGTACTGTTGCGTACCCAATGTTGCTGGGAAGACCATTGCTAAGGAGAGTTCATGAAAGAAACTACTGGAATGAAGGCTTCATGACACTTGGACGTGGTAGAGAGAGGGTGACGATAAATGTGATCCCTCAGCATCATAAGGCAGAACTTGTGGATTCAAGTGATGAAACTGATGATTGGACATCCTCTGATTACTCTAGTACTAGTGAAGTGAACAATGAAGATGAAGAAAGTGAGGTTGATGTTTCAGTCATGGATATCCTTCCAGTCACACCAAGTCATGACCCCATAAAATTATCTGAAGAAGAAGTTGATGATCGTCTCCAACAAATAAAGATTGGTGATGCTGTGATGGAGAGTGAGAAGGAATCCTACCTCTAGCTCTTTCGAAGGTACATACACATATTCAATTTTGATTACAAGGAACTCTATCAAGTAAGTTGGGTAGAACATTCTATTGAGTTGGTAGATGGTGCTAAGCCTATAAAGCAAATGCCATATAGAATGAATCCTAATTTTTCCAAGACTGTAAAAGAAGAGATAAATAAGTTGCTTGATGCAGGATTCATATTTGCTGTGGAGAATTCAGAATGGGTTTCTCCCATTGTGATCTCAATAAAAAATAATGGGAAGCTACGCATTTGTGTTGATTACAGGAAGCTCAATAAGGCAACAAAGAAGGATCATTGCCCTCTTTCATTCTTAGATCAGATCTTGGACGAAGTAGCTGGCCAGGAGTGTTATAGTTTTGCTGATGGATATAACAGATACAACCAAGTCCGTATAGTAGAGAAAGATCAGCTAAAGATCACGTTCACCACTCCTTGGGGAACATTTGCTTATAGAGTTATGTCTTTTGGGTTGTGTAATGCTCCAACAATGTTCCAGCATTTGATGAATAGGGTGTTCGAACCCTACATTAGGAACTTCATCAGAGTATTTCTGGATGATTTTTGCATCTATGGGAGCAAGATGGACCACTTGCACTAGATGGAGACATCATTTCAAAGGTTAGATGAAGCACAAGCCTCACTAAACCCTACAAAGTGTGTCTTTGGATGTTCTAAAGGCATTTTGTTAGGGCATGTTGTATCCAAAGATGGTATTGGTACTGATCCTGATAAAGTTTCAAAAATCAAAGAGTTACCATTTCCTATGAATAGAAGTAAGTTGAGATCATTTTTAGGCCATGTGGGTTACTATAGAAGGTTCATCAAGAATTTATCAAAGATTGCACAGCCACTAACCCAGTTCTTGAAGAAGGATGTTACTTATGAACCAGGAAATAAGGTGCATGAAGCTTTTGGACAACTGAAGGAAGCCCTGGTGTCTTCACCTGTTTTAAAGAATCCAGATTGGAGCAAGCCATTCATTGTGTACACTGATGCCTCAGATGCAACACTAGGAAGTACTTTGAGCCAAAAGGATGAAAATGGGAATGAACATCCAGTTTACTTTGGGAGCAGACAAATGAGCAGTGCTGAGGTAAATTATACTGTAACTGAAAAAGAGGCTCTAGCTATCATTTTTGTTATAAAGAAGTTTAGAAATTACTGGCTAGGGTAGAAATTGATAGTTGTAATAGATCATCAGGCTCTAAAATATATTGTCAATAAGCCTAACCCATCAGGGAGGATAGCAAGATGGATAATTTTGCTACAAGAATTTGAATTTGATATTATAGATAGGCCAGGAAAGAAGCATGTCAATGCAGATGCACTCTCTCGAGCCTATGATGGTTTAGGATCATCTTGTGATGATGATGATTTCCCAGATGCAGCATTGTTATCCCTTGACACAATCCCTAGTGAATACATAGATATTTGGAATTATCTGAATGAATTCAAGTTTCCTGATGGTGCCAATGCAAAGACTAAGAGAAAGATTACTCAAGCCAGTCGTCCATATTCTATTCTGCATGGAGTATTATTTTGAATAGGACCTGATGGACAGTACAAGAGGGCAGTTGGACGTGATCAAGGGAAGGAGCTGCTAGAAGAATTCCACAATGGTACATGTGGAGGGCACTTCTCTGGACAACTTACAGCAAGAAGGATCTTGGATGCAAGTTATCACTGGCCCACTCTTTTTAAAGATTGTTATAATTATTGTAAGACATGTGATATTTTTCAAACACATGGTAACCGTAAGACTTCATCAGCTCCATTATGCCCTATTCTTCCACTTGGTCCCTTTGAAAAGTGGGGAATAGACATTGTAGGTCCACTTCCAACTACCTCATGCCAAAATAAGTATATTGTAGTTTCCAAAGATTATTTAACCAAGTGGGTTGAAGCTAGGCCATTGAAAACAACTTCCATGGATGAAGTGGCAAGGTTCATATATGAACGCATTGTCACCAGATTTGGTTGTCCATTAGAAATTGTAACAGATCAAGGAAGCCATTTCATTAATGAGGTGGTAGAAGCCCTAGTCAATAAGTTTTCTATTAAGCACAGGAAGGCAACAACATACAAGCCAAGCACAAATGGACAGGTGGAATGAACAAATTTTGTGTTGTGTCAAATTCTAGCAAAAGATGCAGCCTTGCAGGTACATAAATGGGATAAGAGGATTCATGCAGCATTGTGGGCATATAGGGCAACATCAAAGTCAGCAACAGGATACTCCCCATTTCAGTTGGCTTATGGCATTGATCCAGTTCTTCCTATTGAGTTTGATATTCCCACAGTCAGAGTTATGGAAAATGAAAGGATGGATGAAAGTGATTCAGTAAAAGAAAGGTTGGTACATCTTCATTTGCTAGAGGAAATGAGGGAAATAGCTAAGGATACAAGCTATAAGAAGAAAATGAAGTAGAAGGAATACTTTGATCAAAAGATCCATTGGTCTCCATTTCATGTGAATGACTTGGTTCTAGTATATGATTCCAGATACAAAAAAAGAAGACAGAGAAAATTTCTTCCAAAATGGATGGGGCCCTACAAAATAGCAGCTGTGCATGAAAATGGTACGTACCGACTGGAGGAATTGGATGGCACTCCCATTACGAAATGGGTCAACCATGACAAGTTGAAGATTTTCCAAGCACCAGAATAGTCTACTCTGAGGACGGAGTAGAAGCTAGGAAGGGGGAAGATGTCGACACTAAAATTTTCCTCCGTAATTTCTATTTCATTAATGTATGTATTAGGAATAGGATGTTGTTAAGTATAATTAGTAGTAGCGTCTGATAGAAGATAATGGCGCTGCCAGTACGACGCCGCCAATAATGTATAGTACGGTAATAGTCAAAAGTACAATAGGAATGTTGTGGTAAAAAGTAAATATTTGTCGTAAGTGGTCCGGTAATGTTAAAATGTCAAAGTTGGGGTAAGTAGAGAAGTAGGGTCTACATGATTAGGAATTAGAAATATTATATTGGTAATAAGGACAAGGAGTGAGGTCATAAATATTTTGTGTATTTTATTTGTAAAAAGTCTAAAAATGTGGAACCCATGTGAAATGATAAGGTTTATCTTATCTTAAAAGATAAGCTTACATGTACAGATAAGAGTTAAGGTATGGAATATGATTCGTCAGAGTGGATTTCTTATCCTATCTTAGAGATAAGATGGATAAGCCTAGAAGTTCTATAAATAAAGAGGCCACCCCCCTCATTTAGCATAGAAGGAAGTAGTGAGAAATATTGTATGAGTAAGTGTGTAAAGGAAGCCATCAGTTTAAAGGTGTGTTGAAGAAGCCATTAAGAGGTGTAATTGTGAAGTTTCTCCCATAGTATTGGTGGAAGGCAAGTGAAGTCAATAACACTTGAAGTACCTCATGGGTGAGATTGTAACAATTTCATGTTAATATTATAATTTACTCTGATATTTCAGATTTATCATCATTCCTTCTTATCATAGTCTATGGTATTCTTGTGTTATGTTTGTTGTTGTGTTTCCAAATTACATCCACCAAACTAAAGGCTATGCATTAGTAAATAATCATAGCACGAGGAGTTCCCGGTGAAGAATTATCATAGTGCCGGATTGGTGATGACAGACCCGCCACTAGGAAAAAATTTCTCCCCTGGTCCCGCTAACCTGACTCCTCCTCTGGGAAAAATTTCTCCCCACGGCCCGCAAACCCACCTTAGGGGAAAATTTTCTCCCTTAGGCCCGCCTTGGGAAAATTTTCCTCCCAAGGTCCGTCGACCCATAACTTTTGAAATATAGGGAGTTAGGAGGACTTCTTTATATCACTTGAAAGGTGAGAAAATTTCATATATAATGGGAATGTTTTTATAAGGTTTCACGTGTGTTAATTTTGAGAAAAATTAGTTTGAATCTCTTAATCCTGTCAGAGGGTGGGAGAGTGAGAAATTGCCCTCTTAATCCTAATGATTATTCTAACCCTAAGTTTTGACCCTGTAAATTTAATAATTATTGTAATGGGAAAACTATGAGCTAAGCCATTTTTATTTGGCCTCTAAACCTACTAAGTGACAACTGTTGTTTTGTATCTTGGTAGCAGACACTTTTATACAAAAAAATTATCCCATAATTTTTCTGACTAATCCTAGGTTGTTCTTGAGTCTCAAGTGGGTTGTTTTAGCAGGTGTTACAAGTTGAAACCATTTTTTTCCAGAATGGCCATGATGAAGTCCCAATTTTCTCTGTTAAATGATTTTTCCATATCTAAATTAATGAGCATGTTACCATAATTATGACCTTTAATGGAATGGATAATTTCATGAGCAATTATAATACTATCCAAAATTTGTATTCCAGCAACACAATCCCCCTTGCTCCGGAGATATGATCTTGGGCAGGATATTTGTAAGTCTATTGGAAATAACCTTAGAGATAATTTTGTAGGAAACATTTCAAAGGGATATGGGCCTCAAGGAATCAAAATAACTTGAGTTTTCAGCTTTGGGGATTAATTCTATGAAGGAAGAGTTAAGATGTTTCAAAATATCATGAGAGGGTCCTGAATCTTCAACCACCTCCACCACGTCCTTTAAGACAATATCCCAAAATGCTTGATAGAAACTAGTAGGAAAGCCATCCAGCCTAAGAGATTTGTCATTTTTTAAAGATAGTACCACCAATTTAACTTCATCTTTAGAGATGGGAGCGTTCAACATTTCATTTTCATCATAAGCGACAATGTTAGGAAGTTGACTAAGAATTTTATTTATGGTTAAGGTTCTTTCAAGACATGAGTAAGAGATAATCTCTTTGAAGTATCTTTCTACCTCCACACAATTAAATTCTTTTCAGAGATGATATCACTAGAGGGAAGAGTGATGATGGAGATACAGTTGAAATTCCTACGCATAAGAACAATTTTGTGGAAATTTAGTATTACAATCACCATCTTTAAGCCAATTATTTCTGGATTGTTGTTTCCAATAAATTTCTTCTTGGAGAAGCACTTGATTGAGAGTGTCTGCTAAATTATATTCTTCTTCTTTCATCTCTTAAAATAATCCCCCTCATGAATTTCCTTCTCAATGTTGGAAAGTTTTCTTTGAATATCCTTTTTTATCTTAAAGATGTTTCCATAAGCATGCTTAATCCATTCTTTTCATGAGCATGTTTTATTTTCAATTTCTCAGCCAACCTATAAATTTTAGAGCCTTCTATAGAAATATTCCACTAGTCAAACAAGAGAGGAGAAAAATATGCATCTTTGGTCGACATAAGTTAAATTTTAAATGGCCTTCTAGTAGGAGGGAGAGAAGGAGATATGGATAAAAAGATGGGCCAGTGGTCTGACTCGGTAACCAAAGAAATTTTCGATTCAATTAGATTGTTTTGCTAGATCTAATTAGGGCTAATGATAAATCTCTCCAATTTCTCAGCAACATAATTACTTCCAAGTCTTCTATTTGTTCAAAATCACTTCCCATTTTTTAGGGCAATGTCTACTAAATCACAGTTCTCAATAAACTGAGCAAATTTAGTGGTAGATTGAGAGATTACATTCAAATAAGCAATTTTTTCAAGTGGATAAGTGATTGTATTGAAGACCCCCGAAAAATCCCAAAAGTGGAAGGGTGGATAGATTTTAAAATTTTAAGAGATGACCAACAAGTATCTATACCAATGTTGTTTTAGAACCCATAAACATTAGCACATAAAAAATTAAAAGATAAATCTAAATCCTAAAAAACAACAACTTTCTAATTGATACAATCATCAATGAGGAGTCCAATAACTATGTCTAGATTCCAAATGGTTTCTAGAACACCAGAGGAGCCTATGGCAGGTATGTGCATATGTTTGTAGTTTTTCCAAATTCCTTGAATGATTGAGATGAACTAAGAAGAATCCATTTTGGTTTATTGAAGAAGAAAGATGTTTGGTTTCTTGTCAACTATTAGCTACTTTAGTATCCTATGTTTGTGCAGAGAATTGAGCCCTTGCAGGTTCCAAGAGAAAATATCATTGAGAGGGTTTAGACCCACCACTTCGGGTGATGGGTCTAGCTAGAGATTTCTTTCCAATCTTGAGAGTAATCCCTTATTTCTTTATTCCTTTCTCCTTAGCAACATGTTCACATGTGTTTTGATTTTCTTTATCTACTACTATAGATTTTGTTAACATTTTTGAAATTCACTTGTAGCTACCTTTACTAATATTAATTTGAGACTCCAAGTTAAAGGAATTAGAAAGAGGAGGTTGACCCAATTTGGATTTACCTGCTTTTACAAATTTGAAAGCATTATCTGATTCTTCCAATTCGTTTAAATATTGACTATTTAAGATGGCTTTGAGCTGGTCATGAGAGTAGGAATCTTCTCCACCTTCTTCAACCTCTTTTTCCTCAGATTCTAGGATTTCACCTTCTTCAAAATCCTCACCACCTGAACCAAAATTAGAAGTTGGACAAGCCTTTAATTCAACACACAGAATAGAGTCATATGGGGAATCTTAGGTGGTAAATCCATTTTGAGTGGGATTCTACTGAATGTTTATTTCCTTATTTTATGAACTCGTTGCCTTGTTCCACTTCTTTTGGGCATTATTTTTATTTTTATTTTTAGTCTTGGAGAAGCCTTCTTCCTACCGATTCTCTTGTTTTTTCATTTCAGGGAACCAATGCACAAAATTCCCATGTTTATGGCATTTGCGGTAGTATAATGAGACGATTTCATAATCCAAATTTTGTTTCCATTCCTTGGTTTCTGATTTGAAGAAAATGGAGCTAGGAAGGGGTTTGGTTATGTAAAGATTTATGTAAATCCTTGCATAAACTGCCATAACCCCTGAATCAATGGGTTTAGCCATGCAAATGAATTAGCCTAGTGAATTACCCAAATTTTTGAATGTTTTTTCACTCCATAGCTCGATAAAGAGGCCATATTTAAGTTCATCTAAATAGGAACATTTCTTAAACATTCCAAATTGGGATTGCAATTTTCCACCTAGGGTTTCAAGAAAAGACTAGCTCTTCCCATGAACCAAGGGCCATAATAGAAAATGTTATCCTGTTCAAACCTGTGCTATTGAAAAGAACTTGAAAAAACCCTTGAGGACACAGCTTCACCTATTTTGGAGATGAAACTTTCCAGAAATATTTGAGTGAATTGAACAGGTCTTGAGTTTTAGGCCAAAACCCAATGAAGTTGCAAATGAGAGTTCTAGTTGAAAGGATGGAAATAGAGGAATTGAAATCCACATCTTGGATACGGACCTCTAAAACATCTAAAGCCTTAGGAAGAATTCCCTTAGCGATCCCAATCAAGGGTGGATCCAAGATTTTGGTGAAGGAGGCACTTGAGCCTTGGTCAAAAATAGGCCAATGGAGGAAAAAGAGTGAAAAGAGCAAGCGAAAAAATGTGAGCTTACAATATATTTAACTTACAATATTTTTTTATTATATTTGAACTATTCAATCTTAAATGCATATATGAAAAATATTGTTTGGGAAATACCTCATGGGTGTTTTTTTATTGATTTAAAGTGCCTTTTTTAATCTTATTATTTACAAATTTCTTCACTCACAAACACTTGGAATTAGGAATGTGGGGCTCGTCTCAGAGAATCCACCCTGGTCGTGGATCAACCTTGCCTTCACTACAGGGAGCTCCATACCTCTACCTCGGAATGACGGCACAAACCCTAGCCATGATCTACTTTAAGCTCCATCTAGGGGTGTTCTTGCGGTTATGCATGGTAATGGACACTTAAAAGATGTGTTGGAAGGTTCAGATCGTGACAGATTGGAACTAGACAAAGATGCTAGTCATGGCCATATTAGGTCATCCTTCAAAAATGTTTTAAATAGCAAGGAATCTTCCATGAAACCTGTAGACGTTACCCTATCTATTACATTCGGGGAAGAGGTCATTTCCTCTGAGATTTACTACAAAGAGCATGCTCTGATTTGTAGATTCGGGGGACTATGACCTAACCTTCCTATTCTTCACACATGGATCTTTGAGCACTGGACTCCAATTTTAACTGGAAGAATAGACTTGTATCCGTGTGCTAAAGGTATTTTCATCATAACTTTCTCTTCAATAGCTGATCGAAACATCATTGCTTCCAAACTATGGACCTGCCAATCTAATTATTTGATCATTAAACCCTGGTTCCCATCCTTTAACCCACTCACAGAATCTTTCTCATGGAAACCTGTTTGAGTCATGACTGTCTAACATCCATTGGCAACGCCTTGGGAACTATACTCTTTATAGATTCTCAAACCACTAATTACACCCATACTACCTATGCTTGGATCCTGGTGGAACTTGACACTGATAAAAATCTTCCTGTAACCATAGATCTTAGAGTGCAAAACAGAACTTGGTCACAAACTCTTGATTATGAAGGTCTCCCTTTTCAGTGTAGAAGGTGTTTTTGCTTAGGACACACCTCTACTAAGTGTGGGATGGAAAAACATCAACATGAGAAGCATAACTGGTGGAAAGACGCACTCCCGAAACACCTGATTTTTGATGCAAAAAAGGGTCTAGATTCCAATGCAAATACAAAAATTAAATCCATTTCTGCCTCAGAAACCGATTCTCAAATTGTGAGCAGCATGAAAAATGCACAAGCTGTTGAGGGCAACATGGAAAATGATAAAAATCTCTCTCAGGATAACAACGTGGCTATCCCAAATGGGACAAATGCGACTAAGGAAAATACTCCTCCTTTGTCTTCTTCTCCAACCACGAAGGCTCCATCAGGTTCGGTTATGGTCAGCAAAAATAAAAATTTTATCACTCTGAAGGATAACACTTCACCTTGATGATTCTTATCTCTGTTATTGGCTGGCTGGGTTACATTGGTCTCATCTTTCTTGGCCGGATAGAATTTTTCTTCCAATGGTGTTGATATGCCATTGTTGTTTGATTGTAGTACATCAGTTGTTTTTTTTGTTGATGCGTTGTCGGTTGTTGGTTTTTACTTTGTAGACAGTTTTCTGTAGTCGGGCTTTATTGTTCTATCTGGATTTTGATCCATCTCTTGTGCTTTAACTTTCAATTCTGACTTCTGAGCCCCGGTGTACAAGGGTATAGTCCCTTTCAAAAAACTATTTACAAATAATAAATAAACACTTGGAATTAGGAGTGATTATCTATTAAAAAAATTGTTTATTGAGGTGCATGCAAACTCCCTCCTACTTACGTAAGATTGTATTAATATTTTTTTTCAACACTTGTTAAGTTGTAATTGACTCTATTAAAGTGAAAACATATATTAAATTTTAGTAATAACAACTTTGCAACGTGGGTGCATTTGAAGTAGGTCATGCAAGGAGACTTGAGGAACCTTACGATCCATGAAAGAGAAACCGATAGAATAAGGATCCGAATGACCAATCACGAGTGGGGTTCACAAAATGATTTAATTTATTTTGAATTAAATATAAATATTGCAGAGTCACTACTGAACCAAATGATGTATAAATGTTGAAATATAGAAATAACATAAGCAAGCTAATATGTAATATCTAAAACCTTAGAGAAACCCTCAAAATATTTTCGTTATGTTGAGGGAAGGCCTTACACAATTTTTTATTTATGTTTCCAAGCATTTTGGGCCCATAAATCTCATCTCATTTCTATGAGCACATGTTCAGTGTGCCTACTATTTCCTTAGAATAGTTCTAGTGCTTTCATTTAATTTCTTGTATATGAATATGAAGCCCAAAATGTATAATGATTATATTTATTTTGAATGTAACAACCCCATTTGCAGTGAGGATAAGTAGGGGATACTTTCATTTACCTTGGATTTCTCATTAGGGAAAATTTTAGTGGAAATTTTTCATAAACTTGAGAATATTAGGGGTTTTTGACATTGGAAATGGAAAATTTTCAATAGTCCACCACCACCCAGTTTGCCTAAAATTTTGGTTGACAAGTTATTTGTATGGGTCAGTTCACCTACTTTTTACACTAAAAATGAACTTATGCATGTATTTCACAAATGTTTTGAATTGAAATGTGCTCATATTCACCAAGATATAATACATATATATTAACCATCTAAGCTATATAAAAAAGATGTGTCTCTTTTTTGTCACATAGACATCCGTCAAAACATGTCGTCCTACACCTTTGCCACCCCACTTTTGTTCATTCTATAATTTTCCATCCAACATAGTTTCTTTCCTACCCCATGGATGACCAACGCCTCTATCGTCATGCTTCCCTACTTCTATCATCCAACCACTGCCATCCAACCCTTCATCTGTCTTGCACCTCTACATCTTGTTCCTCTTCCTTTACTGGACAACCATTTCCCTTCCATCCAACCATTTCTTCCACCATCAAACCTATATTTTTACCATCCAAACATTGTCTTCTAACCTCCTACTGTCTAGCCACTCACCCATCTTACCCCCTACCATGCACCCTTTTATCGTCCAACCCTCTACCATAAAGGCTTGTAGTGTCTAACCTTGTAGTCATTTGTCAACAGTCAATATCTATGACAGTCCATGGATTCTAGAAAACAGGATAAAAATGATATTTCTAGTTTAAAAATATTAAGACGACCTTGTGAAACCCCAAAAATCTGAGGCATATCGAATTGCCTTTGCCACAAAACATCTTTTTAAATATTCGCTATTTTTTCAAAAGTTAATTTCAGAGATTCACTAAAATATTCTAAGTTTTTTTGGAGGAGGGGTCTTAAAATGAACCTTGTTTCTCATATTATTTATTTAATGAAATCCCTAAAGTATGAATTTCCTATACCATTTGTGCCTCAAATAATATTCTAGTTGTGGGTGGTGTCCTTATTTGGAATTTTTTTTGGTAATACTTATGGATATGCTACTTTTTTTTCATCACATCTAGATGTACTAAATGTGGTTAGTTTTCAATGTGATCCAATTCTATGAAGTGTGAGCCTATATTGTGCAAGTTTCTTGATAAATCATGTTGTGACTAGTCATTGTTATTATCAAAGTCCTAAAGCCTTAGCATATATAGGTCATTCATTATTCTAGGACATGTTGGGTGCATGTGAGACAATATATCTCATTCTTGTAGTTTCATTTTTTATCTACCACCCTCCTTCTTTTTCATTAGTATGTTAGTGTCCATTTCAAAAAATGCCTTTTATTTTTGTAGTTGATCTTAATATGCTCTACATTATAGGATATTTTTATTTTCCCCTAATGTGCTATAAATTTTTCTTTTTAAATACCTTTTTCCATTTATTTTTGATAGAATGGTTTGTAAAGAAAAAATTCTAACAAAAAATTTCTTGGTAGAAAGGTGACAATATCATGCATGTGTTTTCACTCACATTGCCAAATACTTATTTACCAAGATAAATGCTAAAAAAATGTGAAGCTACATACTAATAAAGGGATTTTTTGCATCATGTGGCACATCTCTTGTGCTCCAATATCATAATTACTAATATTTTTTGTAATAAACTTACTATATTCTACCTTTGCAAGGATTTCAATTTCAACAACATTTGACATTATCATCATCATATGTTGGTAGCTCTCTAATTTTTTTTATCAATTTCATGTGTACTTCCGTATGTAATTCAGTATAGCATGACATGAGATAACAAGTTGATAGTCACAATTGGCACACCATATTGATAGTACTTCAACGTTATGAATGTTTATTCTTACATCATTTCATGTTCGTGTGTTTATTTCACACCCTTATCCATTCCTAAACATGGTCGATGTGCATTGTAATGGTCGCATAGCCTTAAATATTCAATTGAAAGCTTCACCCTCCCTAAATGTGTTATCTAACTACATTTGGTTTGGAATTGTATGCAGCTCAAAAGCTATTAGTAATATTTAAGATTGTTTGATGTTAATATCCCATTAATGGTGAGATAGAAAGGATCATTAAGACTTGAGTGGTGAAGAATAGATATATAATTTTGGCACTCTTGGATTTTATGCTCTTACGAGACAATTGAATAAAATATTGGCTACATTAAGGTGACCATCCAAATCTAGGAAGTTCATGTTTTCTGAATTTTCCAACCATAGAAAACCATGGATATGAGAAAACCATCTATGTTTCAATTCACACATGTTTAATTGAAATCTAATAATTTAGTAGATATGATATTTTGGTGTATTGAGAGAATTACAAGATATGTTTTGTAATCTAATATGTACTAGTATTATTTTCTTTAGAAAATTTTTTCTTGGATTTCTTCATGGAATATTGTCAATATTATTTCCATGCATTAATATGGAAGATGAGTATTTTCAATTATGTTTCGATTTCTTCATTAATGTCCATTATATGAGTTTTCTTCAAGGGTTTCTGGCTTTATTTGGTGCAAATATGGTCATTTTGTGTATAGGACACTTAATTTGTAGAAAAATGTTGGCTACCCAAGTTGAGTTTATATATATATGGTTTCATTCTTATTATTTTACCAAAATGAAAGTGTTTCTTATAGAACAACCCTAGAGCACATTAATTGATCTACAATAGGTGCATTTAGTATGTTTTTAAGTTGGTATAAGGATGTGATTGTTATAGGAGAATTGTCTTTAATGTTTTTCTTTGCAAATAATGCAAATGTTTCCTGGCTCTGGTGGAACATCATAAGGTTTAACATGAAGTAAAATTATCGTGGGTGTGAGCCACATATATTTTTGTGTTATTGAAACAAATTTAAAGCATATTCATGAATTTGAATTTTTTTATTATGTGGTTAATGGAACATAGAAACCCCTATTGGAAATAGAGATGGAAATGCCATATAGTATAATCCCTCTATGGCGTATTCATTGATGGGTGATGAACTTATACTTGGACAATGAATAGGTTAGGAGAGTTTATGTAATGTTATTTCTAAGTAATTTGTAATTTCCTCTACTTTTGGTCTCTCGGTTAGAAGGGAGGAAAAAATAGATAATGATCATTTATCATGTGGATCTATTAATGCATCTATGTCTTCAACCAATTATATTTGGGTCATTTGTGTAATTTATATTATTTTATTATTATTATTTTGAGTTAGGATGACCAAAATACTTGGTCATGGCCAACCTAGGGGTGTTATAAGCTAGTGTTGGATATATAAGCTAGTGTAATGAGTAATTTGTGAGTAGTTGAGATGAGGAGGATATGAGCAACCTATACAGGAGTAAAGAGGAGTTTTGAGGGGTTATGGATAGATATTAGAAGACATATAAATACCTGAGAAAGTTTGATGATCAATTATGTAAGGAAAATTGACCTAATCAGCCCATGAAGAAGAGAGATTTAGCAAGTTTGGAGAGAGCTTGTTTGGATGAGATTTTGGTGTGTTTAGAGATGAATTTGGATATCAATCATTTGTTTATATGATCATTCATTTAAAAAATCTATTATGATTATTCATATTCATAGGATTCCTTTTTTAGTCATATCAACAAAGGTTTAAGGGTTGGTTTTCCTTGTGGGGTTTGTGCCTCACTAAACAAATCTCATAGGATGTGTAATATTCTTACAAGTCCTTGCTTTGTGTAATATAAGAAATGGTTTCAATGGGTTTTCTTCCCCTTTAGGGTTTTACCAATTATATACAGTGTCATGTGTTCTTTCCTTTGATTATTTCACTTGTGATTTTTTAATACACATCTAATAATTTCACATGGCAATTATAAATGTTGAATGGCTAAGTTTGCATTTATGATGAATCTAAGCAATGGTAAATGAAGTTGTAATAGTTGCATCACCTTAACTGAATCACCCCCCCCCCCCCTCTCAGTCACTATGCTTACAACATGCAACTAGAGGTGTGATGTAATAGTATAGGTACATAATTTCATGTCTACAACAACCAAAAAACTAGAATACATATTATTAAATCAAAACTTAGACATGATTTAAGAGTTGACTAAAAGTATACAATATTAAATCAAATCAAAATCAAAGATAAACCTTTTTCTTAATGCGCTTACATATATTTATACAATATGAGGCAAATTTTAAGTTACGAATCCCTTCTTCATTTCTCTAACTAAAAGAGGAATCTCTACATAATCTCTATATTATTCTTCAAATAACATTACATATTTTAAACTTTGTCTATATAGATTGTTATATACATTAAGATTATGCAATTATATAAAACATACATATGTTGATATTTTAAACCCCCTATACACTTCCAACTGGTTTTCCCAAAGTGCTTAAATAGTTATCTCGTATCGAGAAAAAAGATGTTTCAATGATTTGGGAAGTTTTTTGTGCTCAAATTTTTCCTAGAGCCTTACTAAATGTTGGTTGCGTTATGCACTTTGATACTCATTCTGGTAGTCAACACGAAGGATGCCAGTTTACCAATTTTCATCATCTACACAATACTTAACCACCATTTATGGTCAATTTTTAATTAATGGAAATACTTTCCAACACATCACCCTTTTGGGTATTTATATATGTGGGATTTACTCCCTCATAGGCAACCCTTGTAGTTTTTCAATATACATGGGTATGCTTAGTAGATATCTAAGAATTTTTTTGAAATGATACTTAACAAATTATTACTTGCTACAAAATGGTGTTACTGGGCCTTTTCCTATTGTTATACTGCCCATAGATTTTGGCTAGTTAAATTAGTTGAAGTGGACAGTGGAGGTGGTAGTACTTGTGCTTCTTTGATTATCTAGAGCATGATATGAGAGAGGACATAGTATTTGGAGTGTTCTTCATTTTCATTTACAGTTTTGGATAGGAATAATTCCAAGTTTGTATTGACTACATGTTCAATGGAGTTTGTGAGCTTTCTTACTTCATTTACTCTTCAAAAATATATCTATAATTGCAACAATGCTTGTATAACTTCATTTAATGTAATCCTCTTTAGCATTGTCTACAGTTTTTTCATGGACAGTAATGGAATTTTGTCATGTCTTAGATAAGTTACTTATAATTAATCTCATATACACTTAGTGTTTCCAATCTTGTAAATGTATTATGTAGCATATTGTGTTCTCGTTCCCACAATTCTGTCACTAACATTGTCTTGTGAAGCCTACAAGGATGTCTGCAATACATTCCATTCTCCTATTGGTCATCTCTATATTAGAATTTTCACTTGCCTTGTGTTGTCAATATCAAACTAATAGCCTTACTCTCTATCATGGTGGCTTATAACTACAAATTCTGATCTAGGAGCTCAAATGTGACCTACTTGGCTTGTGCTTTGGTCTACTAGAGCATATTGATGTGTTCTTATAAGATCATAAGTACATCTTTAAATTATTTATTTGATTGCATTGTATGTGCATGAAACTTATTTATTGCAATTACCCACAAGTTTAATACTTAGAGTGGTTAGTTGCAGTTTCACACTCATTGCCTACTCACCTATTGTGAATTGGTGACAAGTTGTGTACAATTGTCTTTAATTATGAGAGTTAAGATTATGTACCCAAGTTTACTCCAAATTTACTTTTTGTTGTTCTAGTTTCATTGTGGCTACACTTATGTTTTCCTAAAGTGTGTGCACACCTTCAATATACATTTACAATGGTAAAAGTTTATAAAGAGTCCACCCCGATTGCGTGTGTTTAATGCTTGTGATGTTGTGTCTTTTCACTCATGTCTAGGAAATTTGGGGAACTCCAATGTGAACATGAGATGAAGGAAGGAATAGATTACATTTTCATGTTTGCACTGTTGATTGTGATACCCAGAAAATTTTTTGTGTGTCCCTATTTGTAGTTTCTTATGATGTGACTTTCTACTAATTAGAGGGTGGAAATATTTGTGACATTGACTTTTATCTTACTGTTGAATCTAATGTGGTGGCGTATTATGCCAGGGGAGCATGTTGTGTGCTGCAAATTATCCCTGGTGATTATTCTTTCTCTGACTTTAGTTTTCTTATGTAGTGCTTTAGTCATTGATTATGGTGGTGTTGGTTCCTATACTTTGCGATTTTTCTCTCCTTCATCTTACTTTTCTTTTATCCCTTTGCCTCGGGCATTTTTTACATCTTCAAATTCTTCATATTTACAAAATTCTTCCTCTACTTCTTCCTTTGTGATGAAATCTTGTTCTTATACTTACTTTTGAGCATCTTTGGTAGTTTCCTCCTTTTTTGCACTTTGCTTATTATTTTTCTTGTTCCTCAAATTTTTCTAGTTGTATAGGTTGTATTGTGTGTTCAAGAACTAGTTACACATTGGGAGTTACAACCTATAACTCTAATTACATGAGTTACACAAAGATTAACTAAAATTGAAATAAACTATGGGAAGTATAGCAACTAGTTAATCTAATATCGGAGGAATAAAACATTGTAAACTATACTAAAACAGTATGGGAATGATTTCAAGTAATTATATTAAATGAAATAAAAACCTAAATGTGTAAGGATGTAAAAGGAAAGGACTTAGCTGATTGTTGGAGATTGTCGTGGGTTGTCATAGGTATGACTGTAGATATTGGAAGTAGAAATGATCACTCGGGGGGTCCCGTAGAGGTTAGATCTGGGAGATATAAACAGACTACAGCACCCAAGAAGGTACTGGGGCAACCCGAGGCACCCTAGTCTGCAGAATTAGCACCCTGATCTCTACAAATGTTCAAAAAAATGGCCATGACTGTGGACTTGAGGAGTATGTGTACCCAAAGGAAGATTGATTATGGCCACGGGTGTGGACTTAAAGAATATGTATGCCTAGAGGAAGAAATAGTTGAAAATGTTGTATGACAATGCCCAAATCTAATCTAGGAGTACATAAATGTTGTAAATAAATACTCTAAGTTAGTATGAAATGAGTAAATAATTAAGACTAATGGAAATAAAAACTTAATGTGCAAGAATAAAGTGATGAAGGAACTCAATTGATTGTAGATAGGTATCGCAGAGTGTCACAGGTATGGCAAGAAATTCTAAAAGTAAAAACGGTTGCACAGAGGTCCCGAAAAGGAGTGGATTTGGAAGATATGAGAAAAGAGAGATTGAAGTGCCCAAGAGGGTACTGGAGGCTCCCTAGGGGTGCCCTGGTATGGTGAAAAAAATGTGCCACTGGTCTATTAAAAAATTTCATATTAGCTAATCTAGTTTCAGGTGTCAGAAGATGATCCTGTGAATTTTTCTCCTGTTTGTCACACTAGATTTACTGAACTGTGCTAATGTATCAAATAATGCAAGATGAGGGAATGACCGTGCAAAAGACAAAAGAAGTATCTAAAAACCCTAAAATATAAAGATGTGCAAAATGAATGGGTCAGACTGACCTTAGCTTCCACAACAATGGGCTTACTACTCTGAGCATTACACTACATTTCAGACCCAAATGTAGTTCTTGTGTGTGTGTGCATGTCGTGCCCTAGGTGCTCTTGTGCCAGTCGCACTATGTGAAATAGTGAGCAATAAGTAACTATAGAAAATGTAATAGCATGTGTGCATGGAATAGAATAGAATCTCTCCCCCTATGAAGTGTGTGTGTTGATGCAGATCTCCTAGCCTTGATGCATGGAACTATGTGGATGCAAATGATGAAATGGATGCAACTCTAGATGGAGTGATAGTAGTAAATGATGCTAGGACCCTCATTATGGTCTCATAACTTTATATTTATAGGGTTCTCTTGATCTAATTTTGTAATTGACCCTAAACATGGCCGACTAGGAAAAAGATAAGTATGAAAAATGGTTAGAAAATCCCAAAAAGTGGTGGGAAGATTTGAAATGGATTGGGGTGCACCCCAGGTGGGACTAGGGTGCACCGAGTGCCCTAGTACAGGCCTGGGTGCCCTGGTTTAGGCTAAAATGATAGGAAAGTGCTGAAAAATAGACTGGGAATGTATATAAAAATGTGTGGGAATGATGAAATAAAAGTAAAATAAGATGGGAAAAATATGGGATTAATTAGTACTTTCTTCACTCAAGAACCTTCTAAATAGTAGTATGAGACCGGGCTAAATAATGTCTAAAGTGCATGATTTTGTGACTACATTTTCCCCCACTTTATGTTGGTGAGCTAAAGCTCGAGGTAACATAAAGTAGATAGAAGTGTGTACCTGATATCCATGGAGAGTGTAGTAGAAACGTGCCGAAGGACTAGACTCAAGTTTGGAATGACAAAAAAATAAGATGGAGGAGCGTGGAATCTAAAGATGAAAAATGCACATAAAAAGTGATGAGAGTGAACCTAGGGCAGAACGTGTGTGTAGTTGTTGCGGTGTGTAGTGTACCTGCATGGTTAGTAAAGCATGTGTTGCCATCACGGAATGGTTGTTGTCATTGTCATTGTCATTGTTGTTTTTGTTGCCCCCAATTTGACTGCTTATTTCTCATACGGCCGGACCTGCAAGGAGAAAATGATCAAGTAGTCAAATATGTATGTATGTAAAAATGTTATGTAAAATACGCATGTGCATAGAAATGTGTAAAATATGCAAATGTAAAATACACTAAATGAAAATGTAAATGGAACATGTGCACCTAATCCATGTTGAGAAAAGGGTGTAGAAGGATATCATGTACTGCTTGTGATTTTTTTGGGTGATCTCATGCCACCCTGGTTAAAGAAGTTATAAGGAGGAAATGCTTTGTGTCCTCCAAGCTCTAACCACTTTTATGCTAAAAATGTGTGAAGAGATCTTTGTACTGTCCTGGTTTTTTGGGTGATTTGACACCACTAGCCAAAGTAGTGTAGAGAGGCACACCCACTGTAACCCCTAAGCCTGTAACTACTTCCCAGAAATTTAAGGACACCATGTCCTATAAAAGCCACTATGTATGGGGTTCATAGACTGGTCTGAACCCACTCATTGTATGTAAATCCACAATGCCCAGGGTGGAAAGTGTACTGTAATGAACCGGTGTTAAACTGATCTGTGTTAGTATGTAAACCCCAAATGATGCCCCCCTCTTTGGGGTGCATGTGACATTGTTGATAGGAGAATGCAGCCCCAAAAGAGGACCTACCACACTCTGAAATATGTACCCTAAAAGTGCTTGGTAGAAACCAAGGCATGTACAAATGAGAGGGCTAGCCAAAGACAAGTGTAAAGAAAACAATGCATGCATATAGAAAACATGTGTAAGCTATGCATAGAAAATGTAGTAAATGTAAACACACAAGAAAACAAGTAAGCCACACAAAGAGGGTTGTAAACATGGGACATCACTCACGATGTCGCAAGACACGCAAGGCCATCATGGCCACAAACAAAAAGAAAGTGTGCACACAAAACATAGGGCAAATCATGCATACAATGGCAAATAATAACAGACAAGTAGAAACAAACAAACAAGTAGTCATGGAAACATATAATCCTGCAAAACAAGTGTTGCACATGGAACACCCGTTAGCATGTTAGAGAAATAACCAATATGTCAAAGTGTGTATGATCAAGTAATGTAAGATAGTGCTAAGTACAAAATGAAACAATAGCACCTAAATGAGATGAATGTGGAAGCCCCCATCGACTAGTATAGGAAGGGTAGAAGGTGAAGCATCCATGCCACATGTAGAGTCTTGTGTATTGTGATCACACTAAACAAAGGCATGAACGTGCATGTGTGGATGATATAGATAATGACATATAAGAAATCAATCTAACATGTGTAATAAATTGATCATGTAAAACACTAGCAATTAAGAATAAATGCCCCCAAGACAATGTAGTATGTTGTGGATGGATAGAATGGAATGCAAGATGGAATAATAGGATCTGCATACACCCTTAGTGAATGGAAGTGTATGTAATGGGGTTCATTTTGTTTTCCCCCTCAGCAGTCAAGAATGAAATGTAAACAAGAGTGTGTCATCGGGAAATGGTCTAGTAGTATTTGTTGTTTGTCTAACATGTTGTGATGAATGTGTATGTGTAGTGATGAAATGTGACATATAGAAAGGATGTGTGTGAACCCTATATCTGAAGCGTATATCACGACTTGATGAATGGATGAGTGATGATTTAGCCTAAGCGTATATCACTATGATGAATGAAGTGACGATGGGTGATGATTTGATTTATCCCAAAGCATATATCATTATAAGATGAAAAGATGAGTGATGATTTAACACTAAGCATATATAACTATATGATGAATGGTAAAGGAGTGATGATTTAACCTAAGTGTATATCACTACATGATCAATGGTAAGGAGTGGTGATTTAACCTAAGATGTATACCACTACAAGATGATATAATGGATGTGGTGATCTAGCCTAAAGTGTATACCACTACTAGATAGAAAGAATGAGTGACCATTTGGCCTAAAGCATGTGTCACTAGCCTTGGGATGTCGCATGGTGAAATCTCACATTGTGAGTGTAAGGTCCATTTGATTGGTAAACCTCAATATTCGACTATGGACTGAGGAACTAAAGTGTCATCATAGGGTAGTGAGATACAACGCGTAGAAGACAATGTAGTAGTAGAGATGAAATGACATGGTGATGAATAGGTTATGTAAATGTGTGGTGTAGTGTAACAATGTAGATAGATGAGTAATGGTGTGTAGGATGAATGTAATACTGTATATGTGTAAAATGTGATGTAATATGTGAAAGATAGACTAGTAATGTAGTATGTAAGGATGAAATGTAAAGCTAGACTCATATGTGATGTAGACTAGCGGATTATGTAGAATATAGATTATGTATAAATGCACGTGTATAATGTAATATGTTTATGTATGGACATGATGAATAGTGTATTAAATGTAAATATGTGGATGATATAAGTATGGTAAATGTAAGATGAAATGTGTGATGTATGAATGTATAAATGTGAAAAGTTTGTAGATTAAATGTTGAATGTAGATGGCACATATGGCATGCGTAGTATGTGTGATAAAATACAATGTATAATGATTATAGTGTAGTGTGTGGGGTTCATTGTAATGGTATTCCCTCAAAATTCAAGTGTGAACTAAAGCACAAGAGTGCGTCATCAGGTAACAATGGTGCTAAAATGTTAATGAGTACAAGTATGTTATGAGATGGATTTATGAGGATGCAAAAGTGAGATATGCGTAAATGTAAGATTAGGGGGGCGTGTTAGATGTTATTCCCCCCAAGTGTATGATAATGCCCATGTACTATGTAATAAATAATGTATAAGGGTGATGAAACATGATAGATATTCATTTAACAAATGATGTGTAAGGAGTGTTAAAGTCTTATAGATGTGTGTATGTATAGGTGGTGATGTAATGGAGGAATGTAAGATGAAACGAGGTTCTTTATGGTAAAATACCCCTCAACAATGATATAAGAACCATAAGAATATGAGTGTGTCATCAGGGGGTAGAGTAACAAGATTCATATACCAAAGGATAAGTTCACACTTGGTGGGGCCTTGTTGGAAAAAGTTTGTAGTAGAACTAGGTGGTGGCGGTGAAAGTGAAAATGTATCAGCAAACATCCATAGGAGGAGGGTAGTTTCTTTGACAGAGCAGTTAATTGGTTGGAGTTTAGATTTGAGAGGAGGCCATGTTGCACTGAGTCTCAAGGGAGATGAGTGACTTAGGTTTATTTGGTAATGTAGTAGATGACTTAAATGGAGTGGTTTGTGAACTAATTTCGAATAGGTGGTTGACTTTGTTGACTTGGGGATATGTAGGTGATTTCCCTTAGGTGGTAATCTTCACATCGGTTCTGAAGAAGGCACATTATCTAGAAATGGTGGTGTGATGTATCATTAAGTGGAGAAGATGAAAATATTAGAAATAGGAGAAGTGTTGTTGGATGTAGGAGAAGGATCACTATGCACATGTGAGGGGTTTTCAATGTCAATATGTAATGAATAAGAGAAGCATCTAGAACATCCTCAAAAATATTAGAAGAGGCTCGTTAGTAACTGTAGGAGCTTGCTTAGATTTATCTTGACTAATTGAAGGAAAAATAGACTTAGGAGCCCATGTGGGTGTAGTATTTGTAGGTGGGGTGCAATAGGATGTTTTCCAGTGAATGAAATAAATCCTTGACACTCGATATGCTTGACTCGCTCTTGTAAAGCATAGCAATTGTGGTCATCATGTCCATTGATTTGATGATAATGGAATTATGGATGATCTTGATACTTTGTTAGGTGACAAGGAGGATAGAAATCAATAGATGGTAGAGTGATCAATTGATGACTAAGAAGCTCAGTAAGAATGTCATGTGGCTTAGTATTGTGATCAAGTATGAGAGGTTCTAGCAATGGCATGACTTGAGGTTCAACTATATGACATGTAGTGGACATAGATTACATATAAGATGTAGAAGGAGCACAAACATGTGATTGAGAAGCATCCTTAAGCTGTTGAATTTCAGATCTAAGAGATGTGATTGTGGATTCCATGGTTACAAATTTATCTTGAAATAATGTATGGAAGGCTTGAATCGAAGAAAATTTATCTTGAAATAATGTATGTAAGGTTTGAATCGAGTCTAATAGTGGTTGATTAGATGGAGGCTATGTAAGCTAGGGTTCCAAAGAAACAATGAAGCATACAACTTAATTTGATGTGGTGGTGATATTGTCATCAAAATAGCTTTATATGTATAGGGATTTTTGATCTAAAACAATTGACAAGTGGGATATCTCTTAACAAAATAAGATAAAGAAACTTAGAAATGACCCATGATAGAAGAAAGAGTGAGGTAAGTGTGAAAGGATCGGTTCACCAAAAATGATTAACTAAAAGGGCACCCATTTGCTACCCCAGTTATCTAATCGTCAGGACGTCCCGATCATGACTAAATAAATAGTACTAAAGTTATCGAAACCAACTAAGGCAAATGTAGATGAAATAAAACCTAATGTACAAGGATAAAGATGAGGAAATAAAATAAAATAAGATGGCCTGAAGATGGGGGTTAAGTAATAATTTCTGACTCAGGAAAACTTCTAAATAGTAGTATGGAACACAGATGTAATTTAAAAAGTGCATGGATTTGTGAAGATTTAACCTAGACTACCAGTCCCACTGAGGTACTTGGGAGCATGTAATTTTATACAAACTGGTATGTAGTATAGGTTTTGAAAAAGCTATTGAATTTCATATTCTTACTAGGTCACTAGTCCATATCATACCATCACACTTTGAGATCACTTTTTATATTTCTCACTATGCTAATGTGCGAATATGAATAATTCAATGATTAAAACCTGTAGGAAATAAAAGAAGTATCAAACCCTAAAAATATAAAGATGCAAATGAATGGGTTTTGACCTCAACTGCCACAATAGTGGGCTTACTATGTCTTACTTGTTGTTACTATGATTTCAGACCCAAATGTAGTTCTTGATGTGTGTGTGTGACATGTGATTAGTGTCCCATGTTTGCAACCCTATTTTCATGGTATACATTATCTTATTTCTTGTTAGATTGCCCAGGTGCCTTGTATATGCACTATTTTTCTTAGCGAGCAATACACTAAATTTAGCCAAAATGTAATAGCATGTGTGCATGGAATAGAATAGACATTCCCTCCCCCTATGAAGTGTTTCAAATTGATGTATCCATCTCCTAGCCTTGATGCATGGAACTATGTGGATGCAAGTGATGCAATGGATGTAACTCTAGATGAGAGTGATAGTAGTAGATGAATTAGGACCCTCATTATGGTCTCACAACTTTAGATATTTATAGGGTTCATCTTGTATCTAATTTATAATTAACCCGACATTCTGACTAGGAAAAAGATAAAGATGAAAAATGGCTAGTTCCCAAAAAGTGGCAGGAAGATTTGAAACAGGATCAGGGACCCCAGGTGGGACCAGGGACCAAAGGTAGTTACAGAATTTACAGATCAACATGGGCACCCAGTTTAGGCTAAAATGAAAGGAACAAGTGCTGAAATAATCATGGGCATGTATATAAAAATGTGTGGGAATGACTTGGAACAAACTTGATTGAAATGGCCAAAAAATAATATCACACCATCTGTAGTGGTCTTACCCAAAAACCTTTTGGATAGTAGTATGAGGGTTGGCTAGAATAACAATAGACCTTTCTCACCAAATCTTCTTGTGTCGTGGTGTGAGATCATCCACAAAACTCATTCTTGGTGTGAGCTTCACCCCTAGGGTCCACTTCCCTTTCTTAGTCTCCATTCCTCACTTTACAATCACTCCATGCTTCACTTGTTCACTCATCACGCTAATCACCATACATTCTACATGATCATAAGCTACACATCTCTTATCTACTTTAATTATCGAGTATTCACTCAACAACATAAAGTGGGGGAAATGTAGACATAAAATCACGCACTTGGGTACAATTCTAGGTCCTAAAAGCATGATATCATTTACATGATTCCTAAGAAATAAAACTAGTAATTGACAACAATATTTGGCCTTTTTTATTTGTCTCTTTCTTTCTATTTGTTCTTACACACCCTATAGCCTAGTTGAAACTTTACTTGTTTATATTTCATGGCTTCAGACACCAGTGCCCAATAAGGACAAAAGTGCCTAGGCACTCTTTTCCCTCCCGGGAGTCCCTGACCCTTTCTTACTTTTCTCGCTCTTTTCGGGTCTCTTTTATCTTCTGGGAATATTTTTCACTTATGGGTCAACCTTCCAGTTGTCAATTATGAAATTCAAACAAGGGAATCATATAAACACATAGTTATGTGTTCAAAATCAAGGACCAAACACTAAACATTATTATCGTCACCTAAGTTTGCATTCCAAAGGCACTAAAGCACTCAAAAGGCATCCATCTATCATCCACTCAAGGGACATGGGCTACATCAACTCTACATACACTGCATAATAGGGGGAAGTCTAATCTATTCCCTCCACACATACTATTACATTGCTACATTCTAGCTACAACCTGCTATTAAGAGCAACTTGCACGAGGGCATCCTAGGGCATCATTTTTACACACACACAAGAACTATACGAATTCTGAGATATATTGCAGTGTTTGGTCAAAAATTCACTCTTCGGGTGTCTGTCGAGGTCAGTCTGACTCCCCGTTATACATTTTATTTTTTAGGTTTTATGTGGTTTGTGGGTATGTGCAAGTGAACTTCTCTTTTGTAGGTAACATGTACCTTCGTTGATCTAGGAGAAAATATCAGGTGATCAAAAGGAAACAACTGTGAAACCCTTGTGACACAACAAAAACCATAATCTAAGCATTTGCACAGTCACATGCACCTAGAACTAGTCACCAGTGCCTAAGCGCGGGTTGTCCTGCTATGGGTGCCCCTGTCCGACATTATTCCTGAGTTCCAAATTTTACATCGAGCAATGACGACCATGTCTATAGTTTGTTCAAAAATTTCTCCTATCCAAATCAATTCCTATCTACTCGTAAATTAGCTAAGTCCATTTATCTCTCATCCTTTCTTAGGGTTCTATACTTTACATCCTCAGGGGCTTGTGTCATTTCTATATTTAATCAGTTATTTATTATTTGTTACAATAGTTACTTTGAAATATAAGATTTAATTGAATCACATAGATGCATCTAAGAAGGTTGCATTTTCTTATGATGATTTATCTTTTTGCACCTTTAAAATGCTACATTGAACATGTTCCTTTTCATCAAACAACTCCAATTTTATTACAACCATAAAGTGATATTAGTATAAAACACTGACTTAACAAGATCCTTTTATAGGTGTCGATTTACCATTTGCAGATCTTGCATGGTGATGCCTATCGTTTTGGTAGCAACATCTTCAAAAGAAGTGGCCGATGTTATACCTATGTCATCCTCTATTACAAAATTCAATACATAAATTTATATTCACATGTGTCCACATGTTTTTTTATGCATTTTGACAATGCCAATCTTGAATTTTCTATATTTTGAACAAGGTTTTTTTCTTAAAATGTATATCATCTGTTAAAGAAACACAAACAAAGTAATAAAATATGACATTTTGATGTGAATAATTGTTACTGTAATTATAAATGTACTGGTTTTTCCTAAAACACGTGATCTTTTTATGCTTGAGATGCCATTTTATTCAATCACATTTGCAGTCAACAATGAAAATGTTGCTTTAGATCCATAAGAATTGTTTCAAGTTCTCAACTGATGCACTTCCACCATATCTAGGTTGATGAAGGATTATGTGTTTGAGCATATTCCTAGAATGTTTCCTTTGTATTTTGTTATCGTACATTTCCTAATTGCAATGTTTATTTTTGGTGTTGCCTTAGATGCACATAGATTTGCCAAAATCTCTCCTTCCTCATTGCAATTGAATTTCCTTAAAGGGTTGCATATTTGTAATAGCTCAAGCTATCATTTAGGAGGAGTGTTCTTATTTGGTTGTGAATTTTGTCTAGTTTTTTCACATTAGAGATTGGTGTAATAGATAGAAAGAGTATATTGGTATGCTTGGGTCCTTGTTTGGGCTAAATTTGATAGATGATGTCATCTTGAGGATGACTTTCCATGAAGTCATAAAATGGTTGTATGTATTTTTAACATACCTTAAGGCTCAATTTAAGATTTTGTAAATTGTAACTAAATTCAATATTTCTAGTGGGATATTGTACTCAAGTTGTTCCAATAATTTCTTACATTTGTTTTGCCTTCATAGGTATGCCTAGTAACACAACATGAAGAGAACATGCAGAGGCAATGTTGTGAAAGCATGAATCAAATTCATTTTGAAAACTAGATATGTTATCAATAAAACTAAAATTGTATTAGGTGAACAACAATCATGACCTTTGAATTCCAATATGTCCAAATGAATAGTTACAAATTATCAAAGAATAATCAATGCCCCAACCTAGTTATGCTAAAAGAAACTTCAGAATTTTCTTACCAAACAGTTAACCTAATCTCTCCTGTCACGTGTTCTGCTGCCTACACGTGCATTACAAGTCACCTTTATAAACTCGTTTCAAGTTTCGAGGCGCAGCACATGAACATTTCACAGCGTTTTCCTTATATTGGCGCAATAGATCACGCTCTCCAATATGGGAGAGGAGCCAGTCACGGTGCACCCTAACTTTGGGTGACTATTCGCAACAGCACAAAAACCAGACGAATCACAAAAATCCGTCAAAAGAAGCGCGCGCAAATTCTCTACACGACCATGTTATTTGCCAGCTCAACAGACCGTGGGACTCCGTACCCTGAGTTTGGAATGTGAGGTGTCCGAAAATTCGTGTTTTCCCGCGCTTGACCGAATCCGGTGCACGAAAACCCCCACCGGTTGAGATTTTTGATGCCATTTAAGGCGCATTAACCGACTGTACACTGAGGACAGCGAAATCCAGGCATAGGGATATGGTCGTAGTAGTAAATGTTTTTAGTGAATTTCAATTTGATTTGGTGGTTTTACATATGAGAAACTGACTGTTTTTTTGTACGCGTGTTGCACAGTGGTGGGGAGGAGCTCGTTCGGTTGACGGAGAATGATCCACGCAGATGCAGACACATTCCTTCAAATGTGTTTATCAACACATCAAAATGTCTTGGAAATTGTTTGATTCTCTTCGAATTTTAACAGTCGATTCGGTTCTATTAGGTGAGGTTTTAACCCTCACTGAGGCAGTGATAGAAAACAATTACTTTTACTTCTTCTGTACTGGTAGATGATGTTTATATGTCTTCCTTAGTTACGTGATTCCTTCTCGCAAAGACTTAAACTCCTATTGTTTCTGAAAATTACAATATACTGAACATTAAAAAAAGCTGGGTGCTCCATAAAATGTGTCAAACGAAGTGCGTGAGAGTTGAATCTTTGTGCAGGTTGAATTTATATAAAAATATGTCAAAATAAGCGCGTGAGTATTGTATCATTGTATCGTTGTAGCATTCGATTGTGCTCAACTGAGCGTGCTCAAAGTGTGATTTTTGCTCTCACGTTTCCCATTGTTGTAGCTTAGAATTGAAAAAATTATTTGAGTTGAGTGTGAAACAGCAAAATTTTCTATTGATTTTCTTTTTCAGATTTACGTTGTTGGCTGGAGATATCGTTGGCCTTGTGTATTTCGAGAATATGGCTTTCCTTACATCCTTGCGCAGGGCTGCCATGCTACAAAATTCGATTAGCTTGTAAAGCTCTCTATCTTGTGGATCACCTTCAAACCTCTTTATCAAATACCCATTTTCAGGCTGATATTGAAAGGCAATAGGATTATGGTCGACAATAATGCATTTTTTTTTTTTTGGATCAAAATCAAGAAAAGTCATGGAAAGATCTTTGCATAAACACCATAAACAACCCTCCTGCAAGAATTCACGAAAAGCCTCTGTTTTATATGGAAATTCACATCAATCTTGTCCAAAATCAGATCTGAACATTCTCTGTGACAATCAGTAAAAATTATAATGTCATAATTTTTGTTCAGTTCATGGAAAAGATCATGTACTCCAGGCCTTTCTGCCACATAATAAGGCACTGCACGTCCCAATTCAAATGAACACACAGTAAAATCATGGTTGTGCTGCTCAACTGAGCGTGCTCAAAGTGTGATTTTTGCTCTCACGTTTCCATTGTTGTAGCTATGTACACGGACGCTTCCATTCTTTTAAAGACATTACTGTATGAGAGGGGATCCAGTCCCGGTGCACCCAAACTTTGGGACACTAAACTGAACATTTAAAATCACCACGTCATCACAAAAATCTGTCAAAAGAAGCGCGTGAGAATTCTCTACAGCCCCATCTCCTTCGCTGTTTTCAAACTGTGAAATCCACGCATAGGGATATGGTAAGTTTAACAACAAAGCTGCCTAATGTTTCGGCCTGAGATTTTTGTGTGTGGGTGTTTTACACTGACCACCTGAGATTTATGCTCTGTCTTGTGCCTTCTGAAGTGCATGCATCATGTTGATGCTTGTCATTCTCCTCTGAAGTAATGCATCATGATGCTCAGCTCTGAAGTAGATGCATTTTGTTGTCAATACTTGTACCATCAGCTGATGTATTCTCGTTTTCTAATGGAAAAATATGGAACTCGTTTTTCTTATTGGAAAATATATGCATTCTTTATGGCCATCATGGTCTATTCACATGGTTCTTGCTTGATTAGCCTGTTCTTTAATTTGGTTTTAGAGTTCAACATTTTACCATCTGTAGTTTAATCTCTATGTTATGCCCACCATCATTCGTAACAACAAATTTAATTAACTACATTTTAGAAGATTGTGTAAATTAGGTTCTTTTGTATTCTATTGCTATTGTTGTGTGGAAATGGTTAATCTGAACTCAGAACTCGTCCATGTGGATTGGGCATCATTAGAAAAGTGTGGAGGCAAATTCCTCAATTGCAATATGGCTGAAAGTATGCAACTTGTATGTTTGTATGCAACCCTTATATTGGAAATGCAATTCTTTACGGCCATGAAGGTCTATTCACATGGTCTTCCATGAGTATCCTATTTATTCAATTTGGTTTTAGAGTTCAATATTTTAGTATTTCTGTGTGATTCCTGTCATTCATGATGACTTTTATTTGGTGCACTATCAAAAGACTGTTAACTAGTGCCTTTTTATATTTTTGCATTGCTATTCTTGCGTGGGAAAGTCTTAACTCGAACTCAACACATTTTTTAGTTTGGCAATTGTTTGATTCTGTTTGAATATCTTCAGTCCATGTGCTTCCAGTAGGTGAGGTTTTTTTTACCCTCATTGAGGCAGTGATAGATAGAAACTATTGCGTATTTCTCTTTTACTTGTAGATTGGGTTATTGGCTTCTGTGTGTTACTTTAATGACATTTACCATTGATTGTTACTCAGTGTAATTTTCAGAAACAATAGGAGTTTAAATCTTTCAAAAAGGTTATCACATAACTTGGAAGACATATATATTCATTCAGTAAACATTTCCATTGTCCATTACAAAAACATGGCCATACAATATACTTGGGCCATAACTACTACTACTATATATGTACTTTTTTAAATCGAAAGGCCAATTCCACACACATCAAAAATTCAGCCCTCAAAATTAAATATTTACTTTCGAAAATATTATTTCCAAAATCCGAGGAAGGGCGGCGTTGAATCTGCAGTTGAGGTTGAAGCTGGGGTGTTACTTTGCAATTGCCTCCCAATGTTGACATCCCTCGTAGGCGTAGTTGGAAATGGATCAGAACTTGGAGAAGCATTCACTCCGACTGCAGTATTATGTGTTGAAACTGATAAAGGGCAATGTATGCCCATTAATTCTCTTAGCATTGGGTGTTGATCAGGAAAAGGATTAATTGGACTGCTCAATCTCCTTTTCCTTTCTAACTCTCTTCTTTGCCTTCTCAAACTCCTTCTCCTTTATCTCTTGATCCCTTTGAATCCTTTCCTGTTCCTTTTTCTGTTCCCTTTGCCCTTTGAATCAACTTTTGGTGCTCCTTTGTTTTCCTTCTATATTCTTTTTCAATCTTTTCCTGCTCCTTCCTCTCCCTTTCAACAATTCGTTCAGTTCAGCCTCTTCTCTTGATTTGTTCCTTTTTTCTTTGCTTTAATTCATCTATTTCTTTTTTTTTTGTTCTCTTTCTCAACCAGAAGCTCCATACTGATCTGCTGTAATTAGTAGAGATTCCCTACTCAATCTTATACCAGAAGCACTATTTGACCTTGATGATTCTCTAACCTTTTCCACAGGGAGTTTTTCAAGAATCTACCAAGAGTTTCTGTCCTTGGTTTGCCTCACAAGTTTGGTTCGAATCTGCCCCTAATACCCCTGCTACCTCTAACTGTGAATCTGCATCATTATCTTCAGGTTGACTGCCAACATAGTAGTGCACCAAATCTGAGTCATGAAGTACTGCTGGTTGAGAGGGGTAAAGAGAGGCTGACCTCTTCATTATTGAAGTTCAAGTTGACACCAAGATTAAGAGCTGCTTCTTTCATCCAATCGGGTGGGCTTTCTTCTGTGGGCAAAGATAGTGATTCATCGATTTGATTAATTCTGTTTGGAGTTTCCAATTGAGAGCAACACATTCATTTATATTTATCTCCATCTGCTGAGGTTCTGATTCTTTCTCCAATTGTGTGTTAGGCACCATCTGAGCATCTTCACTTCCCTCTAAATCAACCCTAGATAGATGAAGCATATTTTCTGCTGCACCAGCATCATCTTGAAAAGATGTGTCAAATGTTCTGCTTGGTGCCATGTCTTCATCCAAGGCATTGGGATTAAGAGGCCATATCCCCGTTCTTTTGAATCCTGATTTAATGTTGCTAGGTGTAAGAGCCATTCTGAATGCTTTGCTCCCTAACTCTGCTAATTCAGCCCTTTTCACATCTATCCCATGGTTTGCAACTATCCATTTGCGTCTCTCCTCCTTGAAGTATGTTTTGAATGGAGCAAAGACACTCACATCCAATGGCTGTAATTTATGAGAGGTGTGTGCAGGCAATGTTAATAAATCAATCCCCAAACTCCTGGCTTCTTGAATTGTCCCCAAAGCAACATGTGAACCATGGCCATCAAAAATTAGTAAATGCCTATTGGTAGGAGACACTCCACCAGGTATAGATGATGCAAAGTGATGTAACCAATTCATGAATAAATCTTTTGTCATCCATGCATGTGATTGTGTTGCCATGCAAGCTCCAGGCTCGCAACCTGCAATATAATTTTCTAAATGGCTCTTCCCCTTAAAAAGATAGAATCCTGGAATACTTTGTCCAGCAGCATTTACACAACACAAAATGGTAATCCATTCTCTGCTTTTTGGGATGATATATGGCACACTCCTACTACCCCTTTTAGTAAGCACTCTCATACCGCAGTTCCTCCCTGCTTGTAATCCAGTTTCATCACAATTCCATATTCGGTTTGGTCCATATGGGTTGGCCTCATAAGCTTTAGACAAATTAATGTAGAAGGAACTGACAATTGATGGCCTCAAACACACTGCTCGATCCTTATCAAGCCCTTCAGCTGTCCTTAATGTTAGATCCGGGTGTCTTTTTTTAAAACCTGCCCACCATGACTTACCCGGAAAACCATCCGTGAATGGGTTAGACCTTGTTTCGCAGATTTGTGCCACACATGTCTTAAGTTGTATTATTTCTAACCCATGTCCCATGTCAGCCATTTCATGACACCAACTCACTATCTCCATCTCTTCTTCTTCTGTTAGAATTGTTGGTGGACCCTTTCTTTTAGTGGTGGTAATGCCCATTAGCCATGAAGTAAGGGTGGTTGCTGGTATACCCCATTTTTTTGCAGCAGCGCGTGTAGAGTATCCATAATCTTCAACATCTTTCATGGCATTATTCATATCAGACTTGTTCCAATCAGATCTTGGCTTTGACACATATTGTGTTGAAGGGCTCACTCTTATTGCTTGGACATTTACTTCTTCATGTGGTGTGTCATTGGCATCTTGAGGTGGGGTATTGATAGCCTCTTCTTCACGTTCGTCACTTGGCGGAAATCTTGCTCCCCTAATTTTGGCACATGCAGGTCTTACTCTTTTTGGAAGCTGCCTTCTCCTCATGATGTCAATAAAAACCTGCTAATATAGTTAAATTCAACAAACCGATGTAACTTACAACAATGAGATATTCAGCATATTGAATCATCAAACGTAATTCTCAATTGCAGCCATTTGATATGAGTGCCTATGTTCTGAGCAATGGTACTTCAAAAATCAAAGGTAGATGAATATTCACAAGTAATTCTGAGCTAAATTAATGAAACTGTATACTTTATGCTGCCTCTAAATGTAGATGAATATTCAAAAGTAATTGTGAGCTAAATTATTGAAACTGTATACTTTATGTTGGCCAAGTAATTCTCTACAGCCCAATCTACTTTGCAAACTAATTCATGTAAGATGTATATCAACAAGTAATTCCAGTCTAAAGTAATGAAACCTGCAGATGTATGTGTACTATTAGATTCATATTTACAAGTAATTCCAGGCTAAATTGAAGAAATATGTATATATATATATATATATATATATATATGCTTACAAAAAATTACATGTTACACAGATATTTTATGCTGCCTTTTCATGTAGTTGTATATTTTATGCTTCATTTTCACGTAGCTGTATTATTTATGCTGCCTTTTTTGTCGTTGTATATTCTATAGATGTATATTTAGATCCAGATGTGTATTCTGTAGATGTATCTTTACAAGTAGATGTATATTTCTTATATATCTATTTGCAAATACAGAGCCTTTCCGTAATTCAACCTGGAATTTCTTGTAAAAATACGTCTACAGAACACACGGCTGCTTGTAAATATGAAATACAGGTTTCATTAATTTAGTCTGGAATTACTTGTTAATAAACATCTACATGAAAATTACTGGTTGTTTATTACTACCATATACCTATGTGTGGATTTCGCTGTCCTCGGAAACAGTGATTGTTTTAGTGATAAGTGGCAGTGAATACAGTAAACTGTGGGGGGTTCTACTAACAGCTACTGGTACGCACCATGAAAATTCAGAATTTGAGACACCTCACACTCCAGTTCATGTGTACGGTGATCTGCGTGTCAAATGTGTTGGCAAAGGAGATGGGGCTGTAGAGAATTCTCGTGCGCTTCTTTTGACGGATTTTTGTGATTACCATGTTTTTTTTAATGTCCACTATAATCCGCCAAAGTGTGGGTGCACCATGACTGCCTCCCCTGCCATAGAGCCTTTCCGTAATTTAGCCTGGAATTTCTTGTAAATATACGTCTACAGAACATACAGCTTCTTGTAAATATGAAATACAGATTTCATGTATTTAGTCTGGAATTACTTATTAATATACATGTTACATGAAAAGGCATCATAAAGTATGCACCAGCAGGTGGAACATACATCTACTCCTAAATATGAAAAGGCAGATTTAATTAATTTAGACTGGAATAACTTATTAATATACGTCCACATGAAAAGGCAGCATAAAGTATGCACCAGCAAGGGGATACATACTTTGACTGTATAAATGTGAAATACAGGTTTCATTAATTTAGACTGGAATTACTTGTTAATATACATCTTACATGAATTAGTTTGCAAAGTAGATTGGGCTGTACAGAAATCTCAAGCGCTTCTTTTGACAGATTTTTGGGATCATCAGGTTTTTTCACATATGCAGATGGACAATAAAAAAAAAATTAAAATTAAATGAATGTGCATCAATATAAGAACAGAGTTAAGAACTTACTGTATGTGGCACTATGATGTGGAATAACAGTTGATTATGGCAGCTTGGAACTGTAATTGTCATGCACTAGCAAAATAGCTCTAACTGAATAAAATTTCACAGCAGTTGAGGAACTAGATTTATAGGAGATATGGAAAGTGTTGTAGTTGAGTGATCCCTGTGCTTTTTTTTGATTGGGTAAAATTGGTTGATCCTTGTGCTTGTTTTTGATTGGGTGAAACTGATAGGGGTGGATCAAGATTTATGATATTTTATTTCAATACTCATATGTGAAGTTCAATTTGATTTGATTGCTCATTTCAATTCAATGTTTGTTTCTTGAGCCTCACATTTGATCAAAATATGCAGGTACATAATTTATGGGAGTAGCTGGGATGGAAAATGGTGACAAAGTTAATGCTTGAAAGATAGCTTGTATCTGAAAATGGTGCACTTTGGACTGCTGCTTGTGAGAACCTGGCCTAAAGTGTGTGAATGACAAGACCTTTTACATAGTAAACAGGGAACTTAAATTATGTGAAATTTGACATCAAATTGATATGATGATGTCATATCTATTTTGTATAGGGATGAAATACAATAATATATCCTTGTATTAAAACCATGTTGACTTTAAATCTGGCAATTTTTGAAGTGTAATATATGTTATTATATGTTTAAAAGCCACACTGACTATTCTACTTTTGACAGATTCATGGCTGTACATGAAAAGTGACAGACACATCAGTTTTTGAGGATACTTTGTACATTTATAGGATAATATTCATTCCATTATTAATATTTTACTGTGCAAAAGCTGACAGCAAATACTCCCACTACCCTCACCACTACTGGGTAATGCACCATGATTGGCTCCTCTCCCCTACACGTTTGTAATTTTAAATGTGTGTATGACTACACCAGATATGTACCAATTGAACTACACTTATTTTAATATTGATTTTAAAACTTTTTTATATTTACATACTTTAATATCAAGATATCCTGGTTTCATTTATTGTGTCACTTATATTAGCTTCTTCCAAGCATTTGAATATGGAGGATGGTTGAAAATCGTAGACACTTAATTTTGGTGTGGGATTAGTCGGGTGTTAATGTGTTAATGTGTTTATTGATTATTGATGGACAAGGTAGGTTTTCGTTGGGGAGTGTTCCTTGTGTTGTTCGACTTACAATATGTTCTCCTTGTGTCATGTACGACTTTCGACAATTTCTACTTTGCATTGTTCTTTGGGAATATCTTTCGCTTGTTGCCTCTCTATTCTTCTCTATTTGACCTTGTCTACTTCCATTTCCCCTTGTTTATCTCTTCCCCTTAATCATCTTTACAACCTCACATTTTTCTTATCCTATACCCTTGAAAATGTCACCAATCAACTAAGAACACCCAAAACTTTACCAAAAAAGTATTTTTTAACCTTGTACAACTCCTAGTACTCCCAAAATTTCTAAAACATTGTTTCACATTAGTTTGGACATTTTTCCAATTCGGTACTACATGATACTCATCATGCCATTTATGCATTGTGTATGAAATTTATCATTTGTATTGTGGGCATTGTTAACCCCAAACTTGGGGTTTCCTTGACTTTGGTATAATATCCGGCTTTTAACACATATTATGTGTTAGCTTGCACACTAATATGGTCCTAATTTCAATTCAAGAAATTTATAAATATGCATGTTACACATTAGTACATTTGGGGACATAGAATGGTCCCAAGTGAATGCCATTGAAATTGTAAGCGCATAGAATCTATTCTATTTCTAGAGCATCATCATGCCAAAAGAAGAATTCAATCCTTTAAAGAACATCTAACATGTACTACTTGTTGCATCATTTAAAAAGATAAGGTTTGGGACATTTTCATACACCAAATTTCATGATGACTTGCATCAATTGTGGATTTCAAGACTTATTCCTTGTAGGCGGTCTTATTGAAACAAACCCAAGACACAAACCATGAATTATGCTATTTTGTAGTGTTGATGTCGGATTAGGGCTTGAAGCAACGAGAACAATTTCCCATTGGTTTACAATGAAACCAACAAAAGTTAGAGAGATTTTCAAGGGCAATAACTTATTGATCATATTCGTTAGACCAATTTCACATTTGATGTTATGTTACCATTTTTGTATTAATGCAGTTACGGTTAGGCTTCCCAATGAAAAGGATTCCTGAGATAATGAAATAAAAATCTTCTTCTTTATTTTTCAACAATGAAGATTACGCACCTCACATTGCCAATCTATTTTTTTACAACAAAACAAATGTATAATGCTTGAAGGCTTACACACAACTCAACATCATGATTTAACAAATATAGAATTTGTGAAATCCTAATTGCAGAGTCATGTGTGATAAACAAATGAATAAAAAATTCTTGAAATATAGATGCCGCAAGTAATAACCCCTTCTAAATGGGATCCTCGGTGGAGGTTTACTCTCTCCCTAAGATCTTCCCGCTGTAGAAGCTTCTTCACCACCTCCCCTCTCATCAAACAACAATCACCACCAAACACATCTTCCCATTCCACCTCTTCTGCTTCTCATTCTTGCATCATTACTCTCACCACGCAGACATCCCAATCAAGGATTTCCCTCACACTCTCCGCCCTCCACTACATATATTCCTTCATCCATTCATGTTACACTCCTTTTTTTCCTTTCTTTCTTGTTATCACCTCATCTCATATCATATACCACTCAGGCATACCTCACTCACTCTTTTCTCATCCTTCCCCAAATCCGTCTTATGCTTGGTCATCCTACTTACATGCTCTCATAGTATGGTAAATTCACTTGAGTGTTCCCCTTCAGTCCATTTTGTCATACCCTATTCCCACCAGCTTTATCATCATTTTTCTTCTTCTTCAGCTTGGCGATCTTACTTAACCATTCCGCCCGCATGGCAATCTTACTTAAGACTTCCACTTAATGTTGATCTACCCTATGGCCTTCCCCCATCCCATCATATTTCCCCCATCTTATTTCTCCCACCTCTCATCACGATCATCTTCTTCAACCTACCATTCCACCCCTATCCCCAATATCATCTTGTCTTTCTCCTTGCATATCATCCTTGTCGGTTAGGTGATCTTACAAAACCTCTCCGGCAGCATGACGATCTTACTTAAGAGATTCTCTTAAGCATGACATGTCATCTTACACTCACCCATCACTCTACAATCTCACCATCCATCTTTCCTCTTCATTCCCCATCATCACATCTTTTTACCACCACTATCACCCTCATCTGCTTGGCAATCTTACTTAACCACTCACCTGGCATGGCGATCTCACTTAAGAGTCCCTCTTAAGGATGATCTATCTCCTTGCCTTTCCCCATCACTACACACCCTTCACCCTTCACTTTTTCTCGGCATTCCCCATTATCACATCCTTTTCGATTCTCGTAAACACCACTTCTCACTTGACCACTTGTCATCTCCAGTTTTGCTCGCTTGGAAATCTTACTTAACCAATTTTGTCACATGATAATCTTATGTCAGGGTCCTCCCTACACTTAACTTGTCTTCGTGAACTTCTCCCCCGCCTCATTCTTTGTTCACTTTGTTGATCACTTCTTCCACCTGGTATCTCCTACTACTCACTTTTCCCTCCTACTATTATCCTTTCTCCACATATCCTCCTACAACATACATCTAATCTCTTCCGCCTACAATCACATTCTTTTCCCCCATTTTCCCCTTCTCAATCCATCATCCTTCATACCGTTTCTTCCCATTCTTTTCATGTCTTGGTTCTTCATCTTCACCTCGTTCATCCTCATCACCTGCATCCTCTCCTCGCTTTCACCTAGTCCCAACTCATCCCTCTCATTTTCTTTACTTTTTCCACTTCATCTTCTCAAATCCCCCCCCACATTTCTACCCACACACGCATTCGCCATTATTATTAACATTCCTCTATCATTATTTAATTATCATCTTCTATTCCCGCGCTAATAATTTTAAGTGGGATTTCCCTAAAAATCATCAATCCTCATTCCGCATGACCTCATTCACTCCCTTGGACCTTCTAGAGTTTTCCTTCATTCCTTCCCTCCTCTAAGCCCACCACTCATTGTAAGGGGGATTTCCCTAACGCCCCTTTATTGGCGTTACCCTTTCCAATCCTCGTTAGCTTTCTCCTTTTCTTCATTTTTTCTCTCACCCTTCCCCACTACTCATTGTAAAGGGGGATTTCCCTAACGTCCCCTCATTAGCATTGCCTCTTCTATCCCCCATTCTGTTTTCTCTCCTATTCGTTTCCCTCAATCCTACCCTTTCTTGTCATTTCTTACCCATCTCTCCATCTTCTCTTTGCCCTCTTCAATATCTTTACTGTCTTCATCATACATCCTTTTTCTATTTTCTCATCATCCTAGTATCCTCATTTCATGCATCTCCGTATCTTTTCCAATCGATGTCATTCCTCCCCTCTTTCTTCTCTGAACATTCCTTATACTGTTCCCTTTCCACTTATTACCCCTTTCTGTATTTCCTTCTTTCTACATCATTTTCTTTGTTATCCTCTTCTCTCTCCCACCCCTGGTCTTATTTCCCTTCCCCTGTATCCTCTTCTTCCCCTTTTTCCATCACGTTTCCTCCTTACTTCCCCATCGATAACCTAGTTCTTTCAGCGTTGTCCTATCTTTTTTATCATACCACCCTCCACATGCATCTCCATATGGTTTGTTCCATATTCTTTGCCTTGGTCTTCCTTGCAATGACACGATTCCTTCAATCTTCTCCTTGTATTCGCTCTATCTTCCTTTCCTCTCCCCTAATTTTCATGTTTCTTCTGACCACTTCTCCTTTTCTCTACCACCCCTACCTTTTTGTTCATTTTGTATATGTTTCTCTTCTTTTCTCTATTCTTTTTCACACTTTCCTCGCCCCTCATAGTTTCTTTTTTTTCTCCGTTCTACTTCTTCTTTCGTCCTCTTTCCATTTTCATCCATTTCACCCCCTACTCCCACCTCGTTTTCTCCTTCTTATTTATCCTTTCCCGTTTCCTGCTTTTCTCATCTCTATCATTTCTTTCACTTTCACACATCCCTCTTTACTATCTCCGTTGCTTCCTTCATTTTGCACATCTCTCTATTTTATCCCTTCACCCTCTACTCTGTCATTTTCCTGTTTTTTCCTTGTTTGTCCTTCATCATTCCCTTTTTCCCTTATCATCCCTCTCTCTTATTTTTACATCTTCAATTCTTTTTTTCCTCTCCCCTATCTCCCTTACTCGTCTCATAATCAACCCCCAATCGTATCCATTCCCTTTTCTCTTTCCCACACACCCTCTCACCTAGCATTCAAGGCCGATTGAATCCTTTCTCCATTTGCGTCATGCGGTCATTCCAGTCTCTTCCACTCCATTAACATCCTCTTCTCCGCATAATTCATTTCTCTTCTTTTCGAGAGTTTTGTCATATATTTCATTCTCGTCAGTCCTCTCAAGGGGGCATCACCACATCTATCCATAATCACATCTTCTCATGACATTTTTGTCTTGGAGGATACTATGACATCCGTCACTCACAAATTTCTATTCTCCCCAACAAACATTCGCTCTACCTTTTGCTTAAGAAAAGTAGAATGAATTCTTCCCCCATCCCGTCTACTTTCTTTGAAAGGACACTACTTTCATAGTACCCTTCCAAAGAGGGGCAAATGTAGACACCCTAATTTCACATCTGTCCTAAATCAATTAATTCCCCTTCCTCGTTTCCCACAAAAATACACTTCGAATTAATCAAATATAATTTGATTAATTATCCATTGCAAAATCCAAAAAATAACCCAATCCTCACCACATGTCATTATTCGCCATGTTTTTCTACTATTGAATTAAAAATTCAAATTTAAATCCTCACCCATTCTTCGTGGTCCCCACTCATCTAAAATCTTCCACTTATGAATTAAAAATATAATTTAAATCCTCACCCATTCTTCATGGCCCCCACTCATCTAATCTTGCCCACATTTTTAAACCACTCACCTAATCTTGCCCACATTTTCAAACCACTCACTTAATCTTGCCCACATTTTCAAACTATGATTACTTAAATTACTCTAAGTTAATCACTCCCCTAGGCTATAAATACAACCTTACCCCTCCCCTCTAAGGACACAAAGAATAAGCTTGAATGCCATATCTAAGTTCTTGCATCCTTTAAGCAAAGTGCATCCTTTTGCCTCATCCTAATGCCCAAATAGCCTCATAATCCTTTTTCCCATCTGGTGCAAAGTAAGATGATCATTGTTCCAGGAAGGTCTTACTCCGTCTTGAAGAAAAGCACTTAAATATCACACAATCAGGCTCAATCCAAGTTTCCTAACCCATATCGAGGTTTGCTACGGAATGCGAAGGAGGAGATATGATTATTGGTATTTTACTTCCTTGTTAGTAGTGTATTTTTCCTAGCTTACAATATGTATCTTCATCTCCTTCCAAACATGCCCTTAGTTCCCCTCCTTAACATTAAATGGAGATGTAAGCTTAGTAATAAATATTGGTTAATGATAAGTGATCAAAGTTGGAACTCTAAAGCTAATGTCGATGCTCAAATATTGGCATGTAAAATCCTTCATTATAAGCTACCTGTCAGGGATAAGGTGAAATGCTCGAACATTCAATTACTTAAATACCCATTTTGATAGTCTTATGAAACCCTGAAACATGTGTTTCGGGGATGCAATGTTGCTAAGAAGCAGTGGCACTTAGAGTTTAGAGACTTTCTTGCAATATTTGAGTATCAACTTAGATTGAAAGAAGCCTTATTTGGCACAGGGCTGAAAAAAAATGTTATTGTTAATTCAATTAGGCATGTTATTTCAATGCATATATGGAAAATCAGATGCTCAACATGTTTTCTAACTCTGATATTTATATGGTAGTTGTAATTCCTAGTCTTTACTCTAACATTATTTTCCAAATTGCATCCCTTTGTTCTAAACGTTAAGTGAAGATAAAGAGAAACACAAAGATGCCTTCTAATTAGAGCAAACCAAGCTGCAAATTCATCAACTCCAAAATGGTCAAAGAACAACATACACTAAAAGGATTTATTGCAATGTGTAATGTTATGTAATCATTGTTTACTGTACTTGTTGATTGACGTTTTTAAGTTGTTCTTGAACACCCTCTTGCTTGGCTCCAAGTTGATTGCTCTTGTTAGCTTCAACGCTTCACTATTTTGTTGTTTTGTGTTGGCTTGTAGGCTTCCTTTTTATAGCTCTATAAGCTGCCTTTTTCCTCTCTAACTACTTCCTTTTTCCTCTCTAACTACATTGTTCAATACGAGGAAAAAATAAAATAAAAAGAGTTGTCCTAAACAAAAAAAGTGTAACATAAAGTTCGACCACAAAATTTAATTCGGAAATTTAAAAAGCTTGAAATTGGACACACAAAATAGAGTAGCCTAAGTAATACAATTTTAGAAGCCTTGGAAACAAAAGTTTTTTTAAAGTATTTTTTATCTTTGCCTCTCTAGTTACTCTGTCGTATCTTCTACTTTTTAATACCGGCATTGGATACTTACTTGACATTTTCATTTGACAATGCACATCTCGAACTAAGTGGAATAACAGCAAAAGTCAAACCGATGACATACGTAATTCATGAATTTTTTAATACGGGGGGATCTGCACATATTCAATGAATATATATATCCCCACATATTTACGTGGCGACAGCGACGTGGATCGTTGAGGTGGCGCGCATAGTAACTTCCGGTCGGTGACGGGTCCCGCCACGCCGTCTGAAGAAAAGAAAGAAAAACGCGAACGGCGTTTGAAGAAAAAGAAGGAAAAAAACAAACGGCGTTTGAAGAAAAAGAAGGAAAAAACCAAACGGAAAGGACACTGCCAAAAAAAATAAAATTTATAACGCCAAGTGGAAATAATATTTAAAACACACCCGCCGCTTGAGAGCAGAAGCCTCCGACAGGGCGGCCCCACTCCCCACCCCTGTCCGCCACCTCCCTTTCACTCCCACACTATATATTAATAATATTAAATTTATATGCCCACTTTCATCTCTTTTTTATTTATTTATAAACATTAAGAATCATGATGACGATGATCTGCACTATGCACGCCACGGCCGAATCTTTTGCCGTTCTGTTTTGGGGAGTGTTTGGAAAAAAAAAGATTGGAAATGATGGATTGATTGGCCATTTGATAATTATCTTTTATTTGAATAGGTACACGCCTCTGCCCACATTTTCAACGGAAGTGAATAAAGAAGCATCTCATGGCTCATGCTTTTGCTCCTTTTTTTGTTATTTAAGTACCTACACACTTCACTTTTCTTCAACTTTTCTTAAATGGGCCACAAAAGTCCCCACAGTTGTCTACTTAGGTTGAACAACTATAGTTTAACACCCTAAACAACGTTGCCCCACACAGGGCCCCTCAATTCACCCTCTTACAATTGTTTTAGGTGAACAACACTTCCTTTCATGTTCCCCTTTACAAGAGCATCAAGTTTCTTGTTTTCACCCCACGAAATGACTGTTATTTCTCATTTTCTAATCCAAGTGAGGAGCACCTATAAGTAGGGACAACCAAAAAATGGAATACACACACACACACACACACACACACACACACACACACACACACACACATATAGAGGATTGTCCCCGTCCCCTGTTTTTCTCTATCCCGGAGGGTTATATTTGATAGCCATTTACATGTTTTTCTTGATTGTAGTCATAAAATATTTGTAAAATTTGCAAACAATCGTCGTGTATGACTTGTATATTTAAAATACGAACATTTTTATGCTGATAAGTGTCCTACGTGACAGTCGGGTGGAGTATAATGGAGTGCGTTGTTCACTTTTATGTGTGAGCTTAAATTTGATGTTTATTTGACCATTGTCATGAAATTTCAACTTTAAATTTGATGCCCATTTAATCATTACTTATAATTAAATTTTCATCGAAATTGGAGTCCGGAGCATGTCTTTTTAACAAAAATAAATTTCCAAGCCCGATAGAGTGATATGTGAAAAATTTAAGATAAAAACATCAAAATTGATATCTCTCAGTGTATTTCCGATATATGTATTTAACATATTAGTACTAATTTATATAAATTATATTTAAAAAATTAATAAACATAATCTCTTATATATTTTATTAGTAGTGTATAACATTACATTGTGCTTTATTATTGAGAGGTAATATTGAAAAATTATTGTCACCTAACAAATTTGATAGGTATAAGGGCTGTCAAAATTAACCCCTACCTCCTTCATTAATAAGTCAATCTTGATTGAGAATGATTATCTAATATATGTTAGTAGAGGCTAAATTTGATGGCCATGTATGATCATATTTATGATTTTTTATCATACAATAGAACTAGTACAATTGCTTTAAATAAATTTATTAAAAAAACATCAATAGATTTATTTACCACACCATTGCATTAGTTGATTAATATTTCTCAAAAAAGAAGAAGACGCTCCAATGATTAAGATATCATAATTTTTGGATTGTCATCTCTAAGTAAAAACGAGTTATTTTCTAAAAGAATTAAACAAGAAGTATGCCAAGTTGCATTCGTACAATGACAACCAAGAGCTATAATGGTACGAGTTGTTCACTTTTATCCTCAAAATTAAATTTGACACTTATTTGCACGTCTCATGAGAATTTATCTTAAATTTGATATCCATTTAAATGTCATATATATATATATATATATATGCTTTCATAAGTCAATCGAAAAATAGCAATATTTTGGCTATATGGTAATGTTTGCCCCACCCCTCCTCTTTTTAGATCAACACAAAGGTGTATTAATTGCCACAAACTAATGAGAAATTGTTAGAGAATATAACGAGTTACTAATCAATATGGTATATGAAAAATCTAAGAACACAACTTTAAAAATGATATCTATCATCATATTTTAGATGATATATTTATTATATTTGATTTATTATTTGGTATACTTATATCACACGCACACACACCTTAAATACAATTACAAAAATTTACCGAGAAATATTAATATTGAAATACCTATAGTATATTTTTCATATAATTTAGCTAAACACCTCAAAATTAATATATTTCGACATATTTTAAATAACTATATTTATATTAATTATTGTTCTTCAAACATTACAACACCAATTGGGAATCTTATAAAATTATACATGATCAAATACAAAATAAATAATTAAACAAATCACCAAATATATAACTTTAATATTTCCTTCTCCCATTATAAGCTCTAATAACATTTGAAGGGCCGTCATCAAAATTATATATTAGACACATTGTTGAATTTAGTCCACACGTATCATGTCTTATACAATATGTAATTTCTTATTGTCCCATGTGTTAGCTTTGAAAGGAGAGTAGTCTTGCAACCCAAAATAGATGACTTATTACAAGGAAAGTCTTGTTGCCTTGTCTAAAGTGGTCTCCCACTTTTAAATGAACTTCTATCATTGTCAAATTGATTTCATATTAATAATAATAACAATTGGCTTTTGGAATTTACTGTGTGTCCATTATGCAACACCCTTCATTTTTCGTGGTTATAAAATGACATTTTGACTTAGATGCTTAAAACCTTTCATTACGTAACAATTTTTCTATCATTTAGAGCCTCAAATTATTTATTATTATTATAATGTAGCATTAAAAGATTGGAATTTTGGACTACAAAAGAAGTGTAGTCAATGAGACCTTGGTTTTTGGGGTTTATATATATGTGTAAACTATTTTTTTTATTATTATAAAAATAGTTAGCTTATTTTACATTTTGAATGTGAGAATCTTTGACTAAAAGAGGGAGAGGATTTAGTCAATTTTTGTAGGGATGATACAAAACTGATTTTCAATTTTATATATTGGATATAGAATCTTTGACCAAGAGAAAAATTAGTCAATTTTGTATATAACTATGATAAAGAAATAATATTTTTAAATATTATCAAAGTTTCTGCAACTAATAAAAATATATTATTATTTTATATTATTTTATTACATTTTAAAATTACAAGTAGTTTTTAAAAATTGTATTGATGTTTTGAATTGTAAAGAGTAATCTATCACATGATGTATTAGTATACATGTTACAATTCAATTTTTTGATAGATTAATCAAGTCAACATAAATTTCTACTCAATTTTTTTTCTTATCTTATAGAGTGTGAAAGTTTTGATTCTTTATTAATTGTAATTGTTGATGATGTTGTCATAATGATCCTTTCCATCTATCATATGTAATTGTTATTTTTTTCTTTTCTTCTTCTTATAATAACGATTATTTCTCATAAATTAAACTTGCAAAATAAAAAGATAAATAAAGTAGTATCCATTAATATACTTATAAATGAAAGAGAAATAACACTACATATTATTTATATATTTAAATAGGACATAAATGAAGGTACCCAAGTTGCCTTCATGCTTATAGGTGTACTGTCCTGAAATGACTCCATGGGCTTTATTTTGTCTCATTTTTTCAATTTTACTCATTTATGTATGTGTATCAAAATTGACTCAAATTGAGCGACATTAGTATTTTGATTGACTTATGAAGCCTAAAACCCTCTTCTTGACTCTCCATGACTACCCCCATCTGAAATTTTGGTAACTGTCACCATTTTATGAATGTTGTAGTGTATGCTCATGTAATTCAATTCTCCCTCTTTTCTTTTCACGTATCTAGCTATTAAAAATTCCTCATGCATGCAATAGTTTTTGATGAACTAAACTGTAAATTTTAAGAGGTAATATAAGAAGTACAACAATGAAATAAATGTCTAAACTAAATAAGGAAAGTGACCCAAGAAATCTAAGCTATGAGAATATAAAACCTAAAGTGCAAGAAGGGTTAGATAGAGCTTAGATGATTCAATAATACCTCGGGACAATGTCAAAAAATAAATTGGAAGAACTAAATGCATGAATGAACACACAAAAGCTCCAGAAAAGACACATATGGAGCAGTAGGCTAGACTGGGGCATCTGGAGAGATGTCGGGGCACTTGTGGGCACCATATTCTGAGATATGTGCACCATGGTCTGTGAAAACAATTTGCAAACCTCCTCTAAGGTGTCGCTAGATATTCACATGCTTTCACTTCTTGTCGCACTAGCTTTGCTGGACTACACAGTATGTCATTGAAAATTAGTGATAAAGGAGAGACCTATAAAACCCTAAGACAAGTATCAAACCCCTAAAAAAATAAAGATACATATGAAGGGGTTAGACTGTCCTCAATTACCACAGTGGTGGACTTACTAATTGAGTGTTGCACTACATCTCAAACCCAAATGTAGTTCTAGGTGAGTGTGTAAAAGCCGTGCCCTGGTGCTCTTGTGCCAGTTGCACTTGTAGTGTAATGCAGATGAACCAACCTTATGCCTTGTGATGAAGCTAGATGGATGCGAATGGATCCTTTTATGGATGCAACCTTAGGTGATAATAGTAGTGCTTAGTGCTTGGTCCCTCATTATGGTCTAATAACTTTATATTTAAATGGTTCTTTTGTTCTAATTTCACAATTAACCCCAAAAAGGCTACAAACAAAAATATAGAAAGCTCAAATGGCTAGAAAGTGCCCAAAAAGTGGCAGGAAAGTGTAAGAAGGCTCAGGGGGCTCCGAATGGGACTAGAGCACCTGGGGTGCCCCAGTACAGGGCTAAGAGCCCCAGTAAAAAATAAAACGATGCCAAGTGGTAGAACTGACTGGGCGAGTAGATGTAGGAGGTCGACAGTGATGAAATCAAGCAAAATAAAATGGCCAAAGGACATGAGTTAATTAGTACTTTCTTCACTCAAAAACCATATGAATAGTAGTATGGGACAAGGACTAAATAATTTCTAAAGTGCGTGATTTTTTGACTACATTTTCCCCCACTTTATGTTGGTGAGCAAAAAGTTCAGAACATAAAGTAGATAGAGATGTGTACATGGCGATCCATATAGAGTGATGTAGAAAGCGTGTCGATCAGAAAAAGTGTGACACGATAAATAGTGGAGCGTGGAAAATAAAGATGGAAAAGTATAAAACGTGGTGACAATGAACCTAAGGTGGAAACACATGTGTAGTTTCCGATGCATGTGATGTTGCTACACCCTTAACCTATTGCTTATATTAGGATATGAGTAGCCGACTTGTGGCATACCATATCATTTTATTATATCATTTATACTTTCTCATGCTTAATAGGTCAACCTAGATGATGGCCATAACATATGAATAGTATACATAGGGGATTGTAGGTAGTAGTTCATCATCATTTGAGCATTTGAGTCTTATTATATGGTTTGGAGGTTGCCCCCTCGAAGCGACGAAGCTATTATAATTGCATATTGAGATAATTATTCTGAAATATTGTGTTATTTGGTGTTCTATTGCTGCTCATAATTTGAATTATACTAGTAATTTCATTACAAGTGGTATCAGAGTTGCAATCTAGACCAAAATTAGGGCAAAAACCCTATTTGTTTTGTTTCCACAATATATTTCGAACCAAAGCAAATTGGTGGGAGATATTTTTACCAGAGTTGCAAAACATTTCAAGTAGGGTTCCCTGAAAATTTCAGACTTCTTGATTTATTTTTCACAAGTTATTACAAATTTAGGGTTTTTCATAAAATCGCTCCCTAGGGTGCAAATTGTGGAATTTTTTAAAGTTCTTTACATTTTTGGAAATCTCTAAAAATAATAGTATTAGTATTTTCTTTGTGTTTTTTTCCTATTCAGTCGAATTTGTATCAAAACCCTAAACCCTAAGGTTTGATATCATGGCGGGGCCTTCCACAAGAGCAAAAAAGAATCCGATTACTCCGGGTAAAACCCCAGATAAAGATGGGATAGTGATTGAAGAGATGGATTCAAAAGGGGTAAATATAGATTCCTCAGCACTAGGGTTTACTTCAGTTGATCATAAGGTGAGACAACTTGAGTATGAGCTATGAAATGTACAATATGAGATGGCCTCTAAAGGAGACATAACCCAAATCAATCATCGGTTGGATGATATCATGCAACATGTAAAGGGTAAACAGTATGGCCCAAATCCATCCCATATCAACCAAGGAGGATCTCTAATTCAAAATCATGGACAAAATAACCATGTTAGATCACTTTTCTAGCCCAATCAGAATCCAACTTATTCATAACCACAGAACATGATGCTGAAAGTGGATATGCGCAAATTTGATGGTAAAGATCCCCTGAATTAGATAAATCAAATGGAGAAATTCTTTGAGCTCCATCAAACACCATCAGGAAAAAAGGTGACATTGGCATCCCTATATCTTGAACCAGACTAATTTGTTTGGTATCGATGGTTATGTGCTCAGAGGAAGAAGAATGGTCTCGATGTCACTTGGATAGTTTTTACCGAGGAGTTGTAATTGCACTATAGTTCCAGTGTTTCAGAGAACTACTTTAGTCAATTAGAAAAGTTACGACAAATAAGAATAGTCAAATATTATGTGCATCAATTTCAGAACCTATCCTTAAGGGTGGAGAATATACCAGAAGAGAATCTGAATGACCTATTTCTTGGGGGTCTTAAGGACCACATCGAGCATGAGGTATGTATGTTTAATCCACTCAAGCTTTCTGATTCTATTATCATGGCACGTTGAGTAGAGGAAAAAGTTCTTTCTAGTAGGAGGCCACCTTTCATTAACACCAAAGACCGTAGTATCGCTTCCCCTTCATTTTCTAGGCCAATTAGACTGACTCCTCAACAAATGGAAGAAAAGAGAGCAAAAGGATTATGTTTTAACTATGATAGAAAATATGGACTGGGACACAAATGTGCTGAGAAGAAGTTGTTCTATATTGACGGAGGTAATGAGGATGATGAGGACGCTGAAATTATAGGAGAGGCTGAGGAACTAGTAGAAGAGGAAGTAGAGGATCACCAACCTACAATTTCTTGCCATGCATTGTCAGGTATTAGTACTCCTCAAACACTTAAGGTTATTAGCTATCTCAAAAAACAAAAGGTGACAGTGTTGATTGACTCGAGGAGTACTCATAACTTCATAAATAGTAAGTTAGCTGCCCGCCTCAATTATTTTATTTACCCAGCTCCAAAAATGCAAGTTATGATTGCAGATGGTGGGATAGTCAAGTGCACAGGAAAGTTCCATAGTATCAAGCTTTCCATGGGAGACTACATGTTATACCCACCTATGTTTTCTATTTCTATGGGAGGGATAGATATTGTTTTAGGTGTCCAATGGCTCACAACCTTAGGTACTATAGAGATGAATTTCCAAGAATTGTTCATGTGATTTCATTCAGATGGAAGGAAAATACAATTGAATGGGATGGTAGCTAAGTGTCCAAAAATTATTAGCTCTCATCATATGTAGAAGGTTCTCAGAAAAGGAGTACATGGATTTATAACAAAGTTATTGTCCATAGAAGTACAAAATACAAAGTCTTCAATGCCACCCGATCTTCAGAAGATTGTTGATGCTCACTCATCTATTTTTGATGTAATTCCAAAGGGACTACCACCAGTTAGGGATCATGATCATGCCATTCAATTGATTCCAGGGAGCCAAACACCTAACATCAGACCATATAGATACCCATATTCCCAGAAAAGTGAGATCGAGAAAATGGTTCAGGAAATGTTGAAGGCAGGTATCATTAGGCCTAGCTTGAGTGCATATTCTTCACCAGTAGTCATGGTACGTAAGAAGGATGAAACATGGAGGATGTGTCCAGATTACTGAGAAATAAACAAGTACACCATCAAAGATAAGTTTCCTATTCCAATAATTGATGATTTACTTGATGAATTTCATGGTGCTATTTATTTCACAAAATTAGATCTTCGTTTAGGGTACCATCAAATTAGAATAAAAGAGGAAGATGTTCATAAAACGGCTTTCAGGACTAATGAGGGCTATTATGAGTTTTTGGTAATTCCTTTTGGTCTAACAAATGTGACTTCAACCTTTCAAAGCTTGATGAACACTGTTTTCAGGCCATTTTTTAAGGAAATTTGTATTAGTTTTCTTTGATGACATAATGATTTTATAGTAAGACATGGGAAGAACACTTACAACATGTAAATAAAGTGTTGGAAGTTTTGGAGAAACATACTCTCTATGAAAATCCATCTAAATTTTCTTTTGGTGTACAAGAGGTAGAGTACTTGGGTCACATTGTATCCCATGAAGGCGTCAAAGTTGATCCTCATAAGATCAAAGTTATGGTGGAGTGGCCAAGGCCCAAAACTCTAAAAAATCTTCGTGGGTTCCTAGGACTAACAAGGTACTACAGAAGATTTGTGCGAGGATATGGTAGAATAGTAACCCCACTCACTGCATTGCTAAAGAAGGATGCCTTCCATTGGATAGAATTAGCCACTAAATCCTTTGAGCAGCTGAAGGAAGCCTTGTGCAACACTCCAGTTTTGGCTACTCCTAACTTCTCAAAAACCTTCATTGTGAGATGTGATGCTTCAGGATCAAGATTGGGAGTAGTTCTAATGCAAGAAGGAAGACCAATTGCATTTGAGATTCACCAATTCAAATAAAAATATCTTCTCAAACCTATCTATGAGAAATAAATGATGGCTATTCTTCATGCGGTCAAGCAATGGAGGCCCTATCTCATGGGTAGACACTTCAAGGTAAAAACTGATCATGATAGTCTCAAATACTTTTTGGAGCAAATGTTATCATCTGAGGAACAACAAAAGTGGGTAACAAAAATGTTGGGTTATGATTTTGAAATCATATACAAAAAGGGTAAAGAAAATGTAGTAGCTGATGCATTTTCTAGAAGGGATACATCCAAAGATGCCTTACTATGTGAAATGTCCATGTTGATGGCCGATTGGGTGGATGAAGCAAGATTGGAATGGGATCAAATAAGGATACACAATCTCTAATACATAATATCAAGCAAGAATCTATGACATCTACCAAATTTGAGTGGAAAGGTAATGCCTTATGGTACAAGGACATGTTATACTTGAGTAAAGATTCTGAGTTGAAGCATACGATTCTTGTAGAGCTACATGCCTCACCTGTTGGAGGACACTCTGGGTTTTTGAATACATATCATAGAATAAAAAGAGAATTCTTTTAGGAAGGACTCAAGGGGGATGTACAAAAGTTTGTATCAGAGTGTTTAGTGTGCCAATAGAACAAAGGGGAAACAATTAAGACACCAGGTCTGTTGCAACACTTACCAATTCCTAGCCAAATATGGGAGGAGGTCTCCATGGATTTCATCACCGTATTGCCTAGTTTAGAGGGTAAGAATGTTATTTTCATAATTGTGGATAGGCTCAAAAAATATGCCCATTTTTGTGCCCTATCACATCCATTTGCAGCTAGTACAGTCGTAACTATTTTTTTGGAGTCAGTTCAAAGGCTACATGGTACCCCAAAGATAATTGTAAGTGATGGTGATCCTATTTTCACAAGTAATTTTTGGACGAAATTATTTTCATGTTTGGGTACTCATCTAGATCACAATTCATCTTATCATCCTCAAACTGATGGCTAAACGGAAGTGGTCAACAAATGCTTAGAGGGGTATCTATGTTGTTTTGTATCAGATAAGCAAGAAAGATGGATTAAATGGCTACCACTTGTAGAATGGTGGTATAACACATATTTTCACACCTCTTCTCAAATGACCCTATTTTTAGCACTATATGGTTACCATCCACCTTCTATCACTTCCTCCTTGAGGGTGCAAACTAAGGTCAGAGATGTTGAGGAACAAATTCAACATCAACAACAGGTTTTGGCTAGTTTGAAGGAGAATTTAGCATTAGCAAAAAACATGATGAAACAACAAGCAGATCAACATCGTAGTGAAAGAAAACTTGAAATTGGTGACTGGGTTTTTGTACGTCTCCAACCTTACAGACAGATGTCTCTAAAGTAACAGAAAAAGGACAACAAACTTGCTCCTAAATACTAAGGCCCTTATCAGGTTCGACATAAATTTGGTAGTGTTGCTTGTAAACTAGAGTTGCCTCCATCTTCACACATACAACCAATATTCCATGTTTCATTCCTGAAGAAGGTTATTGAACATAAATTTGAAGCCCAAAAAGAGTTACCAGAACTTGACGAGGAAGGAAGAATCATTTTGGAGCAAGAGAAGATTCTGCAAACACGTACTAAGAGGCTGAGAACTAGAGACATTAAGGAATATCTGATCAAGTGGAAGAATCTGAGCATAGAAGATGAAACCTGGGAGGATGAAGGTTTTCTGCAGCAACATCCAGGATTATTCAACGTTGAGGAAAACGTTGGTTTGAAGGGGAAGGGCATGCTACGCCCTTAACCAATTGCGTGTATTAGGTTATGAGTAGCTTACTTGTGGCTTACCATATCATTTTATTATATCATTTATACTTTCTCATGCTTAATAGGTTGACCTGGGTGATGGCCATAACATATGAATAGTATATATAGGGGATTGTAGGTAGTAGTTCATCATCATTTGAGCATTTGAGTCTTATTTATATGGTTTGGAGGTTGCCCCCTCGAAGTGGCGAAGCTATTATAATTGCATATTGAGATCATTATTCTGAAATATTGTGTTATTTGGTGTTCTTTTTCTCCTCATAATTTGAATTATATTAGTAATTTCATTACAAATGTACCTGCATGCTAGTATGATTTATGTACTACCACAAAATGTTGTTGTTTTTGTTGACACCTTTATTGTAGTTACTTGTTGTTGTTGAGTGCTTTCTTCTCATATGGTCAGACCTGAAAGGATAAGATGACCAAGTAGTCAAATACACATGTATATATATGTAAAAATGCATGTATGTAGAAATGAAAAGACTAAAATGGAAATATGAAAAATGTAAAAGGAACATGTGCACCTAATCCATGATGAGAGAAAAGGGTGTAGTGAGGATATCCTATATTGCAAGTTTTTTGGGTGGTCTCATACCACCCTGGCTGAAGAAGTGTAGGGAGAAAGCTGCATTAATATCCAACCTGTAACTACTTCCCTGAATATGTGTGAAGAGATCTCTATACTTCCTGGTTTTCAGGTAATCTGATGCCACTGGATGAAGTAGTGTAGAGAGGAAATCCACTGTATCCTCTAACCTGTAACTGATCTATAGAATGATAATGGCAACCATGTCCTGTAAAAGCCATTGCGTATGAGGTTTGTAGACTGGTCTAAACCCACTCGTTGTATAACCCACAATGTCAAGGACAAAAACTAAATTGAACTGTACTGATAAAAAGCATTGTGTAATTTATAAAACCCCACATGACGCACCCCTTATTGGGGGCACATGTGACATTGTTGATAAGAGAATGTGGCCCTAAAAGAGGACCAACCACATAAAATATTCCCTTCAGGGGGAAGGGAATGCGCTTGGTAAAAACCAAGGCACACACAAAAAAGTGGCTAGAAAAAAAGTATTATTATGAACAAACATACATGTAAAAGAAAAACATACACTACAAAGACAATGTAAAAGCTAGAAAGCAAGTAAACATACAAGAAGAAAAGAAAATATGGGACATCAATCATGATGTCACAAGACACTCAAGGCCATAATGGCCACATAAAAATAAACAAGTGTGCACACCAAACAAAGGGAAATGCCCACATACAAGAGAAAAAAATAAGTGCGAACAACAGATAGCCATAGAAGCAAGTAATCCTGCAAAACAAATGTTTCACATGAAGCACCCATTAACATGTTAGAATGATAACGTATATGTCAAAAGCGTGTATAAGCAAGTAGTGTAAAGTGCTAAGTACATAATGAAACAATAGCACCTGTAAGAGACGGATGCGGATTCCCCCAGAAATCGTTGTAGGAGTGGTTGAAGGCAAGCATCCATTCTACGTGTTATGGAATTGTATTTTCAATCAAAATTAGAAAAGGATGTGAACGCGCATGTGTGTATGGTAAATATAATGACATACAAGAGAGCTAGTTAGCATGTATAATAAGCGAACATGAACAAGAAAATGTAAGTAAGAGAAAAAGAAACCAAGATATGAAACATGTTGTGAATGGATTGAATGGAATGCAAGATGGATGATAGGAGCCATGTTCCCCCGAGCGAATGGAAGTGTATACAATGAGGTTAATTTATTATGACCCCTCAAAAGTCAAGAATGAACAGTAAACGAGAGTACATCATCAAGAAATGGTCGAATCGTGTGTGTCACGTGTCTAACACGCTGTGATGAGTGTATATGTGTAGTGGTGTTATGTGACCTAGTGATGAAGTGTGTGCATGATCCTATAGCCAAAGAGCATATCATGACAAGATGAGAGTAGGAGTGATGACTTCAAGATGAATATAGGGAGTGGTGATATAGCATAAATTGTATACCATTACAAGATGAAGGAAGAGGTGACCATTTAGCCTATAGCGTATGTCACTAACCTAGTAATGTCACATGATAGAAGGTTTAATGATGAACGTGTGTGTATGATAAGGTCCATTTTATTAGTAAACCCTCAGTAGTTGAGTATGGACTAACGAACTAAAGTGCATCATAGGGTAGTGAGTGCAATGCTTATAAGTAGATTTAGTATATGTGATGATGATGATAGATGACCATATGATGTGCAAGATGTGTAATATACTATTTATGTAAGATGTGTAGGTAGACTAAAAGTGAAGAGTGCATTCTATGTAGTATGTGTGATGAGTAGAAATGTGTAAAATGTAATGTATAGTGTGCTAGATAATATGTATAGATAGAGTAGTAATGTAGTATGTAGGATGAGTAGTATATGATGCTAGACGCGTAGGAAACATGTGTATGACATATATATGATTAACACTAATATGATGTGTAAAGTATGTATGATATGTAAATGTGTAATGCTTGAAATGATGTAGTCTAAATGTAGGATGTATCATGTAAGATGTAAGACAGATGATGCGAGATGTGTGAAGAAACGTAATGTGTAGTACATATTGTGCAGTGTATGGGGTTCATGTGTTGTATGCCCTAAACAATCAAGTGTGAACCAAAGCACAAGAGTGTGTCATCGGGTAATGGTTGATAATAGTATGAGTGTGATGACTGCGCAGTGTGAAGAGGATGAAATATGCGCATGCTAAGAGTATACTATAATGTAGTGTTTGATGATGCTAGGTTGGGGGGTTTGTGTGAATATTATGCCCCCCAAGTGTGCATGAGTGAATATATTCATGCGAAATTTTTGAGGATATCATCACTGTTGGGATCAAAGCCCACTAGAGCAGTATTGGAGACATGATAAGTAATAGAGTGAGGCAAATCATATAAAGAACCATGAAAACGTAATGTGTAGGCAGTCATGGAATATTCTTCATTAGTGAAGGGGTATGGTGGAAATTTGTGTGCTTACCATAGAGAGAGATTCAAAGAGTAAGTATGAGAGGATTCATTAGCTATGGAAATATTACTGAATGACATAGGAAATGTAAATGAAGTGTGATTAGTATCTATGGTACCACCAATATAGTCAAGACAAGATTGCCCAAGAGTCAATGGAGAATTGCGAGAGGCACATGCTACAAAGACCATCAAATTAAACACATGAAGGCCATAGGAAACCATAATGTGACAATAACCATGATAGATATGAGATGAGTGACATGGGGGTAAGATGTCATTAAGTGTTAAACCAAGTCTAGCTAAGCCCTCATGTGTGAAAATAGCATTTGAACAAGTATGATCGATCAAGATGTTATGCCAAAAGGAGTTGTTTATGAATAGCGTGTATGTGAAATGGGGTGACGAAAATGTATTTTTCGTGGTAGAAGATGAAATAGTCTCGACGGTGTTAACCAATCCTTGGTAAAGTATCATAACATTGGTATAAAGAGGCATTTTGAGCTTGTACTCACTCGGGACATTGGCCACAAAGGTTTCCTCTAAATAAGAGTCATCACCATCTAGAAGAGTAAAGTTAAGTTTGCCTAATGCTTCGTTAGTGAGTTTGAGTGCATCGAATTCATCATCAGAATCCTCAAAATCATTAGTGTTAGTGTCATTATGCTGTGTGGAATTATCAAGCATGTTGGTAGGTGGCACACTAGTAAAGGAATAAAAAGGGCCATGATAGGTGGAGAAGCAATGTTGATAGATGTTGATACTGTAGGTGATATAATATCTATAGTGTGAGTAGAAATAGCAGGAGTATTTGTAGCGGTAGAAGAAGGTTGTGAAGCGCTAGACTGACCAATGTTATATGTGTCAACGCTACTATACAAAATACGTTGCGAAGGTGGCATGGGCATAGCAATAATAAGGTATATGCGACAATATTTGAATTGCTATGGATATGCAACTATAGTATGTTCATATCCATCATGCCAAAATTTGACACATTGGTGAATAGTGGATGGAACAACTTGCAGTGTACTACCTAACAAGATATTGAATTTAAATGAGGCATCTATAACATAAAATTCGGTGAGAATAGTTTTTTGGCCCAACCCAGACGTGTAATGAAATGGTACATAAACATGTATGAGTGGTAGAGTCATAACCTCATATGATAGTAGAATTCTTAGAAATGAGATTATCATTAATACCCAGTTGCAATAAACGGGAATAAGTACATAAGTAAATTTTAACTAAAATGTAAATTTTAAGAGTTAATCTAAGAAGTACAATAGTGAAATAAATGTCCAAACTAAATAAGGAAAGCGACCTAAGAAATATAAGCTATGAAAATATAAAACACTAAAGTGTAAGAAGGGTTAGATAGAGCTTAGATGATTCGACAATCCCTCAGGATAGTGTCACATAATAAAATAGATGAACCGAACGTAGGAACGAACACACAAAAGCTCCATAAAAAATATATTGAACAATAGGCTAGATTGGGGCACCTGGAGAGATGAGGGGTGCTTGTGGGCACCCAAGTATGAGATATGGGAGCCCTAGTCTATGAAAAAGGTTTGCAAACATCATATGAGGTGTCACTGGATATTCTCCTACATTTTCTTCCTATTGTATGAGTTTTGTTGGATTGTGTAGTATGTCACTAGAAATCATTGATGAAGGAGAGATCTACAAAACCCTAAGACAAATATCAAAACCCTAAAAAAGTACAGATGCATATGAATGGGTTAGACTGTCCTCATTTACGATAGTGGTGGACTTACTAACTAAGCGTTGCACTACATCTAAGACCCAAATGTAGTTCTAGGTGAGTATGTGAAAGTCGTGCCCTAGGCGCTCTTGTACCAATCACACTTTGTGAAGGAGTGAGCTATAACTAGATGTAAAAATCTAATAAATGGTGGATGGAATACAATAAAATTCCTTCCTATGTAGTGTGATGTAGATGAACTAATCTTGTGCCTTGTGATGAAGCTAGATGGATGTAAATGGAACCTTTGATGGATGTAAATGGAACTTTTGATGGATGCTACTTTAGGTGATGATAGTAGATCTTAGTGCTTGGTCCCTCATTATGGTCTCATAAATTTATACTTATATTGTTCTCTTATTCTAATTTTGTAATTAAAGCCGAAAAGGCCGACCACTAAAAATATAGAAAGCTCAAACGGCTAGAACGTGCCCAAAAAAGTTGTGGGAAAGTGTAAGAAGGATCAGGGTGCCCCAAATGGGACCAGGGTGCCTAGGGAATGCTAGTACGCAGCCATATGCCCCAGTCAAAGATAAAATGACACCAAGTGGTAGAACTGACAAGGCAAGTAGACGCGAGATGTCGAAAGCAACGACAACAAACAAAATAAAACGGCTAAAGGACATGGATTAATTAGTACTTTCTTCACTCAAAAACCATATGAATAGTAGTATGGGACCAAGACTAAATAATTTCTAAAGTGCGTGATTTTGTGACTACAATTTTAAAATTTGAAGTAAAATTCATCTACAAATAGAAAAGTATTATAATTCATTTGATTCACAAGAACGATCAATTATACGTCTAGCATTAAGCATATTGGTGTTGTATGAGTGGCATATTTTGTGATTCCAAGCCTCCTAGCATTTTAAATATTCCTACTATGTGGGATATGATTATCAAAGGACTAGTTAGTGGACACCACCCACCCAAACCTTAGTCTAGGATCAAAACCATTTTCTAACTATATATTCGTTTATAGAAGGTACACATGAGTCTCCATACATAAAGTGAGGATATGGAAGTGAGAGCACAACTAGACGACCACTAAAAGTCATATTTATTTTGTATACACATTTTTAGGAGTGTAAGTTGATTCTTTAGACACTTGAGTGAATTGTATTGTTATATCTAATTTTTTCAGTGATATTCGTCACCGCTAAAGTTGTGTGATTCCAAATTTAGATTTTTGCAACAAGTATTTAAAAATATTATACATGTGAGATACAACTGTTTAACCCATATACATTTACTATTTAGTTTCATTTATTGATCGACCATTATTATTATATTGTATATGTTTTATGGATGCTTAATTAAATGTAATTCATTTAATATTTGTGTTATATTTTAGTGAAACCAAAATATCTTGCACTCCTTTATGGTTGCATTTTTGTTGAATTCTATTTGTCTCAGACTTGATAGGATTCAATTTTATAGATGCATACTACTAGATCTCAAACCCTAGACTATTCCAATTGTTAAAAATTCCTAGAAAAAGTGTGTGTTCTTGACTTTGAATTGGGCATTATTGCACAAAGTGTAATTTGTGTCACATGTTAGGTTGATTTTGCACTAGAAATCAATAATATTTTGTGTTTTGTAAGTAAAAATTTGAGAAATTAGAGTTAATATTTGTGGCACTAATCGGATGAAAAATCAATGTCAATGTACATTTTATATGACATCAAGTTTGTGTCAGCTTTATGCCAAGTAAGTGTCAATTTTAAATAAAACATATCTGGTGTAAAAAAGTTTAAATTACAAATGATTGTTTGTAATTCAGAATACATATATTATGTTTATGATTTATATTCATATAAATATATATTACAAAATACATTATATATTTGATTTATTTAAATGAATTAATTATAAGATATTTATACTATCTTATATATATTATTATTTTAATTGATTTTAGTTTTATGTCGTAATTGAATAAAAAAAGATAATAAGATTTGAATTCAAAATATTCATATGCAATAATGTATACTAACACAATATTTAGGGAATAAGATGAATATAATCAACCTTAGGTTTCAAATCCCAATCAAATGATCAAAGACAATAAGATTTATATCAACAAAAAGATTATATGCAATAATATAAAGTAATACAATATCGAGGGAGTAAGATGAAAATAATTAATCTCCCATTAAATCCAAATTACAAAAAAATATATAACATTGGGCTACAAGATGCCATAGTCCTCATCATCATCCTAAATCAGAATGTCATCATAGTGGCATCCTGCTCTTCATATACTTATCGACATTAGGAACATCAACTACGAAAAATGTTTTCTCAATCTACAAATTCACAATTTAAAAGTTATAAAAAGCATGTTAATTTATCATTTAAATGGCTCTAGTAAAATAAAACAAAAAATTAACAATTTTTAAAATTTGTTTAATTTATTTAACTTCAATTGGGCTCTAGAAGTAATTGGGGGATGAAAATATGCCTAAATATGGGGAAACGTTTAGTGGACACTTTTTCTATTTTTTACAAAGGGCATGTACACCCTTTTAAAAGGTGTATATGCATTTTTCAAAAAAATTCAAGCCATTTGGAAAACACTGGACAAAACTAATTTGAATATGTTTAGCACATTCAAGACCAAAGGGCATGTTTCCTATGGGATACAAAGGGCTTATATAACATTTTTATTGCTATTAAAAACACCAATTTTTGTTAATGATGCATATATTGTTTCTATTACTAAGGATGTATGACTTTTTCCATGTAAAGGGCCTACAACATTTCAAAGACTATATATAAAAAGGATTGTGTTTTTCATTTACATAAATATGTAAGCTTGCAAAAACATGATATGGAAGAGTAAACGTAGCACATATAAGCTTGTAACCCTTATTTCCTCCCCATTATTGCTCTGCATATGCCAATGACTCTACCGTGGGGCTAGGTAAGTTGTTTTATTCATGTAGGATATATAATTTATTTAAAATAACTTGTTTTAGATAGGGTAGGATTGTGAAAATAAAAATAAATGTTTTTTATTTTAATTTCCAGAAGTGTATATTAATGGAGCATTATCTAGATAAAATTTGGGGGAAATATGCTAGAAAAATTTGATAACCAACAACAAACCCCAAATGAAAAACTTGAAAATCTATGATAAGCCCGTAGAAATGAAGAATAATTATATCGATGATGTATCACAAATTGTCAACAACTTCAAATAATAATGAATAGTTTTCGTGATTCCTAAAAAAGAATTATATTTGTTTCACTTGCAGATATGTTGGAGATTATTTCCAAGGAAATGGGAAACATTTCAGGGCAATTAGATGAAATGAAAAATGAAAGGGCCTCATAGATTTTTTTTAGTGAGGAATTTTCATATGATGCCATAAAATGCATAAAGATGAATTTTTTTTTTCTTTATTTTGTAATCCTGGAACTAATGAACCACCATTGATGAATCAAAGACAATTAACATTGAATGGTATATTTAGGAGGAAAGTAAAAAATAATTTCCAGACACATGGTGGATGTTGGTTGTCAAGCCTCCATGCAACATTAATGAGGTTCTATTACATTTTTTGAGGAAGCTATATTGTGAGTATGTTCTTAAGAAGAAGACGAATTATTTTGAGTTTAGGTCATCTTAAGGTAGGGGTAGACAGTTCTCATTTAATAGACCTAGTGCCAATTGGGACAAAAAATTATAAATTTCTTCTTGAAAGGTAGAAGGACCACAACATTTATTGCTTCCCTAAATTAATTTCATCAGATTGCATGCAACAAGACCCTTCACGAACTTGACCGTTTGAAATATACATTGATTTACCATAGGTAAGAGTGTAGTGGGTACCCATGGTTTTTTGAGTATATGGCCTACAAGTGTTATTGAGTTTAGTAGTTTCATTTAAAGTTTTGATTTTTCAGGTGGTATCACATCTACTAGTGTATCAATAGTATTGGTGGCTCATGTGGTGGCATATTTAGCATTGGATTCACATTTCATATACATCACTATACATAATGTGGGAGGATGTGTGGCTGACCATCTATTAAAACTACAAATATGTAGCTTGGATACATATCTAAAAGTGTGATGGTGTTACTTTGTGGGTATATACACTCAAATTTAGTAATTTATCATTTTGGAATGATGAGTTTGGCCATGTTCCCTTTCCAATTTAAATGCTCACATTCTAAGTCTAATTAGTACATCTCCCTAGATTTTTCTTGAATTTCTGATCTCAATAATCTACTTTGTTGTTAAATCAATAATATTAATTAAGAGAAGCACTAATTTATCCCTATGCATCATCCTAAAACCTTTGGTTTTACATCATAAGCTACATGGGGAAGACTGTCAAGTTTGGTCAAGAAAGGACTACTACCTTGGCCAACTTGTATGGTATCTATCACCCTATGTATCTTCTAATTTTTCTTTTAGTTTGAATATCTTAAATGAATTATTTCACCTTCCAAGGGTTATCCTTATCAGGTGAAAGCACAATAAGATGTCCCACTTTTTTGCATTTGTTGTACTTTTATAAACATGAATTTTCAGTTTCATTGATTTTCCAAAGGTAATAGCCACAAAACCGTACACATTCATGAAATTCCACAAACTAACGAAATGTTGTGTTTAGAGTGTAGAATACATGTAGATTTTTTATTTTTTATTTTTAATAAAAAATATGGTCTTTTTCTTAATTTTATTCATACATTGTTTCTTATTTTATAATAGAGGAACGACTGTCTGTGGTGGTGTTTTTAAATGAAAACTTATTTTTTCACTATGAAATTTTAGATACATGTTCTAGATTCGAATATCGAGGCCTTGTAAATTTTTTCATATTTTTTATTTATACTTTTTTATTAATTATTTAGTGAAGATATTTTCATATAAATGGTGTACATATGTCTATGCCAATAAATATTAAGATTTATATTGAAATTGATTTTTTTTATAGCTACGAAGAAGACTTCAACAAATAGTAAGTTTATTTTTTTCAAATTTTTTTGATATATTTTTCTATTTTTCAAATTGTGTTGATTGTGTACTATTGATTGTCGTAAAATACCATATGTTGGCAAAAAATAAAAAATAAATAGTAAAAAATTTTTTTTAAAAATGAAAATTATATTTTTAGAAAGCTAATAAAAACTATATTTTGTGTTAAATTTTTTAAATTTTACTAATTAGTTAACCCTAAATACGTGGCACCTATGTGTCACATTTTGGCAAACAATTATCCTCCAAATGGATTTGGAGCCAAAATGTCGGCGCCACATAGGGGGGTTCATGCAAAGGGAGGTTCATGTGCAAACACCCCTTCACCCAATGGGGGTTTGCAGCGAACCCCCCTTCGCACGAACCCCCAAGACCGCCACCCAAGTGCCACCAGGTACAATTTCAAAGTTTAAACGAAGTTGGTAGTTTAAATTGAGTTTTAAAAATAAAATTTTAATAACTCTAATTTTAAACCAATTTTTTTAATATTATTATTATTTTTTTCCTATTTGAAAGTTAGAAAAAGCAATGTTTTTTCTAATATTATTGTTATTTTTTTATTTTAAAGATATAAAAAAGCACATGTAATTAAAAAAACCCTAATTTCTATTGAGATTTCTATATAATAATCCGAGTTGCATTTCTATTGTATTTACACTTAGATTCAGATCTAGCTCAATTTATATGTGCACGTGAAAATTATTGAAGTGGAGGAATCATAGGAAATCAGAAGAATGAAAAATGAAAAATCAAGCGAGGAAGAGAAAGCAGAGGAGAGTGCTAAAAGATTAGTTCATAGGAAGGAAAAAATAGAGAGAGAAGGAAAAAATAGTGAGAAAGAAGGCTGAAAAAACTGGTACATACATACTTGAAACCCTTGATAGATCGTAATATTATTTTTCTGTCTAGGGTAAATATGAAGTTAAATTAGCTTTAACACGCCTTCTAGATCTAGAATAATATTTGATTATAAATACAATATAATGATTAGTATTGTGCAAACTATCTATATTGTGCTTAAATTGTATTGTGTGTTTTTTAATACAGTTTGTGTATTGAACTCTGAGCTCTACTTCAAAGGATAATTTCTTCCATTCTTGCAACCAAACATTATTCAACCAAATTAAAAATTGAAAAATCATCCTTCACTGCAAACTTATAGATAACTACCAAAACTAGTATATTGCACTCTTAGATCCATCATCCTTCACTGCAAACTTATAGATCCATCATGTTTTCCTATGTACACACCTAGATTAGAAGCTAGAAACTCATAAAAAGTTAAGTGTGTGCATTATTCTTATCAATTTCCATATTTATTATGTTACCTAGTTAAATCTATTTCTGTTCATGATTTACTATACTTTCATATTTGAGAGTAGATTTTTATTTAAAAGTTTGATTGCTCAGCATTTCTAGATTCAATCCTTATTCAAGTTTTAATACCCTATCTATTATGATAAAAAATTATTAGGTTGAAACCATTTTCTAAACCCACTATTAATTCAACATAACCTTCCTAACCCTTTTTAACCTAGATCTCCTATTTTTGAAACCTTGTTTTACGTTATGTTTTTCTTCTATGTTCTTTATACGTAGTGCTAGGATCATTGGTTAATTTTTTTAACACATTCAAATTACATACACTTATATGAATCACACACTTCCAATGGATACCACTTTTCCCCCTAACATTTATGATATAATTATCAAATTAATAATGTGTTAATAATTATGACCTTGTACCTTTTCCTATAAATTATTATCATACAAACCTCATCTAGTCTAAATACTTCTATAGAATTCAATATGATGATATTATTGGTGTTGATATAGAATAATTTCATATTTTATCTATTTTTATTAAGGGTCTCCACATGCATCCTAATGATATTGATAAGGTTATTTTTATTCTCATTACCTATAAATTTTCCTTAAAAGCTTTATGTATTCTATAAATCAATCATAAATAAAAGTATTGAAAGAGACTTGGATCACCAAGATCATCTCAAAGATACATTTAAGAATATGCAAAATATTTAAGGTTATTCGAATACGAAACCCCTTAAGAATTAAAATGTAATATATAATTAAACAACCATATTTAAATGATAATTTCATATAATTCATACCAATGTATTTAGATTATATTCCAAGATACCATATTCTAATGAATTCAAGTTCTCAAACATATTATTTTGAGTACTTCATCAATGAATGGAAATATTCAAAGTACATCACATATTCTAAATCAATTCTATACAAATCAACTTAAACATACACAAATTCCTAGAGACTACATTTGATCCAGTAGGGTTTAAAATAATTACCAATCCTATTTATAGAAATAAATGCATTTATTAATTTATTAACTTGATAATTTCTTGTTACAAGGACCCAAATTCACTCGTACATATTAAACCTAGTGGAGAAAGAGACATAATATCTACATCAAGAGTGGTAAATACTAAATGTGGAAACTTTGGATAGATCCCTAGTTGTCCCATTCTTAGTTACATTCAACACCAATGTAAATGTGTTAAAATTAAAAACTAACTTGGATCCTTGTGATCATCTCCATGTCGGTAAACAAATCCATTTTTTTTCTTTCACCACTAATTAACACATATTTAGAAGAGTTAGTCACAAATCAATAAAGGAATTCACAAGAAATTCTAGAAGTAATTATACAATATGATCTCATAAGTTGGTTAAGAGTGAACATAGATTTCATAGCATCAATCATACTTCTCCATAGAAAATTTATATGCCTATAGTTTTCAACTAAGTAAAATCAACCTCATCTCAATATTTACATTCATGCATGCAATCATTTATATGTATATAACACGATGACTAGTATGTGTTTCATCAACATTACTTGCTTAACACTAACGTAAGGGTTACACATAATTTCAATAGTGGAAAAAAAAATTGATCCCAAAGGATGCATAACATAGTTGAATGTGATGCAACGTAAGTCAACCCAATAAACATATTAGAAATATGGTTAACCTTTTTCAATCCTCAATTATAATCCCGATATAAATACTTAAATGAACTCTCCCTTCATACCATAGAATAACCTTGTGTGTTATACTATATTTTAATATTTATTCATGTGTAATTCTTATGACTTCACATGGTATATATTATATATGCTTGTGTATTAAGATGATATTTCCCTCATAGTGTGAGCTTCTATAAATCTCTCTTATAATACCATGCATGCTTTAAGATTTTTGGTTTTGTGACTTAATTCCAATGATTGTGCCATATTTAAAATGATTTTCTATAGATTTTTTTTTTTAGGATAGTCTTGAAGCATCCATAAAATGTCGTGCACACAAGAGTATGTGTAGTTAAAAAACTTAAATAAACATTTAATATATATGTCCAATTTTTTTTTTAATGCATGTATTAAATATTGAAAACCACTTTGATCCCTAAGCTAATTACATATCACTAGGATGAAACTATTCTTCTATTCTATCATTTTTTTATCTAATGCAAGACATGTTAAAATGGATTCTATTACATCACACACATTGGATAAGAAATGTGTGAGCATAGTTCTCACATATGTACGATGAGTTCTAGAACCAACCTTTCAACCTTCTCACAATGTCTCAGTGTTCCATTAAAACTGTATTAATTATTTGTCACAAGATACATCCTCTTTAAATATCAATTTTGTTTCATTATACACTTTCCTTATATGTATTTCTAGGTTGATCTACTCTTTTTACTTAGGATGTTTCCTTCCTTTATGATACCTTCCTTCATTTTTCATTGCCTTTCTACACTTTCTACTCCCAAAATAAACTCTAGTTCATATACACTCTTGGGGATTCCAAAATTCTTTACTTTCTTGGTCTTACTTCTTCCCTATTATCCTTCACACTTTTGCACATGCCTCATTTTCTCTTCTTCATGAAATTTATTTCCATGCTATCACATGATCCATCTCTTATATTTTTCATGGTTTTCAATATATCTTATGGACTAAACCTAATTATATTGTTGCAATTATCTATCTTTTTCCTTTAAAATAAATTTATGTACCATTTTTTTTATCCTTCCTCCTCAACTTTTGTAGCATGTGCACTAACACCTTTTTATTTCCACCATCCCTACATGTATGATTCCACTCAAAATATCATATATATAACAATTCCACATCAAAATAAGTATGTATAAATGATTGCATGCATGAATGTAAATGTTTCCATGGAAAACATATATGTGACATTAGTTATTTTTGAACTAAGTATGCAACGTGTATAGATGTCTAAATTAGTGGTATTACATAAATTTAGTTTGTCTAGAATGGAGTTATATGTTACTATTTGATAGTTGCAATTAATTTGTTTATAACATATTTCTATTAATTGGTATAAATATCGTTTATTGTTCTCTCATGCCATCCAAATTAGTCTTTTTATATACATTTTTACAAAAATTACACTTTGAGGTGGTTACAAATGTTATGGAATCTTTTCCAACTCGGTTGTATGGGCTACATGTGCCTTGCTCGGTACCAGGAGATATGATTTTTTGATTGAATTTTTCCATAAGAAGCAATCCTATCACATCCCAAGTTAGATGTTAGAATGTGTATGCAAAAGGATTTTAAAGTAGCCTAATAAGTGTCCTCCAAAAAATTGTATCATTGATGTTATGTTGTTGTAATATGCTATCTTGACATGTCACTCTTTTGTCCTGATGCTTTACATTCCAATAAAATAACTAAAGGATATATGCATGTATGTGATAATAAGAATCTACTAAAGATAAAATTAATCAATTATGTTGCTAAACAAACTCTTATATATATTTTAAATCATTCATGAATGTTGTAATCACATGTATGCTATTTTGTTTTTACAAATTCTATTTATGGACACAACTCGTGATGCGCAAGAGTATGTTGATTTGATAACATAAGTTGTGAATTTACTTCCCAAGAAAAATGTCAAACACTTGGTGAAGATGGATTTCAAAAAATCAAAATATTTTTCCCAATAAGAACCACTATTAAGAAATAAAACAAGAAAAAGTGTAGAGAGAATATATGGGGAATTTCTTAATTTGACTATAGTTGCTAAAACACATTTGTTGGTAACATTCTTGAATCATATTGATATGAAAGGAAACATTAGAATTTTTTGGTGTGCATTTTGGATGGGAAAATTCACAACGTATGGAAGAAGAAGTTTTTGTGAATGTGTCTAAGGGAATAAGTTCCTTGGGTACAAAAAAATGTCTGTTGATAAGAGTATTTCTCGTAGAGCAATATTAACTTCAATTGTAAGTAAATATACAAAAAAGAATCTTCATGTTATCACTATTGCTAAGGTATTGAGTTTATCTAGAAAGACGGTCAGTAGGTATGTAAAGAGGAGGAAGACATTGGATAATTCTATTGTGGAAGAAAATTGGGCACTAATGTGTAGAAATCCATGTTCTGATAAAATTGAGGATAATATTGTGAAGATAGTTTCTAATTTTTGGATTGAGAGGACTCGTCCTTATCCAAATGTGAGGGATGTGTTGATGTAAAATCACAGCACCCCTGAATGGCCTGGGATCTGAGTGGGGAATTCGGTGTGATTGCATAACATGGGACCATCTCTCAAGCTGTGGGACTTGCGGAATTTAGATGACCCTCCAGAGAAATTTGGATTCTTCTTCCTAAACTACCTACCAAAAGCTACTCTAGTGCAGGAAAACTATCTAATCCTAATCTAACCTTCCAAGGGATAGGAAGAGGGAGAAATACATGAAAACAAAGCCTATACTAAGCGGTGATACACCAGAAAAGGAAGTGGCTGATCACAAATCCAACTTCCTGAAATGGAGAGAGGTGAGAAATGGAGAGGATGGTCAGAAGCATCATAGACTAGAGATAAATGTCACACAGAACACCACTTCAAAGCCATTAAACACAGCTCCCAAAACCTGCAATAGACATAAGAGATATGCACATTATACCCTGCAATGAAGAGATGCAAGAAGAGACAATAACATAAACAAAGGATGGAAAAAATGCATCACAAAATAGATTTTATTGCTCCACGAGTTCACACAGTACATCATCAGTGGGAAAGAGGAAAGGAAATTCCATTACAGAGCCATGAGAGGAGGCTTAGACTCCACATTTTACCCTAAGGAAGAAAGAGAGAGGGGGGTAGGAGAGAAACAATGACCAACCTTTAGAAATATTCCCCTCCTTTACAATATATAGAAAGAATGAGAGAAGGAGAGAGGAAAAAATTCAAATCCTGCTCCAACCACCTTGTGGTGCATTGAATTCACCTACTCCAAGCACTCCAAAAACTATTGAAATATGCCTGTAAAAAATGATGGGCTTCACTAGAAGACCCATGCCCCCATTGCTATCCCTTATTAGGCAATAAAGGAAGCCCATTCTTCATCATGGCGGTAGGTGGGAGACTTGACAGCCTCGAAATAGAGGACTGAAACATAATGGTGGTTAGGGAGAAGTCGACGCCGAGAGCTCTCTAAAATGTCCTTTCCCACTTAAAACTGAGCTCCTGGTTAAACGATATGGTTGTCTGAAGATCAGGGTCGCAGGATCACAATATTTAAAAGAGTCCATTCGTGTAAGACCCACGTGGTAGCCTCATGCATGTTGAAGGTTTAGCCCCCTCTTCTCGCTCATGAAGTTGCGTCAGACTGACACGTGGCGGCTTTCACGAGCTCCTCAGCTTCTTCTGTATTCTACCTGAGTCCCTCATGTTGGTGGAGACACTGTGCCCGACCCAAGACACATGGAGGCTTCTCGCTCATTTGGAAACTGCCCCATGATTTTACTTTTTAATTTACACAGATGAGACACATGGAGGCCTCTGCAGGCTTTTTGGACTTTTCAAAGGCTGAACTTACCTTTTCAGATTCTGACCACATCGTGGGTTGGTGCTTATTTGGGGTTTTCCTTTTAGGTCGTGCCTTTGAAGTTGCGCCAAAGAGACACGTGGAACATTCCGTAGCTCTGTTCTATTTCTTTATATTTTGGCTAAGTCCCTTTTGTTTGGCAGGGCCATATGTCTGACCCTTGACACGTGGAGGCTTAGTGCACAATTAGGAATCCGCTATGGATTTTGCCTTTGAAATTGTGCTGAGATGACACGTGGCTCCTTTCGTGGACCTTCTTTACTTAGCCGATTCAATGGCCGATTCTTCCCCCCTTTTTGACTCTGACCACGTGGTGAGCTTGCGCTTGTTTGGAGACTACCCCTTGGGTCTCACTTCTGAATTTGTGCCGTTGAGGCACATGGTATCTTCCGAGGGTCTATGACTTTTCACTTAGTGAAAATACTTCTCCAGGCCCATGGCTCCGCAACTTCGCGACTTTGCACTTGGCGAAAAAACCTCCATGGGGTCACGGGCCCACACTTGAAAATTGTGCCATTTTGCAAAAATTTCAAAAGTTCCAAAATGCCCCACAGACCCACCTTCCCGCATTTACACTTGGGCAAAAGTTCCTCTACGGCCAGCATATTCACTTAGCAAAAGAATTCATCCTCGGTCCCGCAATTATAACTTGTGCATTTTGTGAAAAGTGCAAAAAATTACAAAATACCTCCCATCCCTTCACTAGCCCGCAATTTTCCCATTTGGCGAAAAAGTCTTCCCCAGGCCCGCCGGCCCGCATTTGGCAAAATATCCTTCCCAGGCCTGTTGGCCTGCCATTTGCAAAATATGAAGAGTTATAAGGACTTCTATATATTTTTGGAAAGGGGAAGAAATTTCCTATCTGATGGAAATGATTTCAGGGGACCCTAAGTGCTTAAAATATATAAAAATTCAGATTGAAGCACCAAATGGGGAAAAATGGTGTTAGTTGACAAAAAATAAGTGTGAGCTTATTTTGGTCAACAGGATGTTTTAAAACATAGGATAGATCGCAATAAATATGATCAACATATAAAACTGTGGATCGAAATAACTCAACATGAGATGTACATCAAGTTTACAGAAGAACATATAAATATTCATATCAAACAATGAATGTTTGAGAATTTGAAGCTTTGGTATGTGTGAGCTGATAAAGTCCTTGAAACATGTTGTTTCCTTTATCACGTTGAGTTTTATCATCACTATCATGAACAAAAAAATTATATTACATATATTGAGGCGTGATTTCATTTATAGGATTATTAGAAATTTGATTAAATTTTGTTTTATGAGATGTGATTTAATTTATGTATTTCAAAATCTGTGTTTTTTCAGGTGTATAGACAGTTATGAGAAACATCAAATGGTCCTAAAAATACCCCCCTACACGTGTGAGTGAATTCATAGCTTTATTATTTATATAATATCCGATGATCATATGGACGGTTGTATGGCTTGCATCAAAGGTGTTTGTGACAGGTATGGGGACTTGAAATAATTTCCAAAAACAAATAAAGACTTGGACACAATTCAAATGGTATCTCGTAGGAGGTGATTAATGAATAAAGAAAATATATAATTATTTTAAAATTTGGATGTACTTATTTTATTCTGATTTTTATGTTTATTACAAATGAATATAATAAGTTATCCATTGTGTATTGATTTTGTAGGTTCAAATACATAAAATATTCAACAAGACTTGGAAATAATGTAACCAGGTTGGATTTGGTAGAAGAGGAAATCCCCATTACTGCATTCATGCAAAGTTTTCGAAGTTTTATTAGTTCGTACATCATACATTATCGCTATAAAAAGTGGTAGGATACATAATTCAAGACTAATAGAGACACATTCCCTATTGGTTCCATATAGTCTGTGGTTGATTTTGCTGAGAATTACTCATTTTCTCATCAAAAAGAGATTCAGACACAATATTATAATACTGACCAGGTTACCATCATGGGTCAAGTATTTTATAGGAATGCATAATTAGATCTAGATGGGGTTGAAAGTATATATGTGAAGTGAGTGATCAAGAAGGAGTATGACTTCTATATAAGTGATGAAAAGGAACATGACACCCACTTTGTTCAACATTGTTTTGGTTTTTTTTCAATATCTTCATTAGTGACGAGTAAAAATAGATCAAAATATTATTTGGTAGGATGGTTGCGCATTGCAATTCAAATCCTCGCGCCCTTTCTTTTCACTCATTCACTATCATCGTCATCAAAAAATACCTCATTTATGGAGTTTTTTTTAGAGTGGTCATTGGAACAAAGAACATGATGCTGCGGATGCATGCATCAAACATGATCTAAACAAAAAAATATTTTATTATGAGGGAGATCGATTATTTTATGCCCACATCGTTATTGAATAGTGTAAGAAATAATTTGTAGTTTAGGATTCAACCTCACAGGTTTCAAACCCAAACATAGTATTTTGGGAGATAGTAGGTATGCGCATTTAAAACATATGTAGCTTGATGTGAAATTGATTACAAATTACACATAAAAGTTTATGTACATGTACAAATTTATTTTTCTTAATTTTGATGTTTGTTAAAATTTATAGATTTTTTACATGATTAATTAGGTATTGATCGAAAGACAAAGTATGGATGTGAAAGGATTCCTAATTCTAGGTCTTTTTATTTTGTGATGATTGTGGATAGTAATAGCTAGACAATCTGTACTAGAGATTACTCTTGTTTTTGTTATGAATGCATGAAAAAATCATATTCATAGTGCAATAGTAAAATATGTGGGTATGTAGGTGAGTGGAAGAAAGTTCCTTAGTTGTGGATGACTCATATGGATCATATTATGATGATAGTTTTGAATATATATATAATTTATAAGATCATTGAATATTTATTTGCATTTAATTATAACAAAAAAACTTGTTTGTATAATGATTTTGTTGTATGGGATGTATTTGTAATCATTGCAGAAGAAGACAATATTGAGAAAGTGGAGTACTACTTTTTGCATTGCAAAGAAGAGAGAAAAAAGATAACATGTGAAATAACAAGTGAGGAGACAACATTTTATACTGGTTCGGTTGTAGTGCAGGTAACATATTTACAACAAGTGAAAGCTTCCAAAAGTGGGATTCACTTTGTTGATTATAAACCAAACAAGTAGGTATATCATTACATGCATCACATAGTTGTTACCAGGTTAGTTGCATCATGTGAAGAATACACATGGTCCATGTAAAAAACGGAGACTAGGTGTAAAAGATCATGAAAATGTTTTACTGGTCATTAAAAAATGAGCTGAGCCACTTGCTATTATATCGAAGGACCTATAATATTATATATTGATGTCTTTTGAATGGAATATTTTCTCTATTTTATTTTTCACATTGGCATATATATTTGACAAATTTCTTGCTATGAATTAAAACTTATATCCTCCTATATATGTTATCGATTAATTCTTTTTGCTATGAATTTAAGCTTATACTACGGGGTTATGATTATGTACATGTGATTATTCTTAATTTCTTGCACATTATATGAATGAAGGAACTTGTGTCTCTCCCACTTCTCTTGAATGAAAAATTAGTAAAGTTTATTAAGTTACACTTCCACTCCTATTACACATGATGAACTACATATGTTTATATTCTTCCTCTAAAATGAAAATATAAAGACATTGATTATAACATCTATATTTAAATTATATATGATTCTATCTACGTTTCCACTATTCCATTGAATGTGAAAGAACTTATATTTCTATACCATTATAGGGAATTAAATTGTTCTCAAACACTTATATATTAGGATCCAAAAAGAAAAAGTGTCCAATGAATAGTAGTCTCTTGTAGGATTATACCCTATGCTATCTAGGCTCAAAACTTCTCTCCTCTCTAAGATAAAATTAGTTGAGGTATACAACACACAATTTTTTTTTCCCTTCTTAATTGGATTTTAAAATATCTCAAGATACCTTTATGCAAATTCAAATGTTCACCCATAAATTTAACAAAAGGACAATGGAATAAGTTGGGAACATTATACCAAAAAATGTTGGTCAAAAAACTATTTTTGTGAATGAATATATATTGATTGACAATGAATGATGATGAGAAAATTAGAAATAACTTTGACGCCTTCAAAAAAATTTCAAGTCATTATTTGTAGGCATAAAGATGGATGGCAAAGATTTGTGTATAACACTTCTAAGTCATTATTAGACGTAAGTACATTTACAAGTTCTTGGAAAAAAATTCTTTCAAGGCCAATGAGCTACATGAGAAAACCATAATTATTTTGGTAGAGAATAATATGTATTTTAGTATGGAGGATGGGTCATATTTTTGAGAAATAATTATTCACTCCATTGCTAGTACCGTGTCTCTCAAGGTACTGATCCACACGTTTAGAAGAGATCAATTAGGTCTCATGAGAAATGCTCCCAAGACCCTATATCACACTCTTATGGGCACTCATAACAATAAACACTATGAAATCCTAAAATCCTATTAAGAAAGGTCATGGCCTCGGTACAAGCTATCACACATCAACAACTATAGGAGCTACCTCTTGACGATATGTAGCCTTGTGGCTAATACGACCACACCCCCGCCCGTAACAACCAAGGATGTCTAAATAGTTCACCTTTAGGTTTAGGTGAACCTCAACATGTAGAATCAATATGAAATATAATGGTAATTGGTCATTATTTGGAAATTATCCTTGAGAGGCCAAAAATCTAGGATAAATCAAGCGTGCACAAAGCGGACATGAACATTTTCTTACATAATATGCCCTTATTTTCTTTTGGCATGCATAATTACTCTAACACGATCTCTTAACGAATTCCTTATCAGGAACTCATAATGTAACCTCATTATATCCTAAATCCCTTGACACACTTGATTTTAATGAATCCATAAATTTTTTTAGTGACTCAGGGTTAAAAGGGTTGTATGTTTTCAAGTTTGTTTCTATTTTTCAAAGATCAACCAAAATATTTTCACAATGGGTTTTACAGTGCCCAATTGTAGTCAAATCCTCAAAAATAGATTATAGTTTCGCTATCTCTAAATTAGTTGTCTCAAACAAATTAGTAGAGGAAGAAGTCATGACTATAAAAAAATGAAAGAAAAATTCAATGTAGAATACTTTTTTTGAAAACGTAAACCTAGGTAAATTGATAAAATTTCACATAAATTTACATTTTTTTCAAAATAAAATAATGAAACATATACTTTTCCTACATGCTGAAATAAAATTACTTAAAATATTATGTATATTTATGTCAAAATATACTTTTCAGTATCATGATATATGATACGTGCAAACTGTTGTAACAAAATCACATCACCCATGAATGCTTACAATTTGAATGATTTTAATAAAGATTTTAACCACTAGGATGCAACCTATTCTAATGGAGATTATTTCTCAACTGTAGAGCGGTTTCATTCAGGGAAGAATTATTCAGGATGGAGTTATTATGGTCTATGAAACAATTCATTCAATGGATAAAAGTAAAAAAGCAGGGATGGCTATCAAGTTAGACATGCATAAGGCTTTTGACAGAGTATCATGGAAATTCATGGATGAGGTTTTATCCAAGTTTGGTTTTCAAAATAAATTTAGGAAAGTTATACATTATTGCATTTCTTCTTCCTATTTCTAAATGGTTGTTAATGGGGAACCGGTTGGTTTTTTTGCCAGCAATAGAGAAATTCAGCAAGGGGATCCAATCTCCCCTTTATTGTTTATTATAATGGCTGATAGTTTAAGTAGATCTATCTCAAAAGCTATTAATATTGGTATGATAAAGGGGTTTCAACCTACTTTTGGTAATTAGGTTTCCTCACACCAACAGTTTGCTGATGACACTCTCCTTCTTCTGATGGCCTCAATAATTGAGGTGAAGGCTATCAAAACTATTCTTAGATTTTATGAGGAAAACTCGAGGGAAAAAGTTAATTTTGAAAAAATCTCTATCTATTTTTTCAATATTCCTGTTGAAAGGAAAAGAAAGATTTCTCTTATACTTGGATGCCCTATTAATTCACTACCTGCTACTTATTTAGGACTCCCTTTGAGTACTTGTAAGGTTTCTAATGAGGTTTGGAATGATCTTATTAAAAGATTTGAAAAAAAACTGGCTGGTTGGAAAGGAGCTTTACTTTCAAGTGCAGGCAAGTGTTTATTGATAAAAAGAACTCTTCAGAACTTACCTATTTATATCATGTCAATGTTCAGCATTCCAACAATAGTATTGAACAGTATTGAAAAAAATTCAAAATCACTTTTTATGGCATGGTACTGAAGACAGGTTTAGATACCATTTAGTGGCTTAGGAGCAGGTCTGTAAACCAAAGAGGATTGGGGGGTTAGGAATTAAAGAAATCAAACATATGAATGCTGCTCTTATTGCAAAGTTGGTTTGGAGACTTATAAAAGAACACAATCCTTGGACAGAGTTGGTTAAAATTAAATACCTTTCCAACCAAAGAAAGAATTCCTTTATTTCTGATCAGTCTCTTCTGAATGGTTCTATTTTCTGGAAGAATCTTCTCCAAGTTAGACATATTCTCTCTCAGGGATGTAGCTAGAAGCTTGGGGATGGTCAAGACATTAATTTCTGGACTGATAAATGGTTGTATATTAACTAGTTTTCTTCTTATGGTCACATAAAAGACAACTTGATTAGAAATTATGGGCACAAAGTTTAGGGATATATTGAGGTGGATGAAAACAAAAGGAAATGGAAACAGTTAAAAGTAGATGAGGATAATGTGCAGCCTGATGTTTCTTTTATGCAGAGTCATCTCTCCCTCATCCATATCAGTCCTCAAAATCATAAGGATGAGCTCATTTGGAAAGATTCTTTTGATGGAGAGTACTCGGTTAAATTGGGTTACAATTCTTTCTTTGCCTCTATTGAAAGTGATACTGAGTGGCATAATCTATGGATGCAAGAGCTAACCCCTAGAGTGAAATTTTTCTGGTGGCTCATCATTAAAGGCAAGATCCTAACTAATGAAAATCTCATTAGGAAAGGGTTCATCATGCCGAATAGATGCTGCATGTGTCAGGAAGAAGCTGAAGACATCAAACATTTATTTCTTCATTGTAAGTACACTTCCAAAATTTGGCATCTTATTTTAGCTAAATTTAATCAGGATTGGATCTTCCCCCTTACTTGTCTTCAAGCCTGGGAACAATGGAACTCTCCTTACAAACATTGTGTGGTAAGGAGATTATGACAACTAGTTTTACCCCACACCATGTGGCGAGTTTGGAAAGCTCGTAATGATGTCATTTTCAGGAATACGAGAAAGTTTTGTAACAAAGTTTACAAAGAAATTATCATTGATGTGAAGGACAACATTAAAAGATTTAAACCTCCTAAAAATAGACTTTACCCTGAGGAAGAAGAGAACATTTTGGCTACTTGGAATATAGGCATTGATTTGCATAAGGATAATAATAATATTGATAGATCCACTGTCCAAAGGATTAAGCCTCCCAATGCTTGACATAAATTGAATTTTGATGGGGCCTCAAAAGGCAATCCTGGATATTCTGGAGGAGGGGGAGTCATTAGAGATCACAGAGGCTGTTTTGTTGTTGCCTTTTCTGGAAAAATAGGTAGGCAAACTAACCACTACTCAAAAGCTCTCGTTGCTCTTTGGGGTATAAGGCTAGCTAGAGATTGTAATATTCCAAATATTATAATTAAGGGTGATTCACTAAACATTATCAATCTCCTAAATAAAAAACAATCCCCCAGTTGGTCAATGAGAGACTTCATTGCTGAAGCTACTGATATTTGCAAGTTTTGAAAATTTTGAAATCAAACATACCTATCGGGAAGGCAATAGGGTGGTAGATGCTTTGGCAAATTTTGGGGTTAATAATACTTTTCAAACTTGGCTAAGAGGTGACATTCTTGCCACTAAAGTTAATGAAGACATCATCAATGATTTACATGGCTTACATGGATTGGAAAGTAATCAGTAAAGGCTGTAATGCTGATGCTAAGGAGTGACTTTTTAAGTACAGTGTGATGACATCATTAAAGATTTGCATGACTTGGAGCATCATCATTAATAGGCATAGGGCGGATGCTAAGGAGCGATTAAATAATTACAAAGTAAATTATAATAATTACATCTATTCACACGATTGGGAGGGATTCAAAAATAGAGCTGAGGCTGATCCGCATAGTTTTCAATTTTTTACCGTTGTGGGTAGAGACACAGGAAAAATGGGGGGACCACCTTGCAAGACTGAGCCCACCCATAATCCAGCTTGGAAAGATGATACAATTCTTTGGAACTACCTTCAAAAATGGGTTCTAGCGAACTTTATTGAAAAAATGTAGGGTTTTGATTAGGATCTATCTATTAAATTTTCTCAGGGATGGAGGAATCACGTGGTTAAGTACATCAACATCGAGGTTGAGATATCAGAGGAACTTATTTCCCAAGTCACCGGGCTCAGTCTAGATGGCACCAAATTCTTTAACAAGTGGGTGGACAGAGATGTAGAAGCTAAGAAGTTTCTAGATGAGGGGGAAAATCTTGAATTTGTGACTGCTGGCATCAAGCTTGCCTCTGTTCCCGAGCCATTTTCTAAAATTGCAAGGATGGTAGTGAGGTATGTTACTTTAGAAGGGAATTTTGTCACTATTCCCCAAAAGCATTTGATCTTTCTTAACCATTTTTGTAGAGACATCATCATCAACTTCTCTCATTACTTGTTGAACTCTTTGGAGAAATCGGTTCTAGAAGTTCAAAATCACACTAGGGCGGTTCCCCTTCATCAAGGGTTAATACTACTTATTCACCACCAATGCTTAGCCTATCCCCATTTGGATTCTGCTCCTCCCTCGGCCTTCATTCCTCCCCCTGCCCCCTGCCTCCATTCCACCCCTACCTGAAAGGAAGCTTGACACTGCTTCAACTAGCAAGAAAAGGAAGAAGATGAAAACAAAGGTCCCTGCTTCTAAGAGGGTTCTTAGAAGTCATAAAGACCTAGAGCTTTCCATGAATCTGTTGCACATTAGTAATCCAGTGGAGGAGCATAAGGATGAGGATTTTTTGGTCAGAGTGGGTAAGATGGAACAGGAAATTCAAGATCTTAAGAGTGTTATTAGAGAAATGGATAAAGCTAAGGGCAAAAGGAAACTGTAAAATGATGAAGAGGAGGATATCACTGCTGAAATTTTCAAGAAGATTTAATCTCCAGATGGAAAACTTGGAAATGCAAAAGGATGTAACGAATGTATTCTCTTTTCCCTTAAAAGTATCTATAATTTCATTGAACAACATGCTCGTAGTATTTGCAGTCTTAGCGGTATTATCAAGGACATTTGGGGCTCCAAGGAGAAAATAGATATTACAATTGCTTAGGTGGATTTGAAAGACCCTTCCCAGGCCACTGTCATTGCATTCTTTGTCTCACTTCAAATGATCAAAGCCAAGATTGACTGGGCTATCAAGTGATGCGGAGTTCTGTTACTGTTTACTAGCTGCGAAGTTACTGTTGACTGGCGGTTTTAGTGTTGTCTTTTGGCTGAGATGTCCAGTGATGGTTATCTCTTGTTCGTTTTTTGTCTCTTCTGCTTTTGTTCAGATCACTGTACATCTTGATCCTATTTTATTACTGTTTTGTATTATTTGGCTGTTGAGCCCTCTATTGTTGGACGTTTTTCTCCTTTTTGGGCTATTTTTACCTCTTTTGATAATTGGCTTTTGAGCCTTTTGCATACAGGGTATAGTCCCTTCAAAACTATTTACCCATAATAAAAAAAACAATTTGAATGATTGGGCAATCAGTGTGATTTGTCAAATATGGAGCTATCCTAAAGTGTGGGACTTTGTGAAATGGGATAGCTCTCCGGAGAAGGCTAACTCCCTGTCTCAACCTAGTTCTAACTACTCCAAAGTGAAGAGAGTTTCAAATATAACCCTACTCTAATGCTTTTCAAAGGGGATAAGGGTAAAAGGATTGCATGAAAATTAAAACCTACTCTAACAGAGGGTGATGCACCTAAAAGGATTGTTGAATAACTTGCACTACATGGAAATGAAACAAACATATTTGAGGAGGGTTTCCTATCACCATAGATAAAAAATACCCATTTCAAATCCATTTACCAATAAACACAACACATTTTTAAACCCTGCAATAACAAATATGATAATGCACAATAAAGTCTTACTATAATGAAAGATCAAATAAGATACAATAAACACAAAATGAGGGTTTAGAATCATCCACCTATTTATTTTATTGCTCCAAGAAGTTGATACAATACATTAGGGGGCCAAAGGAATTAAATTTGTATTATAGTGATAACAAGGTGGAAGGCTTGAGGTCCATAGATTTCTCATAGACAAGAAAGAAGGGAGGGGAAATTACAAATTATACAACCCTTTCTACTAATCCACTCCTTATAATTTATAGAATAAAATTACAAAAGAAGAGAGAGAGGGAAGAAATATGAAATTGCTTCCAAAGCCCACAAAAACCATCATAATTACCCTTACAATGGCTGCTGGGAATATCTACGGAACTTCATGACTCCTAATGTTCCTTACCTTGTCTTGAGGAAAATGGACTTCATGATGCACCTAGGTATGGCCTTACTGTCCTAAAAATCATCATGTTTTTTAACCCACAAAACCTATTAAATGCTTATCTTCTATCATTCCATGTTATATAGCTCAAAAATAGATTTCCAATGACTAAAACGTTGCTAAAAATGGTGGAGTACAAAGGAATTTGTGATCATTTTTACACAGGTTGCTTCTTTGGCTTGATCTTCACCTATCCTCAAGTTTCTCTAAGTTTTGGTATCTCTGTTAAATTATCCTTTAAAAATCCTTCTGTAATGAATATAATTTCATCAAAATGGGCTAAGAAATGCCAAAAGTTATGCAAATTTGAAATAAGGCCAATTCTGGTTTGAAATTCCACCGACCGAGCTCAAAATCCATTCACCTATCGAGCTCCATATTAAATGCAACTCAATTCAGTGCAAGCCAATGACCTAGTTGAATGGCTTAGACCCTAACACTCCACCTACCTTGGTTTCATGATTTTCCAAAGGGATTTTGGTCTTTAGATTCAGGTTTTTGGGATTATTGGTTTCAGACATTGCAAACCCACCACTTCAGACCTTCAGTGCTTTAAACCCTGAAACAACCCCCGAGCCCTTGACAATGACCTAGAATCCTGGGTTTCACCCACCTCCAAAGTCCAAAAATTTTTGACTTTGGGCTTCTCTACCTTCGATCCTTTCAACCTTGTCACTTCGAATAATTTCTCATGTCATTCTACAAAATATCTTCTCTGAAAATGTAACTGAATCCAAAGGTGGTCCCCATTAAAAACCTGACCAAGTTGGATCCTCTAAGCCATCTCGCTAACCTAATGCAACCCCATGGTTGTGCTATCTTCATGGCTCACTCCCCCAAGCTCCTGCCGACCTCTGATCACCCAACTCTCTTTCCTTGATGTTGAGATCACATTGTATTCTCGGCCTCAACTTCGGAAAACACTTTCAAGTCTAGCTCCGCCCCTGAATCATCCTTTGGTACATCTTTATGACCCCATCACTCCATGCGAGCTCAGTATGTCTAACTCCCGAGACCCTTTCTTTCTTCTCGTGCCCTAGCTGACATGAGCCCCCAAGTTCACCGAACTTTCCCAAGTTCGACGTTGACCTTTCTTGTAAATTTAACTCATTCAATGCCATGTTGGTGAGCTAAAATCCTTCGCTGGACCTCCACATATGATGTCACTCTCACCTCTGAATAATCGAGTCATGCCCTATCCAAATGAACTCACCCGATTTCTAAGCTTGGATAGTTCACTTGTGGCGAGCTCACTCTACGCCCATCCCTTCATCCTTCTGCAAGCCTGTCATCTGCGACGTGACATCCAACATGTGCCAAGCTAGTTTACATAACTTACTAGGAGGTGACTATGAGCTTGTCCCATACTCCCTGACACTGGTCTCCTAAGTGTGATGCCTAAACTCTCCAAGCTATTTAGCAAGCTGGTTTTAGCTCAGTTCCTCAATATGACCCCCGAACTTTTGGAAATTTTGAATTTTCTTCATTTCTCGATGGATTTTTCTTTGGGATGTGGATGCTAAGGGGGGGACCAATAGCGTGTCCTACAACCATTTGTTTTCTTCTCCATTCCTTCTCCAATTTTGGCCAAATGTGGGCCCACAGGGCCCACTTTTCATAATTTTGTCAAGTTGATCCTAACGGTCAAAACCTAGAAGAGGAAAAAATTCCCCAATGTTATTTTCACTCTTGAATTAACTAAATGTGATCCCTAAAGCCTTGGTTTCTACTTGTAACCCTAGGTTCATTTCTAGGGACATGTTCATTGTAACTGGATCATGTTAGGTCCAAGTTGTCCAATTTTTCTTGAGGGTAAAAATTGGATAACAACTTGGCGACTCCTGGGGGCATCTTCCTCCTAAGATATTCTTGTACCAGTAGCCATGATTTTTCCAATAGGCACAGATTCATAATTGATATCCTACAAATGATCTGGACCTACAACTTGCCCATGAAACCGCTTCGAAACTAATGCCCTGGACCTGTTCCCTTTCTCGCACTCTCAATATTTATAAGAAAATCGAGAAGTTAATATTATGAGAGTGGAAAATTGTCCTAACCTGGGATTTTCACTTTTTCTTCTCCATAACCCTTATCTGTGGGACTAAAAAATTGGCTTCCGAAACCTGATCACAAAACCTGAGCATTTCACCATGATTTCTTAGTGGGAACACCTAAGAGTTAGGAGTAAAACATTCTATCGATTTTGGACATCATCGAACTCTATTAAGTTTCAAATTTTCTCTTTCTTCTAAAATTTCAATTTGTTGCATGTCATTGAAGGTTGCTTTCCATTTTGGTGGAAGTATTAAAATGATCACCCTGCAAACTGATCCTTAGAGAATAAAAATGACAGTTGTAGGAATTTTTACCTGACCTAATTTTAGTTTCCTATGCATTTGAAACCTTTGAAGTCTGCAATTGTTTCCTGTGACTTTGATCTTCCCATTCCAAAATCTCTTTCGGAAGGCACATTAACTTGTGCAATGATACAACTAGGAGAAATAAAACCTGTCTGAAGGATCTTAGGAAAACTTAAACCTAATATATCAACAATACAATGTGCATAAGCACTTAGAGGAATTAAAAATTCTAAGCTAAAATGTACAAGGGTGATTATTCTCCTTTTAGTAGCAGATGCTTGAGATAGATTCCATTGACTCAAATCTGAATCTCCTCTCCATCCATAGTGGAGAGTTGGAAGGCATTGTTACTCTTAAATACTGAGACCATGTAGGGGCCACTCCAAATTGCATAAAACTTGTAATGCTTTCCGAGCTTGGTCCGATCCACATGCCACTTAAAAAATACGGTCCCCCTCCTAGAAGGTCCTTGCTTTGAGCTTTTTTATCAAATGACCTCTTGGTTGAGGCCTGATATTTTTCCATAGTTTGCATTGCATGTTCCCTTATTTCTTTTAATTACATTAGCTCCAAATACCTAACTTCCATAGGTTCAAACTTTGAAAACTCTAAGTGCCTCATGATCTCCAGTGTGGGAAAATCAAGTGATATGGGAAGCACTACTTCCTTCCCATAGAATATCTTGTAGGGAGAACTTCAAGTTGACATCTTAGGTGTTATCATATCAACCCACAAGAATGATTTTATCTTGGCATGCCATGTCCTTTGGTTTTCATCCAAATTCCTCTTGATAATTCTTATGAAGTTCTTGTTCGTGGACTCTACTTGTCTGTTACACTAGGGGTAATAATTTAGAAGAGGTGCTCAAATAAATTGCATTTCAAATAGCCAATTTTTTGATCTTGGCAACCGAGGAATGTCTAGAGCATTGTCTGATATGATAGTTTTTGGTACACAAAAACCTTATCACTATCCCCTCATAGAATGTCTAGTATACTAGACTCGTTTCCTCCTTGAGGTGCCACCGCCTGAGTCCACTTGATGAAATAGTTTAATTTCCATGAGAATCCAAATGTGACCTTGGATCGAATTTTGATTAATGACCCCAATGAAGTCCAATCCCCATTGCATGAATGGTTATTCAACTGAAATTGTATACAATAGGAGCACTATTAGCCTCTCTTTTCCTATGAATAATGCACATTTTTTTCACTTCTTCACCCAAGAATAGAAATCACTGAAAAATGTGGGCTAATATTACCTAAATTTCATAATCTTTAGAGCTATTACCCACAAAGAAAAATGACCTTTGGCCTCTCCATCGTGAAACTCATGTAGCACCTTTTCAAATTTACTTTTTCCAATACACCTCAATAGGACTATTCATGTCTTTTATGAGCAAAACACCGTCAATAAGCACATATACAGGATGGCTTGGAGTTTGAAATATCTCCTCTTTTCTTTTCTCATCTCTGGAGGACATATATCTATTTATAGTAAATGCATCATATCTTGAGTCCAACAATGGGTAGGCACACTATCATCTACTTTTTCCTGATTCTCCTGTAGTACAAAAACAACTTCTATTTCATTTTTTGTTTTAACCTGTTTCCTAGAAGATAATTGTTCACAAAATCCCATTCCATGGACCAATTTAGTGATCTTAATTTTAATGTTATACTCCATTACTTGGGAGATCCATATTTTCCATTTTATATTCAATTCCCTGTTTAGAAGGAAGTCCTTGACTCATGTATGGGACACTAACAGCTGGATCCTGTTGTTTGAAACCAAGCATTTGAATTTTTTCAAACTTCTGATAAATGAGAGGACATGTTTCTCAATGAAGTAGTACCTCACTTCATAGTCCTCCAAGATCTGATTGAAGAAGGCAACTGGTTGTTCGGATCCCTCTTTATTTTTCTACACTAAGATTGTGGAAATGGTGTCCGAATCACCAAAGGCATATAACATGAAGTCTTTGGAAAAGTCTAGATTGATGAGGATTCAGGAGTTTAAGATACAAAATTCTTGATTTCTTCGAAACTTTATTTGCCCTCCATCTGCTGTCAAATGAAATTCCACGATATTCTTTAATATCGCGGTTATTGGATTGACAAGAGTAGTAAATATTTGGTACAAATATTCACAAAAACAGTTTATTCCTCCCTAAGAAACTTTGGAGAGCATTTCTTATGGATTGGATAATGGTAGATGCAAAGATGGCCTCAACTCTTTGTAGATCAATTGTCAATCCCTCCTTAGATAAAATGTGGCCTAAAAGCATTTCCTTTGTGAGCTGGGAATATGTAACTTTTTCAGATTTAGGGACACTCTGAATCTCCTACATATTTGGAACACCTGCTTGGAGATGGAAGAGTTGTGGCTTATTACATTCTTAGAGAATATAGTGATGTCATCTAAGTACATAAGAACTATTTTGTTTATCAACCCCTTGAATGCCATGTCCATCACCCTTTTGAATGTAGATCCAACGTTTGACAACCTGAATGTCATTTTCCTATAGCCATAGGTTACCCACTTGGTGGTGAAGTTCGTATTGAAGTGATCTTCTTATTTCACGTTTATCTTACCATAATTTGAGTATACATCTAGGAGAGAGAATATTTTTCAACTTGCTACTACCTCCAAGATTTGTTTCATAGAAGGGAGTGAATAGTGGTCTTTGAGAGATGCCATGTTTAAGTCTTGAAAGTCCATGCAAAATCTGATTTCTCCATTTTTTTTCTTGACCGGTACCAGATTTGTAACCCAACTTGGGTGCCTGATTATAAATATAATGTTTTCCTCTATCAACTTATTCATCTCTTTCTTCATGAGATGCTCAACATGAGGGTTGACTAATCTTTTCTTTTTCTTGATAGGCTTCACTTATAGATTCAGTTCAATTGTATTTTGTTCCAACCTTGGTTTAAAGCCTCTCAAGTCTTCATAACTCTACGCCAAGGCAAATGAGAACTCTTGTAAAAACTGTATGACATCATATCTTTCTTATTGAGTACTCACTTTGCCGATTTGTACTATTTTTCCCTCTCCAACTGAAATGGGCTTAGAATCCTCTCCTTTAACCTAGATGTTTTCCTTTTCCTTCCAGAATTGATAATTAGGATTGAAGATTGACTCGGGTGTCACCAATCCCTTCGGGAGCTTGTTTTTCTTCAATTGAACCAGTTGGTCCTCATATTGTTTCTCTAATTTATCCTAATTTTTGGCAGAGAATTCAACTTCTTCTTGTAGGAAATTGATGATGTTTTGGTCACTTTCGAACACCTGTCATCTTGTGTTGTTATATGTAACTATTGGCCTCACAACCACCTTGATATGGGGTTATGTTTTATCCATTTTGATGCTATCAACCACATCAAATATTTCCCCTATTTTTGCAAAAATGTATGTAGCTTCATTCTTGTTTTTGGGTATGGACCCGATGTTAAATTCTTAAAATTCTTCTACGAGGTCCCACACCTAGTTATTGTAGCTTCTTAAAAGATAATTCTTAGCTGAATTATTCCCTTTGACTTGATTCACAATCAGTTCACTATCTCTGAATACATGCGAATTTTTGATACCTATTTTCTTTTCCCAATGAAGTCCATGAATTAGAGCTTCATACTTAGCTGTGTTGTTTGAATAAGCAAACTGATGAAAAAAATTTGAATAGTGCTTGATGTTTCTTGGAGACACCAACATTACACCTCCTCTTGCACCTTGTCATACTCCTGTGAGCCATCAAAAAAATTCCATACTTCATTTCCATCCTTATCTTTTGGCTTGGTGATGCTAGGGAGAGGTAGATTTTCTTAATGTAAGAAATATATGCCTAGTTCAACTTCTTCCATTTCCATGTATGGATCAAAAGCATGTCTTTTGTTTTACCATTCATCTAATGTTAAATCCGGAATGCACTCAAATTTGGTACCTATTTCTAGAACATTTGAACAATCTTCCCGATCAAAGGCTGAGCAATTGTCATTGATGGGACTCAACGCATGAAGCTCAATGTGAAAGTTTATGATGGGATCTAGTCTTATTGTAGTTTTAGCTCCATATCCCATCCTAAAGAGCACATGTGACCAGTCTGTAGATAGGTACCTGTACGATGGAAAAGTGACATGTAAGCATGGGAATCTACAAGTAACTCTTCCTTGCACCTGACCTCCCGAGGTCGTACCGAGACAGCCAATGGGGATGGAATACACATGGGGTGTAGATAAAATAGTTAGGTAATCTTATGTCTTCAACACGAAATAATGGGATCTATGAATCTAAGGCAAAGAAGGCCCTCCTAACTTGAATCAGTGTGATAGATAGTTCGGCGAGGATAGATACTCGAAGGCTCCAATCAATATCGAGCTCTACTATGATCCGATCTATGGGTTGTGGGATACATGGAAGATGACTTGTGGGTGCTTCATATATATCTCCTGACAAGGTCATGAAAATGGAATGGCTAAACATGTAGTGGATATTTTGGTGTGTTATGGATGATTCTCTGGTCTAGTCCAGAAATCTTTAGCTTGATTAGCTACTATGTTTAATAATGATAGTTGTGTGATAATGTCTAGTGGAAGTGGAGAGGACCTAAACACCAGCGTTTGTAAGCTGGTGTCAATATTTGATTGATTTGTAGGCCCATTGGGTTGTGGGACCTGTGGATCACAACCATAAGTTCGTGGTTGCTGTGGACCTCCTATGGTCATATGAAGAGTCAACCCCTAATTCTAAGTATCCGGTAATCGTATGCCCTTTCAGCCTCTATGTTTAGAACTATAAGTTACATGATTTTCTCAGAGTACCTAATAGGTGTTCTGGCAACTTGGATACTTAAGCTAGTGTCTATATCAATGAGGAGGTCTCCTGCATCTGGCTATGGGACAGTGGATCACAACCAAATGTTTTCTCTCTTTCAGGTCCTTCTACAGTCATACGAACATCTATCAAGGCAATCTATAATTTGGCTGATTTGACCAGAACGTGTGTGCTTTGTTGTCTTCTATGTTTAATCCTCTTAGTTGTGTGCTGATTTCTTGTAGGTTTGTTATGAGATTTTGGTCTATGTTAGTTAATGCTGCAACAAAATTTGGTTGAGGCACGATTGGCTCAAAAACATATTCCCTGGGATCCCAAGGTCCTGTGATTGTCATACAAGATCAATATAAACTTAACTGAAACAAAATAAACTAATTATGCAAGATATATCTACAACATATATATATATATATATATATATATATATATATATATATATATATATTCCTCTATTTTTTTTTGTATTTTTGATAGAATTTTTAATAGAATTGAAAGAGAAACTAATCCAACATATTCAGAAAATGACAACTAATCTAATAACAAAATTAAAACAAGCAAGGTAGCCCGGTGTAGCTACTTGCCTGTGCAGTTGTGAGTTTATCCTAAATAACTAGATAGATAATTAACTTAATTGAAAGACTCTCGATCCTACCTCAGAAGTGAGGAATGAATCATAGTTTATGAGAAACTATCAATCCCCACAGCTTCCCTGACAATATCGAAAATGAAATTTAACTGAAATGAAATATTTCACTACTCTATTTGATATGTTTTAACTAGAACTTTGACAGATAAAACTTGGAATTTGTAGAATAGTGGAAAATCCAGTAGTGTATGACTTTGTCCCCTCAGAATGATCTCCTTGTTCCTTCGTGTTCACGTAAATCCAGAAGAGCGTGTATATGCTAGCATCAATAGAAAAATGTATTTGAACAATGGCATCTTTGGATATAGACCAAATATAATGCGAGTAGGAGAGGGACATCACTAGTGACAGAGCTTGGCGTATGTAATTCCTAGCGGGATTTATTGTGGGAATACAACACAAGTGTACCGAGAGATTCTAGAATCTACCTTCTATGAAGAAAACAACCTGCAACTCTAATGAATTCAATCTACAAATGACACTACTCTGCTCTAAACTAATTTGTATGAACAACAATGAACAAGACTGAAGCAAGAATATCAACAGGCTTCTAATAGCAAAGGAAAACTAGCATGGATGCAAAAAATGCAAAAAATGAATTCTAAGAAAGAAATCGAAAGACTAAACAATGGAAATGAGAAGTTGAGGGGCCATTTGCTTGAAAACAAGCTGGCGATTTATAGATTTCACATTCACCTAAAGGTGATTCCTATTAGAACTCTTTTACCATTAAACAATGAAGAAACACTATTCTAGGAAACATAAAACATTAATACAAGCTAAGGCAACTGAGAAAAGCTGGTAAATGTTGAAAAATTACGCAAGTCGTGATCAAAAGAACGTGCTGGAGAATGCGTAAAGGACCACCGCCATGAGCAGGGTGGCGGCTATAGGACCGCCACCCTAGCAGGGCGGTGGTTTTGTCACTGAAGGTCAAAAAGCTAGAAAAAAGAAAGGTAGAGGATAAAGTGAAGTACACAAAGCTTAGACAAGGTGCTTGGGATGCTAATGTACACTTGGCAAGCTTTCCTGGATTCCGAACACCTTGCGAGGTGACCTGTATCATCATTGGGGCATGTGTAACATCGTTCCAGTGGTACAGTACCCTATAATTTTGGGTATGTACAGTAACCACCAATCTTAGCAATGAAATCCCTTGATAAACACAATGTAAAGAGTGGTGACAAGTCAATTATGGGAATATCTTGCAAGACAGTGACATTGGGACATGCATGCAATGTTAGGATTAATCCTTTGATGACTCCAATGGTTCCCTCTATTGTCTCATCCAATTGCACCACTCATTTAGAGACCAGCTCTACTTTGGACCCAATTGATCTATTATTTGTCTTAACATTACTGAATTGCTTACCCCTGAATCGATCATCCAGTTGTGCACCAAGTTGTTTCCAATAATCAATGACACTTAAAATGGTGGAGGCTTCAAATTTTTTCTTGGTTGATCTCCCTCTTATTGCATTGTATTAGTGAGGACCTTCTCTTGATTTTTGAATGACTGTAATTGAAGCAGAGCCAATTTGTCATGACTGCTTGTACCAAATCTCGATCCTCTTGGAATTTCTAGTAATTCCCACATGGAAATACTGGCATTGGTATTTTCTTCATCTAATCTATGATGCTCAATGGAGATGTACTATCCTTTGTGCTTGTCCCTTGCTTGGCACAACCTTCTCCAGACACTTGGATTGGTACATGGGCTGCCACAACTAGGTGCCCTGGGTTGATTTTGTACATTTGGAGTTACACTTGACATTTCAAACTCCTCTGTGGTGTGTTGAGTGAGGATGAGGAGCAATCATGGATTAGATGATTGTCCCTTCCTCAATATTCCTCTTCTTCGACCTTGTGTTGGAAGCTACACCCTGGATAGGAGGTTCATTGAATCCACAGATAAATCTTCCATGTTTTCCAATTGACCAATGTGGTTATCAGTTGGAGAAGCCTCTTATTGACTTGTTTGCTATTGATTTTCTTCCTCACTTGCCTCTTGGGACACACAGATGGTTTGTACCATAAAAGCCTTATTTAGTGCACCATTGAAAAAATTTACTTGATTATGAGGTAGATTGCATGGGAAGCACCATTCATACTCATATGTAAGGTTGTTTTGGGTTGGAACCAAGGCCCTGGATGTTGAAACTGCATTCAGGCTATACGGTTGAAATGACCTAGAAGCTTGAGGTTGTCGTTGGTTCTGATTTTGATTTGCATCATGAGCCAAAGGTTTGTTTGATTGAAAATGAGGTTTATTGGATTAAGCTTGAGGTTGATAAGGTCTGAAGTTTTGAGCTTATTGTTTCTTGATGGTTACCACCTCGTTCCCTAAAGATTGTTTCCTTTTCAATACTTCATATAGCTTATTCATGACCTCCTAAAGTTATTTAGAAGTACTTGAAGAAGTGGAGGCCTCTCCATTGCTCTTATTTCTAGGATATGGAATGGGATTCAACTCAGGTGTTTGACTAGTTGTAGGATTTCCCATTTCTGGATATAGAGGCATAGGTGGCCTAGGTGAAATATTTTCGACTTGAATTAAACAGTTATCTGCTCTTGATGGCTATGTTGTAGGCTCCTGGTGGTTTCATTTTCCTCCCATAGACTATATCATCATAGCTATGTCTAAATTTACAAGCCTTTAAGAAGTAGAGGAACGCACCTTGGCATAGCTGGTCTCATGGCCACTAGGATTCCTATCCCATGTCTTTTGGAACCAGAAATTAAAATCTGTCCATCTGTTCATTTGGAGCCTCTCCTTAATTGTTGTCAATTGATTCCAATAAAGAAATATTATCTACCCTTTCTCCAAACTGATCATAGAGGCCTTGTCCACAGTTGATTCAAAATTTGTAATCGACCTTGTATTAAGATCCTAAACCATTACAAAGCCTTTACCCTTGAAAGAGGAAGCTAAACAACTTTAACTGTAGCATTCATCTCATTGACCTCGTGAATTGCAAAGACATTTGTAATGTATTGGATGTGGTTAATAGGGGTGCAAGGTTTTCTCTAGTGAAGTAGGGAATGTTTCTCAATGGTGCAATTGGGATAAGATTTAGTGCGTGAAGGGAAAGTTAACTACTACCTGTGAAGTTGACAAAGGGATTTGGTGGAACTTGATAAGCCATTATGATTGGTCTAAGTACCCTGGTTGACTGAAGGAAAGGTCTACCAGGTGGAACGTGTAGATAAATTTCATGTTAGGTGGAGATGATGATATTTGTGGTCTTCTCCCTCTCCGTCCTTTTCCTGGAGATAATTGTAGGTACATGAATATTATTTCTTCTCTTGTTTCAAACCTGGTTTGAATTCTTCTCATGTACTTAAGTAACCTTTTCTTCTACACCATTGATTTCTAACCCTGGGAGTCGATATATGTGTTGGGAAATGAGCCTCTAAAGGATAGGGTTTTACCAAGACACACACTCAATCTTGTTAAATTGAAGAAAACAACTTTAAAGGGCCTACATGTTGATTTTTGGAATTTAAACCTTGGCTTGCAACTGCTAGTCTTCAAAATTATGAAATGTAGATATCCTCAAAATTAAAAACCTATGAAACCTGAAAGTTATGAAAACCTGGAATTTTGAAAACAATGCATAGTTGTATCTCCGAATTTCTAAAACTTGAAAACATGAAAGTCTGAAATATCAAAATTTTTGTAATGATGAAATAAAAAAACTCCAAAATCTGAAATGTATGAATTCTGGGAAAGGTCTAAAATTCCTGAATGTCCGAAATTCTAAAAATAAAAAATCTCCAAAGTCAAAAATTGAAAAAACCCCCAAAATGTTCTAAAATTCTGAAATCTGAAAATCCCAAAGTGTAAAAAAACTCCAAAAAATTCTGAAAATCAGAAAATTTGGAATTTAAGAACACCTGATTTTGAACTTTGGTGCCCTGATCTATTTTGGTGAAATTTGGACTTGTTTTTCTCATGAAAACCTCCAAAATTGATTTCGGGACTTTGACCCTGTGGTGAAAACTCTGAAATTGAAATCTGTAATTTCTGAAGTCCGAATTCTTTACAAATGCCTCCAAAGCTTATTGAAAATGACTCCTTAGGTCCCACCGAGGTAGTGCCAAAATATTGTAGCAAAATCACAACACCCCTGAATGCTTACAAATGTGAAATTGGGTAGATAGTGTGATTTTTCAAACATGGGAGCTATCCCAAAGTGTGGGGACTTTACGAAATGGGATAAATATCCAGAGAAGGTCGGCTTCCTATCCTAACCTAGTGGAAACTACTTCAAAGTGCAAAGAGTTGAAAATCTAACCCTACTCTAATCCTTTTCCAAAGGGATAAGGGTAGAAAGCATGAAAAGTAAAACCTACTCTAAGGGAAGGTGATGCACTAATGAGGAGTGTTGAATAACTTTCACTACATGGAAATAAAAAAATCCATTTTGAGGAGGGTTTTCTATCACCACAAATCAAAACACCTATTGCAAATCCATTTATCGATAAACACAACCCATTTAAATTCATGTAATAAAAATATGATAATGCACAATAACCTCTAACTGCAATGAAAGATCATATAAGCTACAATAAACACAAAGGAGGGTTGAGAATCATCCATAGATATTTATTTTATTGCTCCAAGAAGATAGATATAATACATTACACTAGGGGACCAAAGGTAACAAAAATTCCATTACAATGATTCAAATGGGAGGCTTGAAACTCCACAAATTTCTCATAGATAGAAAGAAAGGAGGGGAAATTGCAAAGTATCCAAAATTTTTCACTGATCCCATCCTTACAATTTATAGAAGAATATTATCATAGAAGAGATAGAGGGAAGAAGGTCTGAAATTGTTCAAAAACCCACAAAAATCATCATTAATTGTCCTGCAATGGTATGCTAGTAAGATCTGCAAAGCACATGATTGTACTTGTGCCTTGTATTTAAAGAAATGTCTCCATGCTTCATGATCTCTGCACCTAGGTATGTACCCTTCATTTCCTAAAACTTCATCATGTTTTTTCACCAGCCAAACTCATTAAATTCCCTGATCTCTGAAAATTTAACCTGCTCCATTAAATTCCCCTCTGAAAATTTCCTTTCCAATGACTGTAATAATTTTTCTAAAAATGGCTAAGGGAGGTACAAAGCTATGTTAATCATTGAATTCTGGGTACAACTGACTTCTTTGGGCTAAATCATACACCTATCGAGCTCCAGTCATATGAATGCAACTCGTTGAATTCTCCATGTCACCAACCTAGTTTGACCTACTTGCCTCATCATCTAGCTCATCACCTACCACATATCTTTGCATTTTTTGTTATTCAATGCCTAATAAGGAATGGCAAACGGCGGTCCAAGATTGAATTCGGACTTTCAGAGTTTATCGTGTTGGCAGAACCCACCAACAGAGTTAACCTCCTTTGAATTGGTCATGGGGCCCTTCGATTATATGAAAATATATCTCTACATGTTAAGAGATCAGTTACATTACATTCATACCTACCCCACTACCTCTGAAATGGATCAGCTTTCAATGTAGCTTGGCGGGGTGTGTTTTCTTCAGGATTTTAGGCTTTAGCACTTCAGACATTTGTCTGCTCGAACTCCGCTACTTCAGACGCATTTGACTCCTGCCTGTAGTCTGAAATTGTTCCTCCCAAAAACCCGTATCATATTTTGGGGTTTTGGGGGTTTGGGGATTTCCAAGATGACTCCCCCACATTTCACCTCGTGATCTCTGACCATTGATGAACCTACAAAGTCTCAGAACTTTTCAGAGACTTTGGACTCCCTCTGCACATTTCTAACTCGCTCACTTTCGAGTTTCAGCTCTCTGATCCCTGAAGCTGAATTTTTCCACCTGACCCTGAAATGTTGAGTTGACCCTGAAAACCCCTTCAAGCTTTTCAAAATGGCTAACTCCATGGCCTGATTGTTCCTACCATGATATGGCATTCTTCCTGTAATCATTTCCAATGAATTATCTCAAAAACGTTCAACTTTTGAAGCTCCATGTCCAGTCCTCCGATCTTACAGAGTCTCCTCAAACACCTGGGCCATGAGTTGAATTTCTAAGCTACCATCCCTGATGCTAAAAGCTATGCCATGTCCAGCCACATGCAACACATAATGGCTCATTGCATCAAACCATCTCCTTTCTTTCACGACCAACTCCATGGCTCGGTTGTAACTTGTTACATTGGTTTCCATTCAATGCTCTACTTTTCAGCCTAACGCAGTCGAGAGTTGGCTCCTATGTCGAGTCATCTCATGAACCTAGGTCTGCATTCCCATCGAAATCCTTTATCCTCCTTATGGCCACACTTTGACTCACTCGAGTCCAAGCCCGAGGCTTCACATCTCCCCACACTTGAGTTGATCCATGGCACCCATCTCATTTGCTAGGCGATCTTTCCTATGTCAATCACGTTGACGACTCACTGCAATCACCCAGCTCATGAAAATGGTCGAGCTAACACCCTTCACATTGTCGGGCCAATCCATCCCATTATGCATAGCTGATTTACCCCGTTACTTCCATTTCTAAGCTTAGGACATGATTCTTAGCTGATCATTGAGCTTCCTATGCTATTTGTGGACTGTCTCTGCTATGCATCCATCTCAGCTTGTTGAGATAATGAGAAATCCACCCATTGACTCACTTCCCCAATGAAAACTCCAGATCTCCAAGTTATTTTAAAACTCGGTGGCCTCTTCAAGGCCCAACTGTAAATATTTGACCCCGAAACTCCCAGTTTGGGAAGTTTTTGAATTTCTTCATGTCAGAGGCCCTCAGAGACTATATGTAAGAGGTTTTATGACTCGTCACCTTTCCCTTTAAATTTTTATTTCTTTGGCTGGGTGTGGGCCCGCTGGGCCCACATTTCATTATTTTCCAAGTTGATCTTAAGGGTCAAAATCCAAAAGAGGAAAAAATTCCTCAATATAATTTTCACTCCTAAATTCATTGAATGGGCTCCCTGAAACCTCAGAAACTACTTGTAACCCAATTTCATCCCTAGGGGCTTCTCTGGTGCTTAGGTATTTTTAGGTCCCCATTGTCCAGTTTTCCTAGGGGAAATGGATAACACAAAACCCTAAGTAAAGACAATGATTACGGCTATATTAGATATTTCCCTATGAAAACCGCTAGAAAATATCATACAAGAATAATTTAACTTGTAATAATATCATATCTAAGATAATAATATTTTCCAAAAAGAAGGAATATATCTAACCTAGAAGGCCATAAACATACACAATAGTCCTCATTATATCTACTTCTTTCCAAACACGTGTACAATAACTCAATAGTTTTAAAAACAATAAGAAAAATATAATAAAGACTAACAAAACCCAAAATGTTACAACAAAAATAAGTTCCTGGTCTAAAATATGATTAAATACATGTAATTCCCTTCTAGCTATATATACTAATTTTGTCAAACCTTAGATTCAATTTCCAATAAGGATCATAAAAAAGAGTGGGATCATTAATTTAGTATTTAATTCCTTAATAATTTATTGATGAATATGAAAAAAGGAACTCTTTCTCTATTTGGCTATATGTTGTCTCATAATCAAGAAGAATGTGACATAAAAAAAATATGGCTCTCTCTTTTCCATCTTTATATTCTTATGATTTTATGTAAACAAGAAAAAAATTTCTTATAAAAAATTAGAGGATGGTCAGAGTTTAGTGGTGTGATATTGAGAAGAGACAAGAGAAAACTATTTACCAACTCAAATGTATTTTGGAAATCTTGTGTCTAAATGACACCACTATACTTTTTTTGAAGCTTTTTTATGGATGGAATGCATTAGTGAGGTTTGGTATTAACCTTTCAATAATTCCAATATTACCAAGAAATGATCTGATGTGATACTAATCCTTCATGGGAAAAAATCTCAAGAATAACATGATTTTTTGTAGGATTGACATCAGTTATTAATGAGGAAATGGTATATAAAAGTATATGTGTGCATATTATTTTGAGTACACATTCTTCTTTAATCATAATGATGAAATTATTGATACGAGACTTTAGGGTGATCAACCCTCTTCCTATATTTTTATGAAAGATCATTCACATACAAATCAACTATTTTTCATATGACATTATAAAAAAATTATTTTTAATGTAACTATTAAACACTGCACTATAATATTAAAAAAACACTGAATATAATTGTATTGAATTTAGAAATCATCCGGGATATCATTGATATTGATGGAGGTTACATATATAGTGTTTGATCTCCTATAATGGTGGAGTCAACACTCATATTTAATCCCTCATATATCTCTCCATGAATCTCTCAGTCTTATTTCCGTATATCTCTCAAACATTCCTAGGATCACTGACACTAAAAAATAGCTATGTGAATTGTTCTCACAACTCACTCAAATAATTAAACTATTACAACTATATTATTAATATGAGTTCTATAAACTCATTATTAATAATGTTACAATTTATTTAATAACATTACACAATATTTTGGTAACATTCACTCCCCTATTGTTAACATTATTAATTCCCAATATACACTCCCCTAATGTTGACATTATAGAAACAACAATCACACTTCCTTCTGCAGCTTGCCGCCCATGCGTGCTCATGATCTGGATGGTTTTGTAGGACAACCAACAACCTCAACAAGGATGGTTTTACATGACAACAAATAACCTCAATAAAGGATGGTTTTATAGGACAACCAACAACCCAAATATCATGTTGTTGCTTTCCTTTGTGATTTCTTCTTTCCACTATGTATTTCCTTTAGAGAATCATGTAGGAACATCTGCTTACTGAATACAAATTGAATAGAGGGATAATTGAACATTAAGACCATGTTCCAATTCCCACCCCTTAATGTGAACATTTCACTTATTCAAACAAGAACTCTAAAAACAATCAACTACACACAATCAACTACAAATTTGAAAATAAAAGAAAACTTGCACGCATGCACGCGCACGCGCGCGCACACACACACACACACACACATCCACAATAGCTTCATGCGGCCCCATCATTGGTGATTGAAGAGAGGTCACTGATTGAACTCTAGCCTCCATGGCCTCCTTCCTCCTTATATAATATGCTTCTTAATTCAAAAAATTTGGAATTTGAGGCTCAAATACATACCTTGAACAAACATCGGATTCCACCAAGAATGCGTCTGTAAAGAATTTTTTAATTTTATTTTACAAAATTTTACAATTTTTGACTCTTTACTCATGTTGACAACCTAAAATCAGCTATATGACTTTTGAATCTTTGACGAAAAAATTATTGACATAAGACTCTTAACTTTGAACACTGTAGACCTAAAAATACCTTTTATCTAGAAAATAATATTTAATTACTTTCTAACTTATACCATAAGAATATAATAATAATTTTAATGACCTAAAATGACAATAAGAAATATCACTTTATAACCAACTATATTGAAACATGAAAAATTGAAACTATTATTGTCTATTAAAATATCTTTTTATTTAACAATAATAAAACTTTTAAAAGTGATGAGATGAATCTATACATTCACACAAAACTACATTGAAAAATTTCAACTTTTGACTATGTCCGGATATACTAACAACTTAAAATTTCTTGTCAACAATAAATTTACATAACAAAATATGACAAAATTCTTACTTAGTACCTAGCACGTTTATACTAAGATTAAACAAGACTAAATATGTGCATTGACCACTATAGACTTGCAATACAAAAATGATAACATACAAACTAAAGGGACTATTTATAGAATTTGATAAGAAATTAAAAATGGAATACCAATGTTATTCGACCATTCCTTTGCATACATGTGTTTGGAAAGAGGAGTACGATAATTTTCCAACTGTTCAAAGAGAAAACCTTTGAGCGAGAGATCCTGGGATTTTAATATGTCACATTTGATTCTCCAAACAACTCTCACAGTTTCTAACAGTCCTCTGAAAAATTTCTTGTAGAGTGATTTAAGGAAAGATCGAAATGGAGGTAATTCGATTCATACGATTTCTGACATTCCTCAGGTTGACTTTGTAATATAAGACATGTCTAAAAAATGCAATGCTTTGACTGGTAAAATTTTTACCAAATGACGAGACTTTTGGCATATATCTTGGTTGAAATGCATCCAAGGTTCAGTTCAGGGTGGAGTGAGTCTGCAATAGGATGCTGACGATCTTTATCCAATATACCAAAAACATGAACAAATCTATAGATGCATAACCAAAGACTACACACACTTCCAATATGTAACTCTGATAAAACCACTGCTACCATGAGAGAACCTCATTGTAGAATGGGATTCTCTCCCATAACTATCAGATCTGAATGATGACCTAATTGCATAATTGTTTTATAAAAAATAATTCTAACTCCCTGAAGCTTTCAAAAATATCAAATATAATTTTTTACATCTTCAGCAAATAGAAAATAGTCAACTTCAAGGAAATTAATGACCAATTATTGCATGTAGATCTATATGGAAGAATTGGAAAATGCTTGCATGAGGTAATTATTCTATAATCTCAGACATAAGATGTAATGAAAAAATGGATCAAAACATAGCTGACCCCCAAAGCAATACACTTGTTAGTGAAGAATAACAACACCCCCAAATGGCTTGGTTGTGAGTGGGGCATTCGGTGTGATTGCACAACATGGGACTATCTTCTCAAGATGTGGGACTCGCAAAACTTGAGATGGACCTCTAGAGAAAGTTGGTTCTTGCTTCCTAATCTACATGCCACAAGCTACTCTAGTGCAAGAAAAGCTAAGCTAATCCTAATCTAACTGTTCCAAGGGGAAAGGGAGAGAGAGAAAGGGTGAAAGAGCCTACACTAAGCAGTGATACACTAGAAAAGGAAGTGGAAAGATACTCTATTGAGGGAGAATGAACAGGGAAAAGGGGACTGAGGGAGGTTAGACAAAAGTGATACAAACCTAGATCCAAATCCACCATTGAAACTCCACAAAGCACGTCATCTTACACCTGCTAATGTGAAATACATACACAGGGAGAAAACATGAGATAAAGAGGCACAAAGAGAAAAAAACAATGCTAAGGGTTGAAAGATGCACAAAAGAAGATTTTATTGCTCTATATGGTGCACAGAATATTACATGTGGTGCTCAGAGGCAAAAATACGCTCTCCAGGTGTAGGAGAAGGCTTACAACTCAAATGGAGTCGAGAAGTGACTTTGAAAAAGTTTTCCCACATCCCAAAATGTCTCTCCCTTCTCAAATGAGAAGTGTTACAATATATAGATGATGAAAATCAGGAAGAGAGAGGATAAACTTGACTTTGCTCTTAAAATACAACCACCAACCATCAATTCCCACCATGAATCTACCCATAATCTGTCGAGTCCATTGCTCCATATGTTTGTTTGGCATGTTGAAGACTGAAGAATGATGGATCGAATCAAGTCATATCTGGTAGTTGAAGCAATCGAGTTCTGCATTAATGGCCTAAAATATGTTTTCCCATTTTTACCAACCTAACCTTGTCAAAATTGAATTTTCAGGCTCCCATGGCGTAGATGAGGTCAAGACCTTTCCAACGGTGCTGAATTTGTTAAATTTCGGGCACTGGGTCGAAAGATATGTTCATTTGAATGTTTGAGTTGGGTCCATATAAAAATGGTGAAAACTAGTTAACAAAACTGGTTCGTGGGCCTGAAACTCACTTTGCACATTTTGTCACCAAAAATACAAAATGTAAAAATTTCCCCATAGCTTTGCAATTCATTTTGCCAAAAAACCATCATCGGGCCCACTGGTCCACATTTTTCATTTGGGAAAAAAATCACTCCAAGGCCTACCGGCCCACATGTAATTTAGGCTTGACACATGGCTCCTTGGGAATAAACGGAGGTGTGGATCATTTTTATACTTCATGCCTTTTGAGCCAAAAAATTTGAATTGCCTCCAATGACCCACCTTTTTGCTTTGACTTGGAACATGACCACATGTAGAGCTAGTGCTAGTTTGGGGACTGCTTTTGGATTTACCTTTTGAAGTTGTGCCAAAGAGACATGTGGTGCCTTCCACGAATTTCTCTATTCCTTTGTATTTTGGCCAAGTCTTTTGTTTGACGGGGCCATATGTCTGACCCTAGACATGTGGAGGCTTCACTCTTGTTTGGGAATCCGCTCCAAATTTTACTTTTGAAGTAGCGCCGCACTGACACTTGGATCCTTCCACTGGCCGGCCTCTGGTTTGACTATTCAACCCCCAACTCTGTCCCTTTTTGGAATCAGGACACCTGGAAGGCCTACGCTCATTTGGAAACCCGCTCAAGATGTTACCTTTGAAGGAGCGCCGTGTCGACACATGGCTTCTTCCACCGACACCTTTATACTTAGTCATTTTAGGCCCACTTTGCCCCTCATTTTGACTTTCTAGCTGTTGACTCTGACCCTCCTCGAACCTGGGACATGTGGAGGCCCGACGCTTGTTTGAGCCTTTGGCTTTGGCTTCGACCCTTGAAGGTGTGCTGTTTGGGCACTCGGTAGCTTTCGCTGTCTCCTCCATACTTAGCCAATTTGGGCTCACTATGAATCATTTGTGAATCCCGAAAGACTTGAGCCTTTCCCTGTTTCTCTCTTATTGAGCTCTGGTTTCTTTGGCACTGTTTTCCTTCTTAGCCAACCCTGCTCCTCTATTTTCAAGCCCATCTACAACCTGATCATTAGATTTGAAATGTGGACTCGTGCGATGGAAGCAACTCTTAGATTTCTTTTATGTGGGGTCATTTGATCCTTCGAAGACCTTGCTCCTCCATTGTAGAGTCCCGCCATTGCCTCATTATTGGATTTAAATGTGAGTCCACAGGATATAGCCGACCCTCTAGTTTTCTTCTATGCGGGGTCGTGTTTGACCAATTTTACCCAGGGGGAAAAATTGGTATAACAATGCTTATATCTAAATATCTGACACAATGCAGATGTAGTAGTCTAGATGATAAAACATGTAGAATTGAATGGATGCCCACGAATCCATGATGGGACTGAGATTGTAATGATGTTACATTAAGGAAGTAAGAGATCCACGAAGTCGTTATTTCTCCATTATATGGATCAAAAGTTGGTCTGATACCACTGTTAAAAACTGCACTATAATATAAAAAACAAACATCAAATATAATTGTATTGAATTTAGAAATCATCCGGGATATCATTGATATTGATAGAAGTTACATATATAGTGTTTGATCTCCTACAATGGTGGAGTCAACACTCATCTTCAATCCCTCATATCTCTCTCAATCTTATTTCCTAATATCTCTCAAACATCCCTAGGATCACTCACACTATAAAATAGCTACGTGAATTATTCTTAGAACTCACTCAAATAATTAAACTATTACAACTATATTATTAATACGAGTTATACAAAATCATTATTAATAATATTACAATTTATTTAATAATGTTACACAATATTTTGGTAACAGTAACTAAAAAAGGTAACTCCAAAAAAATTTGAAGGGCATGATGGCATAAGAGAGTATTATCCAAGATATTGGAAAGGAGATTTTAGTTTTGTCTTCCTTAAATATGTGAATTTTATTATATCCCAAGAATTTAATTGTATTTGAATTAAAGATCTTTAATATATTGGATGGTCTTAAATATAGTGCCTAGATGGTAATTTTATCCTCATAATAAATGGTCCATAGGTCATAAGGGAAGATAGGATCATTGGGATCTTAGGAAGGTCTTTGTTAAAATTCTAAAACTCACATCATGTAAATGAAAATGAATTCTTCTAGTTGCAAGACAATTTGATACAATTGTAAGCCAGAACTAATTTTAGGAAAAAGTAGAGAACCAATTTTTGACAGAATTTAGGATCTAAAACATTTTGATATCGGACCTATTAATATTATATTATCATTTAAATCAATATAGTTAGGGTTGTAGTATCATGTTTCCCAAATTTGAATATGGTGAGATTTGATGAGGTGATTTCACAAAACATTGATCGATTACAATGAGACTGGGACAATGTTGTGTAAAAAAAATGCATCCCCACAAGTCCTCTCCATCGCGGGGTTTTCTTTTATCAATGGATGAGTTGATTTTCAAGTAAAAAATGACCAATGTTCCCTTTAACAATTTTTTTTTTTCATATTAATTCTATCCACTCGGAACCCCTTAAAACAAATAAAAGTTTGCTGAAATTTATTTTTGAAGGGGAAAAATTAGCTTTTGGGCATTTTTATAAAAGTATTAGTACACTCTTATGTTTCTACCTACTCTAATTGTATAAGGTTCCACAAGAAAAATAGTTGGATCAAATGACATCAAGCAAGCTTGTGTTGATATAATTTTTCCTACATTGGACGGTGAGCATCGTGTGTAGTTAAGACCAAGATAAAATTAATTGTAGATATAATTACAGATAAATGATAAGAATAATATGATTATTGGGTTTTTGTTCTCTTTAAATGCTTTACTTGCATGATACCAGGTCATGTTGACATGGAAAAACATAAATGTAGAACCAGGACTAGTGTGGGTATATATATTAACTTTAATCAAGATTGTTCTGTTCTAGGTAATAGTCGGCAGTTGGTTGTTTAATTACATTTCTTTCAATGCAAAGTGAACACTTGGTTCGACTATAATAGGTAGGATGTATCTTCTATGTTCCTAAAAATAGTAATTGCCATCTTAATAAGCACATTGAAAGAAGACCACAATATACTCATGATGACCAATGTAAACCGAAATTTGTGAAGCTTGGTAATGATACAAGAGATTTAAGTAAAGGGATAAATACTGCGTAGGTAGTTTTATTGCCAAAATTTAATGAAAAAAATGATTTGGGATTATTGGGAGTCGGGATACAAATTTAATGCATGGTCAAGTATGATACATCTAAGTGATTTGAATCTAAAAAATCCTCGTGATATCCTCACATTCCTCTGTCATTTCAAACTGTATGAAAAATACTTTGTAGGGTTTTAATTATTTACCAAAAAAATCAAATTTTACCCAAAAAATAGTGTGGAAACAAAATTGGTACCTTTTATTTACAATTTCTTTTTATAAATAAAATGTGTTGTACATACCTCTAGAGTGGGCATGTGATCTACCTTGGCTCTGCTACACTGGTGAACGGTTGGATATGTTTGGTTAAAGAAAACAATATTCACGCAAAGGGAGTGCAGATAGAGGAAAAGTGAGAACCTTAGTGCCGCCAAATATTTATAGACTCGAGGTTCGGGTGAAGGGGGTTCACCTAATGGGGTGTTCGCGCAAACAACCCCGTCGTGTGAACCCATTTCCGTGCCATTCATGGCAATTCCGTGCACTACGTGGCACTCCAGGTGAAGGGGGTTCACATGAACCCCATAATTTCCCACCCCGCCCAATCTCCCACTCATTGTTTTGGGACATGAAGTGGGACATAATATCATGGATTGACCCAATCATAATATTTTCCCTACAAAAGGATATATAAGAAGAAAATATCAATTCATAATTCACCTGACACTTTCATAAGATCTTATTGTAAATTTCTATCCAAAAGCACTCAAAGCTATCCTATATCTTCCTAAATAAGTTATACATCATGTTGATTAGAGAAAACACTTAGCTGAACTTGCACACAAAGTTTACATGGAAGAAAAACACAGGAGAAAAGGCGTGAAGGTATAGGAAGGCATCACGTGTGGAGGTGTAAAGTCAAACTTTCATAACTTAGCTGATTTTGGAGATCAGGTCTATTATTAGAGATTGGCGTGCGGAGCACACAAACTGATGCTGAGACTTGCACGCCACTCTTTGTGGAGAATGTTGAAGAACATGTCAAATCACTCTTGCATGGGCATAAGCTAAGAATAGATCCATCACTTTAGTTAACTGTCAACAATCTATAGATAACATACTTGCATGTATGGCTATAGTTGTAAAAGGTGCGTGGCTTTTATTAGCATGCGACCTATTTCTGGTAGAGTTAAGTGGTGAAGGGCTAGTTCCCCCACCCTATATATATATAATGAATTACTTAGTAAATAGAGAGATATACAAAGACACAGGCTTTGAAGAAAGAGAGATACATGAGTATATGAGACTAGATAATTATAACAGATCCATGCACGCATGTCTAGTATGAAGATTTTGTACTGCTGGTGCAATGAATATATAAAGAATATTGGCCGAATAACAGTGTCTGATGTGTTTTGTCAATGTATATTGTTGTTATCATGATGATTTACATTTAAGCGCTTATAGATCTAGTTCAGTATAATGATGAATAGATGGATTAGCTACTAAAAATATATATTTACTGCTTTATCATGCCACCATTCTGCTACAACAACTCTTAAGAGGGACCCGGTACCTTTGCACGCTTTGGGTGAGTGCTCAGCCTAAGCTGAGTGATGTGCCAGCGTGACTAGGTGTTAACTAAGAATTCTAGGCTACATCATTGGTTCCATTGCCGGGACCTCTATTTTAGTTGTTTTTAGAATGGTTCGCGATGAAGACATACTGGGTAAATTTGGTGAGCGTTGAATAATGGATTCATGATTTGGAGGAAGAATACGCATGGAGGTTTGACACTGGATCCAGATTTAGCACACACACTTGGCTTTATACGAAAGCTTCTTAGCTATATTTCTAGTAGAATTATACGAATGGTTGACTACATATGTATCTAAGCAGAAGTGGAGGTATCGCACACTTGTTTGGACACAAGAGGAATTTTAAACACTAAATGAGGCTGACCTGAGCTGGACTCATGCGGTAGATACCTAGATTTGCGGTGTCCTAAATAGCTATATTTTGGAGTATTAAATTTTGACTTATTCGTGTTCGGAGGTACTGGAGTTCTAGTTCCTATGGTATCCTAGAGGTATGTATTTGTAAGGTATTCTGCTGGCTATCAAAATACTAATGGTAACGTTGAACTTGGAAGCTAAACCCATGGAAAGCTAAAATAATCTCCATGGTGAGGGCAAGAACAAGATTGGTGAAATATGGAAAACCTAGCAGTAGCACGGCAAAGGGAAGAGAGGCAGCTGAAGTATGATGAGGCACACAAGAGGGAAATATGCAAGAAATAAGAAATTGCAGAATGGATGGTGTTGTGGAGAGAGATGGCTCATGAAGGATTTGAGGCTCATGAGGAGGAAGAAGAGCAAGAGCATCAGGAACTCCCCCATATAGGAAATCATGACAAAGAACCCTATTCGGCCTCACATGGAAGTGCACCAGTAGACATGACCTGGGCCATGGGTGCGCATCTAAGACAACCTGTTGACCTAGCCCTTGCGCTTCGTTTTCCAGTATCTAGTGCAACAGGTAAAAATAGTTTTAATTTAGGAAGTGAAAGCACATAAATAGGTTAGACCGTAAGTAAATTAGTGACAACACATACAACTTCATTATTCTTTGGGGGTATGTTTTCGAGCTCATCATTTGCACAGAATATGAGTGTGCTAAGTGTGGGATTCACCTCTGGAACTGGGACTACTTCACAGACTATAGGGGTCCAGTATAGTACCACTGTTGGGATACAGGGGAGTGCATCCATGAGCCCTATTCCAAATCCTTGAGGAGGGGGTGGTTTAGGCAGTTCTAGTTTTGGTGGTTCGGGTGGTTTTGGAGGAAGAGGAAACCAAGGAGGTTCTGGATTAGGTGGTCAAGTCCTGCAATAACCCCAGAACATTTATATGGAGATGTCCCTTCGTCTCCTAGAATACAAAGGTATTGAGGATGCTGCTGAACATGTTCATATGTGTGAAATATTATGGTGTGTAAAAGGTATTACAGCCTCTGAGCACAAGGCAAGTCAATTTGCTACTACATTACAGGCACGTGCGCATAGCTAGTATAGAAAGTTTGATCCCAATCAAACTTGTATTTACTATGAAACATTGAAATATGCTTTCGTGAAAGAGTTCCATATCCTAGAGTTTGAGCAGAAGAGTATAAGCACACTCAAGGATATAAAGCAAGGCACTACTGAGAGTGTACGTGAGTATGATGCCCATTTAAAAAATCTTCTATCCAAACTCTCTTATGACATTCATGTGAGTCAGCATGCACAATGGTTTTTCGGGGAATTGATTACCCCATTTTGAAGGGAATTGTCGCATAAAACTTATATCGACCCGCGCAAAGCATTGGAGGCCACTTTACGCACTGAAGAAGTAGGGAGTATTGACACGGGAGTTAGTCCATTTTTGGAAGCTCAGATAGCAGCTATGGAAAAAAAGTTATAAAAATTATCGGCAAACTCAACTCATCAAACGCGCTCAGGAATCTGGTGTATAGATTGTGAAGTGGAAGGCCACACCGGATAGTTGCCTCCGTAGAACTATACGTTCTGTCGACACTAAAATTTTCCTCCGTAATTTCTATTTCATTAATGTATGTATTAGGAATAGGATGTTGTTAAGTGTAATTAGTAGTAGCGTCTGATAGAAGATAACAGCACCGTCAGTACGGTGCCGCCAATAATGTAGAGTACGGTAACAGTCAAAGTACAATAGGAATGTTGTAAAAAGTAAATATTTGTCGTAAGTGGTCCAGTAATGTTAAAATGTCAAAGTTGGGATAAGTAGAGAAGTAGGGTCTACATGATTAGGAATTAGGAATATTATATTGGTAATAAGGACAAGGAGTGAGGTCATAAATATTTTGTGTATTTTATTTGTAAAAATTCTAAAAATGTGGAAACCATGTGAAATGATAAGGTTTATCTTATCTTAAAAGATAAGCTTACATGTACAGATAAGAGTTAAGGTATGGAATATGATTCGTCAGAGTGGATTTCTTATCCTATATTAGAGATAAGATGGATAAGCCTGGAAGTTCTATAAATAAAGAGGCCACCCCCCTCATTTAGCATAGAAGGAAGTAGTGAGAAATATTGTATGAAGTGTGTAAAGGAAGCCATCAGTTTAAAGGTGTGTTGAAGAAGACATTAAGAGGTGTAATTGTAAAGTTTCTCCCATAGTATTGGTGGAAGGCAAGTGAAGTCAATAACACTTGAAGTACCTCATGGGTGAGATTGTAAAAATTTCATGTTAATATTATAATTTACTTTGATATTTCAGATTTGTCATCATTCCGTCTTATCATATTCGATGGTATTCTTGTGTTATGTTTGTTGTTTTGTTTCCAGATTACATCCACCAAACTAAAGGCTGTGCATTAGTAAATAATCATAGCACAAGGAGTTCCCGGTGAATAATTATCATAGTGCTAGATTGGTGATGACATTTTGGTTCCGTTGCTGGGACCATTCCTCGTTGGTGGATTGTCTGGAGAGATATTCCCACTTAGTCAAAAATCAATTGCAGGGTAACCTTATTTTTACTGTGCATAGTAGTTACCATGGTAAATTCATTTTTGCCGTGAATAGTAGTTACCATGGTAAAGTCATTTTTGCTGTGAATAGTATTTACCACAGTAAAGTCACTTTTTACCGTGAATAGTATTTACCATAGTAACTTCACTTTTTACTATGAATAGTGTTTACCACAGTAAAGTCAGTTTTTACCGCAGTAAGTCAAGTTTTACCATAGTTTACCGTGGTCATTTCTATTTTCTATTATAGTGATTTTAATTATTGGTGCACATAAGTCTTGTTGATTGTACTTTTAGGTTGGTATTTCACTGTGGTTACTTTTGAAAATGGGGAAGATTCCTATTTTTTCAGCCCAATCTAATGAAGATGCTTCCTCTTTCATTCAAGAGTTTAAACGATCTTGTATTTGTAATGGCCTTATAAGAAGGGAACAATGGACTGAATTTTTTCCTACCTTTTTGGATGGTTCAGCCCTTAGGTGGTTTGAAACACTAGGTGATAATGTGAAAAACTCATGGGATTTATTAACTAAAAGTTTTCTTGAAGAATTTGGTGAACAATAGAGATATGTAGATCTCATGATCGATATCACAAAGTTAACCCAAGGAGAGAAGGAGAAGATAAGGGATTATCATACTCGTGTTCTAGAGCTAAGGAGAAAGCTCGATGCCTAGATATAGAAGGAAGGATTAACAGATGGGTTGATGAATGGCGTGGATAATCTCCTACATAAGCACTTCATTCTTGGGATGAAGCCAGAGATCAGACAACGAGTGAAGTATGACCGCCCAGCTACCATTGAACAAGTAAAGGAGATTGCAAGAAGGCAAGAAGAAAGCATGAAAGAGGAGCCCAAAGAAATTGTTGCTAAAGTAGAACCTACATTAAAACCTTTGCTCCAGAATCCACAACCACTCTTGGTGAGCACAAATATTTCTCCTAGTACATCTACTGAGTATGAAGATCTGCTAAAAAAGATGGGTCAGTTAACTATTAATCTTCTTCAAAGAAAAGAATTTAGTTCTCAGGGAGGAGATAGAGGTCCCAAAAGAAATATTTCTGAAGTTGTATGTTATGGTTGTTATAAAAAGGGTCATTATAAGTATAATTGTCCAGATAGAGCTTCTACATCTGGTAAAGGAGATAATGATAAAGGAAAAGCACCTGTGAATTCTTTTGATGTAGTAGATAAGAGCAGAAATAATGAAGTAGACGTGTTTGTAACAAAAAGAAAGAAAGAAAAAGATAATCAAGATGGAAATGATCCTAAGAAGATGAAAGGAGAAACTAGTAAGAAACATAGGAGAAGAAAGTTGGGTGTGCAGGATTTTCTGATTTCACAGGGGCAAGGACCATACTCCATCTTGGAAGATTTGTCCAAAAGGCCTGCAAATATTACATATGGTCAACTCTTGGCTATGTCTTCTGAGAAGAGGTGGGAGCTGCGAAGTGGACTCAATGCTCGATGAAGGAAGGAGGTTGAGGTCCCTGTTTTGGAGGCAAAGGCGGATCCCTGTGCTCCACAAGCTAAGGTATTATGTAATGGTATTTCAATTCATGATGTCTTAGTTGATAGAGGTGCTGCAGTTAATGTAATGACCGAGTCTGTAATGAATATGTTGGGTTTAAAAAATGATCGCCCTTCAACACTTATGTTAAGGTCATTAAATAAGGGAAAAACTAAACCAGAAGGTGTAGTTTAAAATGTGGCAATATCTGTTATGGGTGTTCTATGTGTGGTAGAATTTCAGGTGATGAAAAATGGTACTGTTGTGTACCCAATGTTGCTAAGAAGACCATGGCTAAGGAGAGTTCATGCAAGAAACTACTGGAATGAAGGCTTCATGACACTTGGACGTGGTAGAGAGAGGGTGAAGATAAAAGCGATCCCTCGACATCATAAGGCAAAACCTGTGGATTCAAGTGATGAAACTGATGATTGGACATCTTGTGATTACTCTAGTACCAGTGAAGTGGACACTGAAGATGAAGAAAGTGAGGTTGATGTTTCACTCATGGATATCCTTCCAGTCACACCGACTCATAACCCCATAAAATTATCTGAAGAAGAAGTTGATGATCGTCTCCAATAAATAAAGATTGGTGATGTTGTGATGGAGAGTGAGAAGGAATCCTACCTCTAGCTCTTTCGAAGGTACATACACATATTCACTTTTGATTACAAGGAACTTCGTCAAGTAAGTTGGGTAGAACATTCTATTGAGCTGGTAGATGGTGCTAAGCCTATAAAGAAAATGCCATATAGAATGAATCCTAATTTTTCCAAGACTGTAAAAGAAGAAATAGATAAGTTGCTTGATGCAGGATTCATATTTGCTGTGGAGAATTCAGAATGGGTTTCTCCCATTGTGATCTCAATAAAAAATAATGGGAAGCTACGCATTTGTGTTGATTACAGGAAGCTCAATAAGACAACAAAGAAGGATCATTACCCACTTCTATTCTCAGATCAGATCTTGGACGACGTAGCTGGCCAAGAGTGTTATAGTTTTGCTGATGGATATAGCAGATATAACCAAGTCTGTATAGCAGAGAAAGATCAGCTAAAGACCACGTTCACCACTCCTTGGGGAACATTTGCTTATAGAGTTATGCCTTTTGGGTTGTGTAAGCTCCAACAACATTCTAGCGTTTGATGAATAGGGTGTTCGAACCCTACATTCGGACCTTCATCAGAGTATTTCTGGATGATTTTTGCATCTATGGGAGCAAGTTGGACCACCTGCACTAGATGGAGACAACATTTCAAAGGTTAGATGAAGCACAAGCCTCACTAAACCCTACAAAGTGTGTCTTTGGATGTTCTAAAGGCATTTTGTTAGGGCATGTTGTATCCAGAGATGGTATTGGTACTGATCCTGATAAAGTTTCAAAAATCAAAGATTTACCATTTCCTATGAATAGAAGTAAGTTGAGATCATTTTTAGACCATGTGGGTTACTATAGAAGGTTCATCAAGAATTTCTCAAAGATTACACAGCCACTAACCCAGTTCTTGAAGAAGGATGTTACTTATGAACCAGGAAATAAGGCACATGAAGCTTTTGGACAACTGAAGGAAGCCCTGGTGTCTTCACCTATTTTAAAGAATCCAGATTGGAGCAAGCCATTCGTTGTGTACACTGATGCCTCAGATGCAGCACTAGGAAGTAATTTGAGCCAAAAGGATGAAAATGGGAATGAACATCCAATTTTCTTTGGGAGCAGACAAATGAGCAGTGCTGAGGTAAATTATACTGTAACTGAAAAAGAGGCTCTAGCTATCATTTTTGCTATAAAGAAGTTTAGAAATTACTTGCTAGGGAAGAAATTTATAGTTGTAACATATCATCAGGCTCTAAAATATATTGTCAATAAGCCTAACCCATCAGGGAGGATAGCAAGATGGATAATTTTGCTACAAGAATTTGAATTTGATATTATAGATAGGCCAGGAAAGAAGCATGTCAATGCAGATGCACTCTCTCGAGCCTATGATGGTTTAGGATCATCTTGTGATGATGATGATTTTCCCGATGTAGCATTGTTATCCCTTGACACAATCCCTAGTGAATACATAGATATTTTGAATTATCAGAATGAATTCAAGTTTCCTGATGGTGCCAATGCAAAGACTAAGAGAAAGATTACTCAAGCCATTCGTCTATATTCTATTTTGCATGGAGTATTATTTCGAATAGGACCTGATGGACAGTACAAGAGGGTAGTTGGACGTGATCAAGGGAAGGAATTGCTAGAAGAATTCCACAATGGTACATGTGGAGGGCACTTCTCTGGATAACTTACAACAAGAAGGATCTTGGATGCAGGTTATCACTGGCCCACTCTTTTTAAAGATTGTTATAATTATTGTAAGACATGTGATATTTGTCAAACACATGGTAACCGTAAGACTTCATCAGCTCCATTATGTCCTATTCTTCCACTTGGTCCCTTTGAAAAGTGGGGACTAGACATTGTAGGTCCACTTCCAACTACCTCATGCCAAAATAAGTATATTGTAGTTGCCACAGATTATTTGACCAAGTGGGTTGAAGCTAGGCCATTGAAAACAACTTCCATGGATGAGGTGGCAAGGTTCATATATGAACGCATTGTCACCAGATTTGGTTGTCCATTAGAAATTTTAACAGATCAAGGAAGCCACTTCATTAATGAGGTAGTAAAAGCCCTAGTCAATAAATTTTCTATTAAGCACAGGTAGGCAACAACATACAAGCCAAGCACAAATGGATAGGTGGAACGAACAAATTTTGTGTTGTGTCAAATTCTAGCAAAAGATGTAGCCTTGCAGGTACATGAGTGGGATAAAAGGATTCATGCAGCATTGTGGGAATATAGGGCAACATCAAAGTCAGCAACAGGATACTCCCCATTTCAGTTGGCCTATGACATTGATCCAGTTCTTCCTATTGAGTTTGATATTCCCACTGTGAGAGTTATGAAAAATGAAAAGATGGATGGAAGTGATTCAGTAAAAGAAAGGTTGGTACATCTTCATTTGCTAGAGGAAATGAGGGAAATAGCAAAGGATACAAGTCATAAGAAGAAAATGAAGCAGAAGGAATACTTTGATCAAAAGATCTGTTGGTCTCCATTTCATGTGAATGACTTGGTTCTAGTATATGATTCTAGATACAAAAAAAGAAGACAGAGAAAATTTCTTCCAAAATGGATGGGGCCCTACAAAATAGCAGCTGTGCATGAAAATGGTACATACCGACTGGAGGAATTGGATGGCACTCCCATTACAAAATGGGTCAACCACGACAAGTTGAAGATTTTCCAAGCACCAGAATAGTCTACTCCGAGGATGGAGTAGAAGCTAGGAAGGGGGAATATGCCGACACTAAAATTTTCCTCCGTAATTTCTATTTCATTAATGTATGTATTAGGAATAGGATGTTGTTAAGTGTAATTAGTAGTAGCATCTTATAGAAGATAACGACGCCATCAGTATGGTGCCACCAATAATGTAGAGTACGGTAATAGTCAAAGTACAATAGGAATGTTGTAAAAAGTAAATATTTGTCATAAGTGGTTCAGTAATGTTAAAATGTCAAAGTTGGGATAAGTAGAGAAGTAGGGTCTACATGATTAGGAATTAGAAATATTATATTGGTAATAAGGACAAGGAGTGAGGTCATAAATATTTTGTGTATTTTATTTGTAAAAATTCTAAAAATGTGGAACCCATGTGAAATGATAAGGTTTATCTTATCTTAAAAGATAAGCTTACATGTACAGATAAGAGTTAAGGTATGGAATATGATTCGTCAGAGTGGATTTCTTATCCTATCTTAGAGATAAGATGGATAAGCCTGGAAGTTCTATAAATAAAGAGGCCACCCCCCTCATTTAGCATAGAAGGAAGTAGTGAGAAATATTGTATGAAGTGTGTAAAGGAAGCCATCAGTTTAAAGGTGTGTTGAAGAAGCCATTAAGAGGTGTAATTGTAAAGTTTCTCCCATAGTATCGGTGGAAGGCAAGTGAAGTCAATAACACTTGAAGTACCTCATGGGTGAGATTGTAACAATTTCATGTTTTTTTTATAATTTACTTTGATATTTCAGATTTGTCATCATTCCGTCTTATCATAGTCGATGGTATTCTTGTGTTATGTTTGTTATTTTGTTTCCAGATTACATCCACCAAACTAAAGGCTGTGCATTAGTAAATAATCATAGCACGAGGAGTTCTTGGTGAAGAATTATCATAGTGCCAGATTGGTGATGACAGTTCGTTACTGTTGGACTGTGAGATTTGTCATTTGAATCATGATGCTAGTCACTGACCCCTACTACAACGCGCAATCAGAAAGAATGTATCCTCCTTTTGTAAAATTTGTAGGTCCATGACCCATGATACTAGGGACTGTAGATTGATTGGCCAGATCCATGATGGCATTGATATTGGGGTCAAATAGGTGAGTGTGACAGATAATTCTAAAGGGAAGAATGAGCATCAGGATAGGGATTATAATAAAACGTGTTATGATAGGAATGAAAGAAGGTTTGAAGGGGTTTGTGAAAGGGGATGAGGATATCGAGGCAGCTATGGAGGATGAGGCTAAGGTGGAGGAAGGAGTGAATTTCCTCAAGGAACCTTTTATACATGTTGTTCACCTGACCATTATAGAGCATGAATGCCCACAAAATATTTCCTGTTCATTTTGTGGAAAGGGGCATAGTTATGAAGAGTGTCCAAAATTTTATGAGCATCTCAGTAAGCAACAAAAGCAAGAAAACAAGGGCGCGGGGATGGTTAAAATCTAGCGCATGATATAGAATTAGCGGATGCCCAAGTTAACACCAGAACTTGAGGTAGTAATAGTCAAGATAACCACATGAGCTGAGGCGGCATGCGCAAGAGAGGTGTTCCAACAGAAACTAACAATCACTAGGGAGGAGGTTTTACATGCTAGGTATCCAGATCCTGCTCATCAGAAAGAAGTCTATCAGGAAACGATGGAGGTCCTTAGAATTCTCCAAGGTGAGATACAAGGTTTGAAAGAGTAGTCTCAGAAATTGGAGCAAAAGGATATAGAACAGGCCCCGTCAGATATTGATGACATCAGAGAGGTGTATAGAACATTGCGCTAGGAGAATATTATTCCTTTATTAGGAAATTGGTTAAAAGAGAATACTCCGCACGTGGGAACTGAGACTAAAAGACAAATAATTCATGTGAATCTTCCCCCCGATATCATTGATTAAGACAAGGAGATCACGTTGAATGTTGTTGTGGATGGGCGGTTGTTGAGCAATATTTTGATTGATACATGTGCGGAAGTAAATGTACTTTTATTGGATGCGTGGGAACAAATGGGGAGACCCCCATTACAGCCATCATCTAATGTATTATTCATGGAAAATAGAATGAAATATACTCCCATAGGAGTTTTGAAGGATGCATATATCACTATACAAGGGGCCAAGTTCATAGGAGACTTCAAAGTGCTAGTGCTTGCGGAAGCAGATAGCTTACCAGCTATGCTTGGGTGCCCTTGATGTTATGCGAACAATGCTGATTTGAGGTTTACAAGGGGTATATCAACTTTGAGAACAAGGAGGAAAGGGTTATAATACCATTGACTGATGGGAAATCCATGCCATACATGGAACCTTTAAGCGAAGAGGACTTGAATAGAATTTATATACACACTATTCGGGACCTAGACATCCATGATCCATGTAAGGAAGGAATCCTTCATTGGGAATATTCTCAGTCAATCAACGATACTACCAATGTTACTTGTGATAATTGGGCTCATGGAACTTATGAACTGGTGGGGTGTGAAGTTAAGAATGTGGTTGCTTACAAAAAGGCTTTTCATTCTGTTCGATGTATAGGTTGCTCAGTACCCCGCTATACTGGATCCAAATATTTGGCTGGGTTCTTATAGGCCATGGAAACAAATTGGGTTGACTAGCTTAAATGATGTGCTATGATGTCATATACTTTGGGTGGGATAGCCACGCACTAGTGGGTGGTCCACAGGGATAATCTCTTAGAATGGGGAATGATTAGGAACCGCCTTATCAACCAGGTTTTCAAGAAGTAATGAACCTACAAAGATTTTCCCTTATCATGGTGATCAACCTGCTCAGCATCATATCGAGTAGTGTGAGAGACTCTAGACAGTAGGACATGAAGCATTTCCACCCTCACTTTGGGTGCATCGGTTTTATTCTACTCTACAAGGTTGCACGCATGCTTGGTATGTATACGCTGAATTACATCGTTACACTAGCAATTGGTAGACTTTAACTGTAGGGATGATCCAAAATTTTGACTTATTTTCATCTACACCACTAGTGAACACAACTTTAAGCTTTATCAAGCGCTTAACCATGGGAGATAGTGGGAAATCGGAAGAACTTATTCAAGAATTATTTGGTGAGACAGAGACAAGCGTGCGTTTTGTGGATGAAGAAGATGATGTCATACTACTTGAGCGTGCTTCCTTGGAAAAAGATAAGGGCAAGATCATTTACATAATTGATGAGGAGGGAGTTGAGCACTTGGACGTGGATCATTCACATGGGACACGTGAAATTTTATCTAGTGCAGATGTAGATGCACACGCATATCATGAACCTATGAAGAAAAAAAAGGTCAATATAGGCACAGAAGCTGAACCTAAGGAGGTGATAATTGGGGATTACTGGTCAGAACCAGAGGTAGAAAAGATCATAGAAAAACTTCGAGACTATGAGGATTTATTCCCAAGAGGATACCATGAACTTAAAGGCATGCATATATCACTCAGAGAAATGAAGATAAAGCTCAAGGAAGGTGCGCGCCCTGTTAGGAAGCAACCATATCGGATGTATCCCAATTTACGTGAGAAGGTAAAAGAGGAGATTTGACAAGATGTTAAAATCTAGGATTATTCGACCATTGGATGAATCAGAATGGGTCAGTCCTATGGTAATAAGCATCAAACAGGATGGTAGGGTTCAGATTTGTGTTGATTATAGAGAGTTGAATGCAACATGTGTTACAGACCCCTTTCCTATGCCATTCACGGAGGAAATATTAGGAGTGGCTAGGCGTGAGATATATTCATTTACAGATTGGTTTTCAGGGTATCATCAGGTTAGGATTACCTCAGAAGATCAAGAGAAGACCACCTTCACTACTGAATGGGGAAGCTTTACCTATACTATGATGCCCTTTGGATTGAAGAATGCACCTGCTGTATTTTCAAGGATAGTGGTACAAGCCTTCAAGGATTTTATTCATAAATTTTTACAGGTCTATCTTGATGATTGGACAGTTTATAGGCTAATTAAGGACCATTGTGACAATCTATGCTTAATGTTTGAAAGATGTCGATAGTTGAGTATCTCATTGAACATCAAGAAGTGCATCTTTGCTACTCCCTTTGGCATACTTTTAGGACACATTATCTACAAGGAAGGGTTACTGGTTGACCCAACTAAAGTTGCAGTCATCATAGGCTTGAAAGTGCCAGCCAGTCAGTGTGAGGTGCATGGATTTTTGGGTCATACAGGGTATTACAGGAATTTTATAAAAGGGTATGTAAAAGTTGCCACGCCCTTGGAGGAGTTTCTCAGGGGAAAAGGTACATTCTCTTGGGGGGAGTCATAGTAGTGCACGTTTGAAATATTGAAGGAAAAATTTACTATCGTGCCTATCTTGCATTTTCCTTCATGGGATAAACCTTTTCATGTTCATGTGGACACCTCTGGCACAGCCATTGGTGCCGTCTTAGCTCAATCAGGAGAAGGTATTGTGGATCATCCCATTTTCTTTGCTAGTAGGAAGTTGACCCCTACAGAACAGAATTATACCACTACAAAGCGCGAGGCCTTGTTCATGATCTATGCCTTGCACAAATTACATCAGTATTTGTAGGCTACACCATTTTTGTTTTATATAGATCACATGACATTAAAGTATTTGGTGAAATGGCCCGTCTTACAGGGGTGCATATGCCGATGGATACTCTTATTTCAAGAGTTTGACTTTAAAGTTGTGGTAAAACTAGGAAAAAACAATTCTGGACTGGATCACTTGTCTAGAATTCAATCAAGAGAAGAGGCACAAATAATAGAAGAGATCATTCTTGATGCATAGCTGTATAGGTTACAACACACACCTTCAAAAATGCAGGACATTACTGTCTTTCTAAAGACTGGTATGGCCCCAAAAGGCATGAAAGCTTTAGAGAAGAAATAACTTGCCATTCACGCGGCACCATTCATGTTAATCAAAGGTGATTTGTACAAGTTAGGTAGAGACGAGGTGTTACACTGTTGTGTATTGGAGCATGAATGAAAATATATAATGGAAGAAGCACATGGTGGTATTGTAGGTGGCCACTATGCAGGTGATGCAACAATGCACAACATCCTCCTTACTGGTTTTTGGTGGGAAACATTATACAAGGATTGTAAAGAGTATTGTAAGACATGTGACCATTATCGATGCCTCAGTTGACTAGGACAAAGGGATGAGATGCCTCTACGCCCAATTACAAGTGCAGAACCCTTTGAGAAATGGGCAATTGAATTTTTCGGGCCTATTTCACCAGTCACGCGTAGGACTGGATTGTGCTATATCATCACTTGTATAGATTATCTTACCCGATGGGTAGAAGCAACACCTACAAAGGACTGTACAATGGCTACAACAGCAAGGTTCTTATGGGAGAATGTTCTTACAAGGTATGATTGTCCTTTAAGTTTAACAAGTGATAGGGGCACACATTTTTTAAATGAGACAATACGAATTCTTTTAGACGAGTTTATGGTTGCCCACCATAAAACTACACCCTATCACCCTCAGGAAAATGGGACTGCTGAGGATTTTAACAAGATTTTGAGCCACACATTGACCAAGATTTGTGATGTTGGAAGGAAAGATTGGGATGATAAAGTATCTGCTATTCTTTGGGCTTATAGAACAACATACAAAATATTGAACAAAGCCACACCTTTTCAATTGGTGTTTGGCGTGGAATCTGTTCTTCCTATACAATTTATGTTACCTTCTTTGTGTATTACACGCGCTGGAGGTCTCGCTGATGAGCAAGCCTTAGAAGAATGGATCGAGAAGATTGTTAAACTAGATGAGCATTGAGCCATCGCACAATGGAGTCAGAAATAGGAGAAAGCACGCCAAAAGGCATGGCATGATCACCACATCGGAGATAAGAAACTTGTGGTGGGACAAATGGTACGTCTGTATGACTCCAAGTTTTTACACCATCTAGGAAAGCTCAAGGTACATGGGTTGGGGCCATATGTTATCACTCATATACTTGAGTTAGGTGCTTGCCAGTTATAAATAATTGATGGCACCAGGTTGCCTGGTTCCTTTAATGGTAGTAGGTTGAAGCCCTAATATAAATAAGTCTTCTTGGTGTTTGTGATAAGGTAGTATTTCCAGATAAATTAGGTTTCCCTTTATGCATTTCCTTAATGTATTTCTTTCATCTTCGCTATGCTTTGTCAATTTTAGCTCTTGTTTGTGTAATAAGCATGCTTGCACGCATGAAGCTAACTACAATATGAAGCATGTTGATGCGCAGAGGACTACACATCCTTTTCATGTGGGGTGGATTGTTGGTGACTCTCAGGTATATGCTGCGAAGATGTCATGTTGTGGGTGTTGAGAAAGAAGGTTGCTAAGGGTAACTGACAAAATATTGCTTCTCAAGATAAGAAAGGATGAAGATGGATGACGGAACGTATAACACGAGGTAAGTGGTGGCCATGGTAACTACCAGGAGATGATGCAGTGATGAGGTACTCAGGTGCTAGGGTGCACACTGAAGAGAAGTCTGTGACAAAGGGTAAAAGGGCACGCTAGAAGGCTATAGTGTTTGGCGCGAAGGTATACCACACGGAAATGATAAAAATGGGTCATAAATGAGGAGAATTTGGTAGGTGGAGGAGCAATTAATGTAGCTAAAAGTAGAAATCTATATAAGGACCGGATGCGATTTCATTTTTACCCTTGCGAATATGAGAATTCGACAAAGAGCCTACATGCAAAGAGCATAAGCTAACCAATTCAAGGTACGAAGCAAGAAAACCAGGCGTGGAAGACAAATTTGTTTATTGGAAGCACTTGAATCCCCTAGGAAAAGGGTTTAAATGAAGCAGAGTAATGGAACAAAGCTAGGGTGCGTGATTTCGTGAATGTAAAATTAGGGTACAGTTGAATCTAGTTAGGGTTTGAAGCAAACTACTCAAAACACATAAAAATTGGTCTAGGAAATAAAACCTACAGAAAGAATGGCACCAAAGAAGAAAGCAGCACCAGTAAAGGAGAAAAAGAAGGTGGTGGTGGAGGAAGAAGAAGAGATGGTCCCGGAAAGTAATTTTTCTGAAATGCAGTATCTTGAGGAAGTTATTATGGTCTAGGAATGGGAGACCCACATTCGACATAGTAAGATATGTGAATATAATCACTGGACCAACGAAAAACAACCGAAGCTAGACGACCTACTCACTTCTCGAACGAACAGGTGAACTGAGGATGACATGCCAATTTATGATGATGCAAGGGAAAAGCTACTGAAAGGGAATGATGTCTACTGGCTATATGAGATCCCATACTTTGGAAAGTATGCACCGTTGTATAGATGGCTGATGAGCTGAGTCCATGAGGACTTCTTCTACTTTACAGGACAAAGGGTAAGATTGAAACCCATCCTTAGTTCCATAGTAACCGGATTAAGGGCAACAAGTGAATATATTAAGACTAACCTAGCTGACAAGAGTGCCATCTTGGAGACACAGAAAGCATTGGGCTATCAGAAAGGACCGCGTGGAATGGACATTGACAAGCTAAAAAATTGTCCAGTAGTACAGGCAGTAGCACACTTGGTCACAAAATTGAATGACCAAGAACATTGGTCCCAAGTTAATTCTATGTGGTTGCATGTGGCCAAGTGCATGTCAAAAGGAATCACTTATAACATTGCTGGCTTCATTGCAGAATAGATAGTAGAGGAAGTGCGCATGGGAAATAAAATAAGTTTTGGCTGTATCTTACTAAGTATAATCTTCATGGAGATTGGGGTACCAGATGGCCCAAAAGAGAACATATGGGAATACCCCATGAACCATAAGTCTCCAGCTGAATGATTCAGAAAGTATCTTTGCAAGGGGTCAATGATAGAGGAGGTGAAGGAGCACGCAAAGATGTGGTATGATAGGCTCCACGCGGTGTTTGGAGAGGAATGTCGCATACCCAAGGATTTGCCTTCGGTCCTTGGGAAGCAGGTACAATTTGTAGTCTACCAACATTTTTATACTACGCGCTTTCCTATGGTAGATGGGTCGTGGAGCCCCTGGTGCAAACTACCTTACACATTTCCCACGCAATACTTCCAAGTTACATTTCATCGGTTCACCAATACATGGAGGTTGGTTTTTAATGCAGACAAGGTGGACTATGAATACCACACCCTGCGAAAGATGTATGGATATCCAAGGAGGAATGCATATAATGAGAATAATATCTCAGAGATTCTGAGCACTAACCCAAAAAAACTGGCCATTGTAGATATCGAGGCCACACTAATATATTTCCAGTTGAAGCCCAAAATGGAGAATAACAAGAATGTGGAGAATGAGTTCACACTTTCAGGGCCACCAAAGGGGAAGCATACCATGGAGAACATTTTAGCACCTAGGCCCTCTGAACCCAACCAAGATGAGGAGGAAGAGGATGAAAAACACGAGGATAGTGGCAGCTTGGTACGAAGGAGGAAGTAGCCATCTAGCCAAGAGAAGGAGTGCGCGACAAATTCCTAAGGAGGAGTTACAGGGGAGGAGCAGGGTGACTAAAGATTTAAAAATGTATTTAAGCACACAAGGGTGCAAGGTGAAATCCCACAGGCGAAGGAGCCAGAGGAGAAGAAATGAAGAAAGCTCAGGCTAAGTGAGGAAACAGAGGAATCTAAGGAGAAATTCATCACCAACGGAAGAAGAGCCTCAACACAAGGAGGAAAGAATGGAAGGAGAAGAAGGGGATCAATCAGAGGCTACACAGGACAAGGGTGGGGATACATCTAGTATTCCTAACCTTGATGTAGCCATTCCTAGAGGACCCCAATCCCATCAAATACGGGAGGATGCCAAGGCACATACCATGGGGTATGCAGAAGACCCAAAGTTGATTATTCGCACTCGGTTTCAGAGAACCATTGAGAAAAATGATTTATTTGGATGGGTGCTCATGGACGAGGATAAGGTGACTCTTCGCACAAGGAAGCAGCTTTCATGGTCTATACACACACATATGGACGAGCCTGAAATTGATGTCGGTGAAGAATTGTGCACGTCAAGAAAGTTGAAGAAGGCAACTGAAATGTGCCACATGAAAATTAAGCCAACGATGATGTCAAATGAGCAGGTGAGAAATGCTCTAATAAATGTATCTTCTGAAGTAACAAGAAGAAATATTGATAAATCTGCTACCATTAAGGCGCTGATGGAGAAAATGAAAGCCAATGATGTGGAGATAGCATGCCTAGTATAGGAAAAGGACTTGATCAAAAGAAAATATGACACTTTTGTTAATATGGCAGAGGAAATTGGAGATGATGTTCTAAAGTTACACCCACATCTAGAATCCTGGGTACCAAAAGAATTTCCTTCCGCGATGCACTATGTGAAAACAATGATAACATTAGTGTTGGAGGATGAAAAGGTGCGTGTATCAACACAGTCCAAGGACCCTGGGGAAAAGTCAGAGAAAGTGCAGGCTGCAGTAGCATGGAAAATTGCTACGTATGAAGGCCTATTGTAAGCCACCCATGACGAACTAAAGAAAGTTGATCATGTCCTAAAAATATGCACAACCCCAATTTCGCTGATCGTGGTGAAAAAACTGGAGGAAAATGAGGTCCACAAGGCTATGAAGGATGCTACCCTTGTCCGCACTGAACAGTTGGTTCTGGTGAAGCAAAAGTGTGAGGCACTAGCTGCGGCACAGGAACCACATAAGGAGAGGTTAGAGGAGTTTGGAAAGCTCATTGCTTAGAAGATGGATGTACTGGAAGGGGTGCAAACCTCTATGTCAAGCATAATGCTTGTGATACAAAATGAGCAAGGGAAACTCACTATGGAAGAGCTGCAGTCTATCATTGTAGACGTGCCTGAGGTGGTAGGAGCAATGTTGATGGCATGGGAGAACCTAGAAGCCGATATTAGAGAAGAATATCTAGAGTTGCTGCTTCAGGATGAAATGGAGGGGCCTGAGCCTTGAAATTTTTTGTTAGCTATGTATACCTTATTCAAAATCTATCCATTCTTTATTTATTCAACCATTCTTTGTGTAAGTTTTGGACATCACCATTTTTAGTGTGATAATGAGATTAGTGTGGGGTAATGTTCATCAGAGAAAACACTTAGCTGAACTTGCACACAGAGTCTGCGCGGAAGAACAACACAGGATCAAAGGCACGAAGGTATAGGAAGGCGTCACACGTGGAGGTGTAAAGTCAAACTTTCAGAACTTAGCTGATTTTGGAGATCAGGCCTATTCTTAGAGATTGGCGTGTGGAGCACACAAAGCAATGTTGAGACTTGCGTGCCACTCTTCGTGGATAGTTTTGAAGAACATGTCAACTCACTGTTGCATGGGCATAAGCTAAGAATAGATCCACCACTTTAGTTAACTGTCAGTGATCTACAAATAGCATACTTGCATGTATGGCTATAGTTGTAAAAGGCGCATGGCTTTTATGTTCATGCGTCCTATTTCTGGTAGATTTAAGTGGTGAAGGGCTAGTTCCCCCACCCTATATATATGTAATGAATTACTTAGAAACTAGAGATATATACAGAGACACAGGCTTTAAAGAAAGAGAGATACATGAGTATATGAGATTTGATAATTGTAACAGATCCATGCACGCATGTCTGGTATGAAGCTTTTGTACTGTTGGTGTGATGAATATATAAATAATATTGGCCGAATAACAGTGTCTGATGTGTTTTGTCAATGTATATTGTTGTTATCATAATGATTTACATTTAAGTGCTTATATATCTAGTTCAGTATAATGATGAATAGATGGATTAGCTACTAAAAATATATGTTTACTACTTTATCATGCCACCATTCTGCTACAACAACTCTTAAGAGGGACCCGGTACCTTTGCACGCTTTGGGTGAGCGCTCAACCTAGGCTGAGTGATGTGCCAGTGCAACTAGGTGTTAACTAAGAATTCTAGGCTGCATCACATCATTTATAGTAGCCACTAATATAGTTCTGAAGCACTCAATTAGGTGAAAAAGTCTAGCTTTATCCACTTTCAAGCATGTAAAGGTATTATATCCATTTCTTAGCAAGAGAAAAGTGACTCCACACATTTGCAAAGGTTTAAAAGGGACAAAGGGTTTAGTATAATAGATAAAAAAATCTACTTCAAAATACTATTACACTGAGTACATTATGTACTTTATAATTATCCACTATCTTTATGTCAAGAGACACAAGGGCACTAATAGAGGGTTGGCTTAAATCAAACTAACACTTGCAAATACACTTAGAATAAATATGTGAGGCCTGATCGCACTCAAGGGCATGCAGTGCAACACTTAGATTAGTTCGATAGGCATTGAATTCCAAGGGTAATCAAACCTCACCACACATTGATTTGTCCTTTTCTTATCTGATTCTTTGATGAAGGTTATTGTAGGTATCTAGGGTTTCCACTTTGTTACAAGTCATTACAGGTTATGTGAAAAAGAGAAATTAATAGAAAGTACATTTCTAGGAAAATGAAGCACATAAAAAATTACATAAGATAAATGAAAAAGGGTCCATGAACTTACAATACTAGTGAGGATTGTAAAAAAATAGGAAAAGACCATACAAAAGTTGAAGAGTCTTATACCAGTTCATTTTTCAGTTTAAGTCTTAGAAGAAAAACATCTTAAATATTATATTAGTTTATTTCCCGTATATGCACATCCAAATCTCCTATGCTCTAATGTGTACAACTAAGTATTCATCTCTTGTGTATTTGAGATATCATATAATTTAACATTTGTGTACGTATTAATGTTTTATTCTAACTATGCATGGTTAATTGTAAATTTATTACATCAAAATAACCTCATGTAAAAAAATTATACATCATATATATTATTTTGCACATTATATTTACATTCTCTCTCTCTCTCTCTCTCTCTCTCTCTCTCTCTCTCTCTCTCTCTCTCTCTCTCTATATATATATATATATATATATATATATATATATATATATATATATATATATATATATCACACACACACACACACACACACTAGGGTTTAAACATTGAGTGAAACTCACTTTTAAATTGAATATATTTCCTATACCTTTCTTAAATAAGGGTTTCTTATCCATCTTTGGTTTTATATCTGTCAATATTATATTATTTATATTTACAATTAATTCTATTTTAAATCTATTACATGACCTAAAGCGTTTTCAAAATTTTCCTTAGTAATCCTCCACTACGTGCCTCTTTCTAGGGCTTCTTGTTTGCTACCAAAAAATTTGTTGCATATATAATGGTTAAGAACTCTATTTTTCAATCCCTTATAATTTTTTGATTTATTTTTACAATTCAATGAAAACCTTTTTTTGTGTGGCTTAATTTATAGCACATTTTTTAGAATTCAATAATTGTTATGTTTATTAATAAGGGAATGGTTTGAAACATATAAATTATTTTGCAAATTACTTAGAGGTTTTGTTCCATAGATATAAACTAAAATTATCTCTTTGTTTTTTTGTTAAATTCACTTTTTAATTCTATAAATGGCCATTTTAGTAATTTGATGATAGCCAATTTTTGTTGAACATCACTTTTTGGTCCAATCCTCTATGGTATCTAAAATTTTGGCCTTTTTGTCTTAGTTACTAATTTAATATATGTTGTCACTAACCCCCAAAAAATGTGGAATTTTTGATTTTTTTTTTTGAATTTTTGGTCGAGTGACTCATTTTACTTGGTTATATCTACCTTGTCGATGTCAAATAATGTAAAAATTTCCAACAATTAACCAAATTTGAGTCAATTTCAGTCAATGTCAAATAATGTAAAGCAGACTTTGGAGGATTAAGAGGAACAATTCCTCCATTCATTCTATTCCTCGTATTTCCTTTTTGTCCACATTACAAAGTTTTATAGTGTTAATTTTATTTTCTATGGTTTGGTAGATTTGTCTGCATCTCCGCAAACCTTCCTTTACATTGGCTCTATTAGAAATTTTAGAACACTTCCATGTTGTAATCGGTTCCCCTTAGGAATTTTTCCTCCTCATTCCTTTTCTTCTTCTTCATTGAGGATATTATAGGTATTTGTGGAACCAATGGAGCTTGTTCCACTGTGTCATCAGTTCCCCACATCCCTGATATACCAACACTAATATGTGTTCCTCCATTACCCCCATGACCCATCATAACTGATTTGTAAAGGAAAAAAGAGTTCCCACAGGCTAGCCAACATCCGCATAACACTCTCTTAACCCTAAATCAATATTTTTGAGCTAAGTTTTATATAAACACTCAAAACATAATCTTTTTTACAATTTACAAGATGGAGTTCATTTTTTCCTTTCCTCCTCCATACTCCCACATGCCAAAGTGATATTTTTCTCATAACTTTGTCATTTTTCATCCAAATTCAAAAAATGACAGACCATTGTGAAGGTGCCTTTCTTTTCAGGCAAAAGGTGAGTGTTTTTCATCATATTTATCTAGTTTACCAGTTATTTGTGTTCCCATCCCTTCCCTTTAAATACCTCTTGTAATCCACTATTTAGTATCTATTTTATTTGATTTCTCCCCATTCTTTCCACCATTAAGTTCCAATACTGAGGTATGAACATATTTTATTTTTAGAAACCTTTGTGCCTGACATAGGAGATAGTGATGTCAAACACATGAAATTGAATGCATTCTAGGCTCAAATTTAAGATGATATTCCCACTATAATTTCACAATTTATTAAAAATAGTGTAATTGTTAATGTTGCTAGCTTCCCCACCTTAGTGCAATGCATTGATATAGTCTTGGTCCATGCCTTAAACTTTTATCCACAAGCTAAAGAATCGAAAGAACCCCAAGGAAAAATAATTGCAAAATTGGATTCCCATTATATTAAAGTGGCCTTGGGAATCCCAACCTTTGAGAATCCTAGAATCTTAACTAGGATTGAAGCCCAAAGAATTTTGATCCAAATCAAGATAAATATAAAACCATGATTGATAAATTCTGGCTCAAAGTTAAGGACAAAGGGCCCTCCAAATTTCCCAAAGTCCTCTACAGAAGTGATTTCATAGGAATTTCATATATTATCACACTCCTGGCTAGGATAATGGGTATGCCATCCACCAATGAGTTCTAACACTAGATGTGTGCATATATCAATGTTGTATATGAATAAAAACAACAATTGAACTAGGGGAAATCATTTGTGAGAATCTAAATCAACGGTTGATTAATGTACGTTAGAGCAAAAAATTTCACATGACCTCATACTTGATGTACACTATATTAGTCTACAAGGTATGAGTAGGATTATCAGGGAAAGAGAACAAGTAGAATGCACCAATATACAAGATTTATACTCAAGTCACATAATAAAACAAAAAACCTCATCATAGGAGAGTGAATGATTCTTTCACAATGTTCCCAATCAGAATACTAGAAGGAAATGTGAAGAAAAGGGTTTCCTTAGAGGCCAGACAACTGATTTCTACATATGGAAGCCTCTTCATTCAAGTTAGAAAGTTTTCATATATCTAGACAGTTGTATTTGAAGGAGTCCTAAATAAGTTACCAATGTACTGCATAGAAACTTCAGGGAAAAACATATCTCATGCATTCAATTCTACATATCATTGGGAAGTTAAACTTGCAGGTCAACTCTCGATGGTCAAAATGTCAAGAGGACCATTTCAGAGTTCAATTTGCATACATAAAAAGAGGTTATCCGTTGACAGTAAAGTTTTCATTTAAAAAAATTAATAAGGATGACCTACTATCATGTGAAAATATTTGAATACTACTAAGAAGATTGTTATCATGAGTACGAGGTGAGGAAGAGATTCTTTGGTAGGTTTTCACTATAACAAATCAAGGATATCAATTTGTACACTATTCCAGAAGGTATGGAAGATGATGATTCTGACTTGTATACTGTATAATATATGAGGTCTATTTAGTATATGAATTTGACTACCATCGATTGGTATCATAAGGAGAAGGACACTACCGATGAGTTGAACAACTTGGTATTCCTAAGAATGAGGCATTGGTATAACTTGAAGATAAAAGAGTTCAAGGAATCACATAAACAATTTTCTTCTCAAGAATCTTCCACTTCCCAAAAAGATGTTCCAAAAAAATAAATTCCTTCTTCCTCACCCTTGGAATCAAGAACCAAGGTGTACATGAAGAAAGAAAAATCCAAAGAGGAAAAAAAGAAAAAAGAAACACATGAGCAATAGGTGGAATAAGAGAAAATTCAAGAATTAATTGGTGAAGCTTCCTCGACTCCTAAGAAAATACCACAAAATTCTAAAAAATAATAAAAAGCACTAGAAGAACAACAAGATGAAGAATAAGAAAAGGAAGGTGAAGGGGGTGAAGAAGATGATGATGTTGAAATCATTAACCCAAATATAGAGAAAAAATATTTCTATAGATCTAAGTTGGATGTTAGAAGATGACCCTCTTATTTTTTTGTGACTTCCACTCTTGAGGTCTCCACTTCTCAACTTCCTAGTTACTAGGTTGCCCTTACATTACCTCCTCCAGCCCATTATTCTATTTATTCCTTCATATGGGTCAAACCTAGGACTCACAGTAGAAAAAAGAAGGCTCAAATCTCATATTAAATTTCAATAGTTTGATGCAGTGGCTGCCCTGATTGGTACAACTCCTACTCCTCCTAAGAAAGCCAAGAAAACTTCTTGTCTAGATTCAAATTATAAAGGAAAACAATTATTATAATTTTCTAAAACAAAAGGAGACAAAAGTGATAAATATATATCTAGTTCTAACTTAGAGCTCACTAGATTTTCACTTAGAGAATCAATTCCAGAAGGAGAGGTGCATTATCTTAGGGAAACTATCTCTAAATTCATTGAGAGAGTAGAAAAATGAAAGAAAACTCAAGAGTAGCTTGAGGAGCAAGTACAAATTATTTCAAATTTCATCAAGTATTTCCTTTCATCAGACAAGAAACCTCTCAATATTTCTTCCCTCTCTTCACTTCCACCCGTTGATGCCACTACCAGGAGAGATGTCAAAACCATCACTGAGATTCATAAGCCTACAACATTTGGAAAAGCATATAAGGCTTGGGTTTAATGACATCCTATTCTCTGGTATACAATTAATTGATGAAGCATACAAGGTGTATGACAATATCACTTCTACTCAAGAGAAAATCAAATATAGAATTGACACCATTGATAAGGAGCTCAAGATTTAGTAATATTGCATACAAGATATTCGGATCATGAGCTCAGATGATGAAAATAATCTCCTTTCTCACAAGATTTTTGATTATTCAAAGAGAAACCTATCCAATATCTAGAACTACAGTGTGGAATGGAGAATTAAGGTTCTAGAGGAAGCTGAAACTGAGTTAAGAACTATGGTACAAAAAGGTGAATCAATGAAGGTTGATATCTTTGCTGATTTACAAGCCATCCGATGCCAATTCTTCAAGGATAATTCAATAGAGAGGAATATAGCTAATCAAATCAAGGTAAAATTTAGATCACTAATCAAAGAAGATCTATTCAAATATAGAGGAACTCTCATAACTTCACAATGTAGTTGTAGAGCCAACAAAGGGACTTGTGTAGAATGGTTGAATTTCTAAAGAAATGGAGTACTCTCTTGGAAGCTGGTTAGCTGCTCTCACAAACACCAATGTCCCTAAGAGCATGGAGATTTCAGCTAGTGTAACAAATTTTAGAATACAAGTGCTTAAGCTGAAAGTGTTATCCTTGGCTATTCCCACTGTCCCTTACTCTTCTGGCTCATAGTGTTTTCTAATTATTCTATTTTGGATTTGGCTTTATTACTTTAAAAAGTAAAATTGTAAAATAAAGACAACTTATGTAATTAATTAATTGAGTACTTAACACTTAATTAAGGATAGTTAGTTAGGAAAAGGTAGTTACATCCTCCCCTTAGACTATATAAAGCCTCATTTTCATTTGTAAAGTGGTTGGATATTGGTGCATTTGGATGTAATATACAAAATTTTGATCAATGTAGAAAAAAACCTTCTCTTCTCCATTCAAGCTCTTTCCATTTGTTTCCTTCAATTCGATTAATGTGATTTGTTTTCTTATCTAAAGTATGAAACATTGTGTTCAAATACATGGAGTAAAATGTGTTGAACTTTTTTTTAATCTGCATTTTATGTGTTATGGGTTTTTCATTTATGCAAACTCACACGTTCTTTAGTTCTATTTTCATGCATAAGTTGAATAAATATCTACAATATCTTTATATGAAATTATCTTCTTCTTTCTTCTCTTTTACAGTCATTTTGTAATCTTGGAGAACCAATGTGGATTTGTTTATCTTTGATCAGTTGATTAGTTGCAAATGTGTTTCCCTAGCTAACTTGTCTCACCATAGTCATGTTGGTGTAATTCCTTCATGCCTTAGTTTATCTTCTGTATTGAAAATAATGATTCAAATCCAAAGGTCACAAATATTCTCATCCGAGATTAATTTAGTGGTATATTTGTAAATACCTAGGGTTTCAAATTTTAAATAAGGAAACCTCCCCATTAAAGAGGAGGGGCTGTTGTCCCCTATACATTTGATTGCTTTAAACAACCAAATTTCCAACCAACATTTTTTTGGTGCCCACCATGGGGATTGAATTGTAATACTCCTAGAATATCTTTCACGATGAATAATTCAAATATTTTGTCACATTGGCTGAGCAGAGATATACTCTAGGAAAAAAGGCTTAAGGTATTGAAGATCCTACTTTTCATTCATAATAAAAATGTGGTTTTTCAGTTATCTCCATAAAATAAAGGAAAAAGAAAGAGGTCAATAGGCACACCTCTAATAAAGAGAAGACTCATTTCATCTTCACAAACAAGTAATACTAGTCAAACTTTAGTTTTAGTGGGCATTGCACTTCCTCTGTAAACTATTTTTCCCAGAATGGATACACCTATGCCCTGGTGTAAGAATATTGGACCCTTAGCTCTTGCATAACCTCTGGTAGATATCACAAGCAATGAAGGGGGGGGGGGGGTGTGAATAAGTGCTTAGCACAATTAAGGTATTTTAAAATTTTAAAATTTTCTTAACTTGGCTCAATAGATAGATTATGAGCAAAAAATGAAATTTAATCAAAAAACAAAAATGAACACGACACAATGTTTACAGTGGGAAATCCAAGAAGGGAGAAAACCCACTTGAAACTAGGCCTTTTATTTAGAACACCAATTCCAATGCACTGATTTACAATTGATTAAGCACCCATTTAATCACTGAAGCACTAAATTCAATATTTCATACAAGAACCTTCTCTATGAATGCTAAACACCTATTTAGTTGGATTACGCAGGACTCAAAATTAGAAGAATCACCTACTTCCTTTATCTAAGAGCCTACTTAGACAATTTCAACATTTGATTGATCATGTAGCTTCCTTTTGCTCCATAAACAAATCATGATCTCTTTACTTGATCACAGTTACTCACGAGTCTATAATTAATCTATAATCTCTGGTTTCTTCTCGCTTTTCATAGTTAGATGTCAAGTCAAATGCACCTAATTCTAATTTTCATACTCAACTTGCTGATTATCATGTTTTTCAACGGTTTCACACTATTTTTATCCTTTAACAATACATACCCATGTTAACTTACCTTATCATAGATTCAAACTTTCTCTCTCTGCTGTTTCACCTGTTATCATGCTTCTTGCATACAATTACTGTTCTATTATTCTTGTTTCATACCGTAGTCTATCTTTTGTCTCAACTACTATCTCACTAATTTTAATTCTTATTTCTTAACAAAAATATATTGCACAGTTCTATATTTCTTTGTACATTTTCCCAGAATTACTCACAAGTAAGTGCAACAAGTTGGGGGACCAAACAATGGACATCAAATCCTGAATTTTACATCAAAAACAAAAATACATCAAATTTTCTCTTCCGTGGACTTGAACCATGCCGAAAAATAAAATACATGTCACAAAAATGGTACCATCGCGGAGGGGAGACTATTAGCTTTGTAGAAATATTGATTTTAAAGTGAATAAAATATGATAAATATCATTTTATAATTTTTTACTAATAGTAGGTCTTTAAGACACTTTTTTCTCATGAATGTTCATGTCTACGTGTAAGAATGCAACTTTTATTTCACTTTTCATGATATGATAAAACCTATACCATCCCAACCGTGGAAAAATTATATGCACGTTGGAAAAAATATCATCCGATTTTGATATTTTTTGATGAAGTTATGGCGGGCAAATGGAAAGTGCTCCATTTTCTTTATCTTTTTAGACCACTTTCATGGAGAAAATTGTTACAAAAATATTGCTAAAAAAATACAATATAAAATCTATCCTAAGATAGAAAGTGGCATCTAAATTTTCAAAGAAGGAAAAAAAAATATATCAAGTTTTGGACATCCAAATCAAGGGCAAACGGACTACAATCTTATAGGATTAAAAAAAAATGAAGTCATTGAATTTTGAGTGTTTAATATAGCTAAAATTTTCTATTTTTATAAAAAATTAGTAGTTTAGAGTGCATGCATTGCTAATAATCATTACAAGTTGATATTTCTCTATTATTTGAAATATGACGTCTACTTATGATGTGTTTCTGGAACCCCAACTTACTGCACTTTCCCTCACTCACTGCTCTTATTATCCAAAAGCCAACTTCATAGTGTTCACTAATAACATTGGATTATTCAAAAAACGTCTCTTCAAATTAAATACTTTTCTATTCAACATTTTATCTATTGTGCAAAAAATCTTCACATCCCATTCCAAACCATTTGAACTCCTGACTCTTTACTTGATACTAGAGAGTTCAACAAAGTTTGACAAGAAAAGAAGAGGAAAAAAATTACTTTCAATATTCCACTTGAGCATAGAGAGAAAATAATAAGCGTGTAACTGATTTAAGACTTTTCAATTTCCACATCCAGTTAAATAATGTGAGTCCTCACCATTTCAACAATTATTTAAATTTGCAATGTTGAAGACCACTCCAATGTTAGTGTATTTTATCTTGACACTTATCAGAAAATGCTTTGATCAGTTGAAGATGAACACACAACCACTGTCACAGGAGAAGAATATCAATTACATGAATCAAGGCTTGTTAAAACATCTAGAAGGATATTAAACATTCAAAAACCAATTTGAAACATGAAACAACATGACACAGAACTATTCTTGCAAGAAAAATTATAAAAATACTTGTTTTACTATCAAAAGAGTGACTGTGCACAAGCTCTTGAAAGTTCTGCTAATAAATTCTCTCAACTCCCACCATGAAATCTAAAATTTCTTTTAGAAATAATGGTGTAAGGACCCCACAAATATTTTTACAAAGGTTATCTAGATTTGATTCGATAAAACATCCTATTCGATCAAAAAGAGATTTCAAAAAACCCTAGATTAGGGTAATCTGACAGTGAGGGCCCGAGAGCTCTAAAAACTTGATTTCTTGTTCAAAAATTAATGAAATTTTGAATTTACAATTTTTTTAGCTTTATAGTAATATTTTTAGCGTTCTCCAAACAATTGTCAAGCTTGAAATTAACCAAAAATCTTCCATAACTTCAAATAACAGCGAAGAATGTGACTAAGCTGATGAAAAAGAGCTTCTTTGCAAACACCAAATGCATTTAGAATGATGGTAAATTTTGCAAAATCAAATGATTTAAATGGGAGTTTCATATCATGTCAGTCTTCTACACAAAATCCAACCTATTGAATCCATTTAAAGAAATGTATATGATATATCACATCTTCCAATACTTTTGACAGGTGCATTTCATGACATGAGACTCACACTTTGTCTCTTAATAGGTGTATTTCATGAACTTTACTTAGAGGAAAAATCAAGGAAAAAGAGGGAAGAAACAAACCTATGACTTGATGAGGAAACCAAATCCTTTTTTTTGCAAGCTAAGTACTTAAACCAATAGAAACTTCTATATTGAATCCACCATAGTGAATCTCAAAGACACTTAGACAAGAATAAGGTTCATTACAAGATCAAAATTTCCTTTTCTACATGCTGCTCAAAAATTTTCAGGATCAAATTCAAAAAAGGACCACCTTTGATATGTCATTCAAGCTAAATTTCTCATATACACTCAGAATTTGTAATAAATAACATGACATTCATAAAAAACATGACTGTGACTTGAGACAAAACATGTAGTAGCAGCCTCCACACTGAACTTGATGAACTTGTAGGGAAATAATGACAAGAGAAGCTTGAAGACACCTTTACAAACTTCTAAAAGACTTTGAAAGGCTCAAACCAGTGAAATTTAGACAAAAAAATGACTTTTACTTCCATCGATACAAGAACTTGCCTTGGAAAGAAATGAACCTGCTTACAAAAATGATGATAACTTTTCAGTCACAGCTCCTTTTTAAGGAAAGAATTTTTTCACATGAATTCTAGGCAAATTTCCTAAAAAAAAGTATGTTATGACTTATCTAATAACTTCTTCATAGTTTCTTTTGACACCTAAGAAGTCTAGGTGGTCTGTATGAGTCTTTCACAAAACCAGTATTGCAAAAATTGAATAAATTACTCAAATGATCTCCTGAGGACCTGAAATTTTACACGAACCTCAAGAGCACCTACCTCCACCATCTCATAGGGTTGGTTTGTCAAAAATATCATTGAGTATGTCTCTCTCATCCCATTTTCATGCAAGTATAGTTTGAGTTCTTGAGGGAAATTTTGGGTAGAAGTGATATTTGCCTCAAAACACTATGTGAATTTATGGAAAAACCCATTTACATGAAAAATATGACATGAAATGCTTTAGGAAATCAATGAAAACATGACGTAAGGTGGGAAAAAAAATCCTCCTTTTTCATTGATGTCAACACTCACACAAACCTAGGAAAGTTGATTACAATGTGACAAACCACATGAAAGACCAGAAACATATTCATATTTTCCCAGGATCATATTATCCCCCTTCGATATCCATAAACAATATGGGGAATTTTTTTTTGAAAAACATCAACATGAGAAAATACATACCTCTTAGATGGCTCCCCTTGGGATTTAGGCGTATTTGAGACCAATAAAACACCATGCATGACTCATGACCATTTTCTACTAGACTAGTTTCAAACCATGCCTGAACTGACCATAGACTAACATGTAACAAACTTTTATGGAAGAATATTAGGAACATCACCATGAGCTAGTGGACTAACTCCCCCTCACTTGAATCTCTTTTTGGCACATTACATGAGCTGATTTGGTAAGACAAATTCTCCCTATAAAGTGTCCAATTCTTCTTAGTTTTTGGTGGGATCAGGAATGACCCCCAATTCATCTATGAGATGCTCAAACATTTCCTTTGGAAATGATTTTTTCATGATTTATGTAATTTCCTATTTTGTTCTCACATATAAAAGATTGATCTTTTTACCATTCACTTGTTTCCTCAATAAGTGAAATATGATTGGAATGTGTTTAGTATTTGAGTGGATCACTGGATTTTTGGAGACACTAATGTCACTAGTGCTATCAGAAAGCAAGGGAGTTAGATCATCAAATCTCAACTTTTAGTCTTCCAAAGTTTTCCTCATCCAAAGAACCTGAGTGCAACACATGGCAACAACTATGTAATCAGCTTCACAAGTTGATAATGCCACTAAAGATTTCCTTTTTCTCAACCATGATACTAGAAATTTTCCAATAAAGAAGGTGCCACCACTTGTAATCTTCTTGTCATCAATGTTTCTAGCCCAATCAACATCAGTACATCTCTTATGTTGAAGTCTTTACTTGGAAGATGCCAAAGGCCATACTCTAAAGTTTTCATAAGATATCTAAGTATTCTTTTGACTTCCTTGAGATGTGTTTCTCTTGGATTCTGCTGAAATATTCATGTTAGAACCATTACTTGCATAATGTGAGGCCTTGATACAATGGAGTAGAGAAGGCTACCTATCATAGAGCTATAAAGTGTTTTGTCCAATTTTGGTGAGTTGTCCTCTTTTCTCAACTTTCATCCCACCTCCATTGGTGTGCCTATAGGTTTGCACTCTTCCATTTTGAATCTTTTTAGCATTTCCTTGATGTATGTAGCTTGATATATGAAGACACCTTGATCCAATTGGTTTATTTAAAGGCATAGAAATAATGAGATGTCACCTAGCATATAAATTTCAAAATCTTTACTCATTACATCAGAATATTCATGAGTCATCCTTTCTCGATCCCCTCCAAATATGATATCATCCACATAAACTATGAAAATTAGTAGACTATCTTCTTCTTCTTTGATGTAGAGGTTACTATCTGCCACTCCCTTTCTAAAACCTTGCTCAATAAGATAAGCATCCAATATGATATACCAAGTTGTAGGAGCTTGTTTGAGTCCATACAAAGCTTTTTTCAACTTGCATACATAGTCCTTATCTCCAGTTAAAGAAAATCCTTTGGGTTATTCAATGTATACATCCTCATTCATGTTGCCATTTATAAAAGAATATTTTACATCCATTTGATTTTTTTTAATTTCTTTTGAACTGCATATGCCAAGATCAATATGATTTCATTCATCCTTGCCACTAGTGAAAATGTTTCATCAAAATAAATTCCTTCCATTTGTGCATAGCCCTTACATACAAGTATTTATTTATTTATGATAACTTCACCTTTTTCATTCATTTTATTTCTGAACACACATTTTGTTCCTATGAAATTCTTGTCTTTTGGCCTAGGCACAAGCTCACATGTTTCATTCTTATGAATTTGGTCAATATTTTCATTTATGGCACCTATCTAATGTTTTTCATTACATTATTATCTCACATTCTTGGGTTCTATCATAGATATGAGGGTCATGTATTCCTTGTTTTGTTGACTTCTCAACTTTTTTCTTATAAGCACACCACCTGTACTTCTTATAATATGATCTATTGGATGGTTTCTACTAACTTTCCTTGAAGGTTTCTTAGTATCATGCCTTTCTTATACTTCTTCTACTTCTTCATGGGTGCTTTTTATTTCATCATCATCATCTTGATTTCCAATGTAAGGTGCATCATCTTTATGGCTTTCCTTAGGCTGATTTCTAATTTTTGAAGGATGAGATTCATCTATTTTTACATTGATATTTTCAACCACCTTTTGAGTCCTCTTGTTGTAGCATCTATAAGCTACACTAATTGATGAATACCAATGAAATATGCCCTCATCACACCTAGAATCAAATTTTATCAAATTATCTTCATCTATCTTAATATAACCCTTTCTCCTAAAGACTCTTATGTGTTTGACATTGGCTGGCCTCCCTTTCCAGAGTTCACAAGGTTTTTTGCTGATATTTGATTTTAATTGAGATATGTTTAGAATATAACCAACTATGTGCAATGAAAAGTTTCCAAAAGCTATGAAAATGGGGTAAGAACTTCCAAATAAACCCCAAAATCTTTGGACCAAACAACTCAAATGACCATCAGATTAGAGATAAGAAAGAGCTACCTATTTGCATGTATATATAAGGCTTGAAACAAATAATCAACCTCTAAACATGACTATATTAGTTCCCTACTCCTTGAAATCTATCTATAAGTGAGCCTATTAAAGCTCTAGTAATCAATTTTGTGTTTATTGATTTTTTAAAGGCTTAAGAATGGAAGCTCACCATTAATGGCTTCTCCCATTTACTTTTGGATCATATGGTCAGAATGGTCTAGTAGTTTTAGGTTGTCCTTGGTTCTAGTTTTGATTTCCATCCTGATTTGGTAGTCTATTTTGCTGGTATGAGGGCCTAGCGTGATACTGATTCTGAGGTTGATATAGTCTAGAACTCTGAGCTTGCTGTCTCTTGATAGTTACTAACTCATTTCCTAGGTTCTATAGTTATTTCATAACCTCCTGCAACTCCTTTTAAGTACTAGAAGAAGTTGATGCCTCATTATTGCTTTGATTTCTAGGGGGTGGAATGGGATTCGATTATGGTGTTTGACTAGTTGAAGGAGCTCCCATATCTGGATGGAGAGGCATTGGTGGCCTTTGTGCAAGCTTAAAATACTTGAATCAAACAATTTTTAGATCTAATATCAATGTTATAGGCTATGGGTAAGGTTACAACTCCCATTGATTGGATCATCATGGCTATATCTAAATTTATAGCCTTCAATAAATAGAAGAATGCTCGTTCGGCAGTTGGTTTGACAACTATCAGAATCTTGTCCCATGTTTGCTGGAACTTGAAGTTGAAATCGGTCAACTGTTCATTAAGAGACCTCTTGATTGTTGTCAATTGTTTCAATAAAGACAAATTATCTCCATTTTCCCCAAATTGATTATGGAGGACTGTGCATAAATGATTCCCATTCTAGATAGACCATGTTGTTAGGATTCTAAACCATTGAAAAGATTTACCCTTGAAAGATTATGCTAACAGCTTGACCACAATATCCATTTCATTGATTTCATGAATTGCACATACACTCGCAATGTCCTGGATGTGGTCAATTGGAGTTGTCTGGTTCTCTCCAGTGAAATATGGGATGTTCTTTAGTGCTACAATTATAACTGGATTTTGAGCATTTAGGGAAAGTGGAAAACTTCTTGTGAAGTTAACATATGGATTCAGTTGCGCCATCTTGATTAGTTAGAGAACCGTCATTTATTGAAGGAAAGGTCTATGAGGTGGAGGTGTAGACAAGGTCCTGTTAGGTGGAGATGGTGATCTTTATGGTCTTCTTCCTCTCCTTCCTCTACCTAGTGATAATTGTCAGTAAACAAACAATCCCTCTTCTCGAGTATCAGACCTAGTTCAAATTCTTCTCATGTACTTGGGCAACCTATGCTACAATAGTTATGAATTCTATCCCTTCAGAGTCTCCAAATGTGTTGGGAAATGAGCCTCTAAAGGCTAGATTTTGACAAGTTGCACACCAAACTTGATAGAATAAAAATGAAAATATTGAAGGACATGTGCAATTGATATTCTAGAGGTTGAAAATTGAATTGGAATGAAAGTCTTGAAAACTCGAAAATACAAGACTTTCAAAATTCTAAAAACCTAAAAGCCAAAATTCTGAAATCCCAAAACCTGAAGTTCAAAAACCTTTGAAATTTTGAAAATCAAAATTTTGAAAAACTAAAAATACCCTTTTGAATGTTAGCCCCATATTTATCAACTGGTGAAATTTGGACTTGTTTTGAGTAAGTTGATCCCCTGAAAATTGATTTTAGTGTTCAAACTAAGAGGTGAGAAGTCTGAAATTGGAGAACTTGCAATTCCTAAGTCTGAATTTGATGAAAATTCCTTCAAAACTTGTAGAATGACCTCTTGGTCCCACTATGCATGCCAAAAATGTTGACGTGTAATCACAACACCCCTGAATGTCTACAACTCGATAGGTTGAAACTCTCAATGTGATTGTATAACATGGAGCTTTTCCCAAAGTGTGGGACTTTCAAATTGGGAAAGCTCTCTGAATGAAGGCCAGTTCCTATTCCTATATTTAGGTGAACACATACAATTTGTAGAGGATTTAATCTAAAATCTACTCTATTTTTCCAAGGAGACAGGGTTAAGAAGATGCAAGAAAATAAACCTAAATTAACAAAAAGTGATGCACCAAAGCAATGTTGAACACCTGCTTTGCAATTAAACAAAAACCATTAAAAGTGTAATATAACCACCATGTACAGACAACCGGGATTGGAATGAGAGATTAGGAAGATACAATGAAAATAAGAGAGGGTTGGAATCATCCATTGACTTATTTTATTGCTCCAAGAATTTGATACAGTCCATTACAATGGCCAAGAGGCACAAACTTGCATTACATTTTGAAATGGGAGGTTTGAACTCCACAAATTCACATGTAGACTAGAGAAGAAGGGAGGGTGCAAAGATATTTTTTCTAATCTTTACAAAAATTCCCCTCCTTATAATATATATGAAGAATGAGATAAGGAGATAGAAGAATTTTGAAATCCTACTCCAACCACCCAAGAAATGCATTGAATTCACCTACAACAATTATGGGTTCCATTACAAATCCCATGCCTTCATGTGTTGTTCCTTGTTGGGAAATAAAGGAAGCCCATACTTCATTAATGGTGGTAGGTGAGAAACCTAAGACACTTCAAAAATGGAGAACTATATTTTTAATTTTTAAGAACTCAGTCTTACTAATTTAAAGATATCCAAAAAGTCGAGAGATTTACAAAAAGTCCTCTCTTTCTCAAATCTGATCTTCTAATCAAAATTTATGACCATCTGAAGTTCAAGGTGTCATTCTACAACTGTTGATCTTCCTGCTTTAGAGTCCAAAAAGCATGTAACCTCCGAAACCCCGAAATTCAAACTTTCAGACATCTTCGTTTCAGAAGTCGAAACACTGTTCATCTGCTAAATTTACTTGAGAGTTCCAAAAGTCTGAAACCTGAAAGTCTGATATTTTAGACATTCAATTTTTAGAATTTTGGACATTTTATGCGATTTTCATGTTTTGGGGCTCGAGACTTCCAAAACTCCAAATTCTAAAACCCTGAAAGTCTGAAAGTCTGAAATTTAAGACTTTCAGAATTTGAAAATTCATGATTTTTCTCGCTACTTTTCTAGCACGATTCCCAAAAACTCTGAGATCCCGAAACCCCAAAAGTTTGAAATTTCATACTTTCAGATTTTGAGATTTCAGACATTTCAGCTCCATTTCCATATGCTTCTCGAGGTTCTCAAAACCTCGAAAGTAAAAAATTTCAAACTTTCAGACTTCAGAATTCCAGACATTTTTGTTCGATTTTCCAACTTTGCACCCGAGAGTTTCGAAACCTCAAAACCCGAAAGTCTAAAATTTTGGACTTTCGGAATTCAGAATTTTAGACATTTACGCTCATTTTTTCCCTATTTTTCTCTGAAATGCCAAAAAAGGAAAAACTGAGAAATTTGAGCCTTTCCTCCATTTTTCTGACTTTGCACCCCGAGATCTTTGAAAATCTCCACCTCCGATGTCTGAAATTTCAGACTTTGGAATTCTTGATTCTTTGAAACAGTTCGAGCTCCTGAGTTTCCTTGCAATTTGGACGACCTATTCTAACCATATTCACTCGAATCCAAAAAGCAAGCCTTTATGACTGAAACAACTCCATTTTTCGTTGCGTGTAAGTTCTTGTTTGTCCAATTTTACCTGAGGGGAAAATTGCATAACATTGGTTACCAATTTTAGTCCATTTTCAAAGATTACATGATTTTGTTTTTGGTTTTTTGGATAATTGTATACTTTTTAAATTTTTGATCAATCAGAAGGATTTATGAAATGGAAGATCTCTTGTAAGCACGTGAAAATGTTACAGAGTGAGGAGAATAGGCATCGGGTAGTAGTAACATGCCCCGACAAGAAGAAAAAAGGGCCAAAAGAATCATTTGAAAATAATCATGGCAATAGATAAAAATAAAAGACAAATAGTGCCTAGAAGTGGTTAAAAATGTCCCAGGGTGAAGAGATAAGTGCTAGGTGGTAAATAGTGCCCCAGTGTATCAAAAAATTAATAGAAAATAATTACTTAATAAAAATAATCATTTTTTCTGAAGAGAAGAAGTGTTAGAGTTATCAAGACAGAGAAAACATGCCCCGGGGGCATCACGACAACCTAATATACCCACTTGGGGGGGGGGAGGGTAAATCAATCATGATTAGTTCATTTGTAACAGAGCTGTTGAAAATTTGTACCATGAATGATTGTGAGAGCATTGGAGTGAGGTGATGAGACTTCTAAGGAGAAGGAGACGAGCAGACCACATCCGGGAGTATCTTTAGGCCGTAGTGGATGGACCCTACAAGAGTGCCCTATCCTTACTTTGTCCTTTTAGTATTTAATGACATTTTTAGCACGTTTTAGGCTATTTTAGGGTAAATTTGACATATGTGCGTGCACACATCTGTCAAAAACATGAGTACATGTAGGCGTACTTGTAAAAATATGGGTACACATATGCATTGGGAGGGGGAAATAGAGACGGGCATGTGCACACATCGGCTGACAGGTGTAGGCGTCCGACGGGGTGTGTATGTGTCTTGCGTAGGTAGGGGGTCAGGTGTAGGAAGGGGAGTATGCGTGGATATGGGAGCAAATGAATTGAAATGGAAGCACACACATGCTTTACACATATGTGTTGAAATAGATGTACATGTGTCGAAGCAGGTGTGTATGTGCTAGGTGAAAGTACATAAGTTACTTTTGTAAATAATAAGCTAATAAGTATAGATGAAAATAGACTAGATTGTCATAGAAGAAGTGAAAATTAGTATCTTAGATGAATGAAAGAAGAATTTACTAGAAAACTAGATAAAATTAGATAGAAATGTAACCCTAACACGTGTATCATTTTTTTGTGTGCAACGGATGCTACTCGTTCTCGACACCAAAGAGAGATATGATTGCCTAGCTATGATAGAGGCACATGTTGATGAGGATGATAAGAGGATATTGGATATCCTTCTATATGTCACAGGGCTAGCCTATGTGGCCGATATGCCATAGATCACTCTAGACCAAGGCCTCCTGAAAACTGTAGCTGAGCATTGGCATAACGGGAGTCAGTGCTTCCGACTCCCCACTAGTGAGATTACCATTACCTTAGAGGACGTATGACATATTATGCAAGTCCCCATCCAAGGTGATTTGATTTAGTACATAATTCACTAGCCTAATATTGATCAGTACATTCTAGAGTTATTTGGTATTCTAGCTATACCGCGTCGCGGGATGACAGTGAGATTATCGTGGTGTATAGAGGATCCTAAGCTTGATCGAGTCGTAGTATACCTGATGGATTTTGTCAGTGGGATTTTACTCCCTGAAAAAACTAGAGGTTCATTTCCACTCATCCTTATTGGAGTGATATGCGGTTTGATTGATGACAAGACATACTATTGGAGCCAGTGCATACTGGCACATTTATATTAGGACCTGCACTTGATCACATACTACAACCAGAAGATGGTAAGACCTGCCATGCTGCTTCAAATTTAGGCATGGGACCACATTACTATTGGTCATTTCATAGGTTTACTAAGGGTTTGAGCTCTAGAGGAGACTTTATCTATGGGATGGGTTCTAATTGGTGATGACATGTGGTTGCATATGGGAGACACCTACCATTACTGCCGAGAGTTGGATGACTTACAAAAGGCCTCAATAGTATGGAGGTCATATAGATATTTCCAGTGGCCTAAGGATGGCCTAGAGTTAAGTATAATGACCGTGGATCATTTTATGTTGGCTAGCCGCAGCTATATGTGAGAGTTTTACAGAGTTGATCGATGCCAGAGATAGTTTGACATTACACAGGAAGTACCGGGGCAAGATATGTGGTATGGTCGTAGGGCATGAGGGTATTTTGACATGGGGCCACAGATCACCAAAGACAAAGCCCTGGCTAGCTATTTATAGGTGGTTCCAGCTCAGTGGGTACCTTTGAGACAAGTCAGGGATCCGAGTTGTACATGATAAAAACTACACAATAATAAAACACCAAATATTATAATTTAGAAATAGAATTCATTTGATATATCTTTACATAGATGGAGCATACAATTTATAATGTTTGATCTCCTAAAAAGGTGGAGTCAACACTCATCTTTAAACCCTATAATCTCTCTCCATGAATCTCTCAGATTTATCCCTAGGATATCTCTCTCATCCCTTTATTATCTTACACACCAAAATAGCTATGCGAGTTACTCTCACAACTCACCCAAATACTAATACTAACTATTACAACTATATAATCAAAATGAGTTCCATAAATTCATTATTAATAATATTATAATTTATTAATAATGTCACAATATATTTGTAACATTCACTCCCGCATTGTTAACATTATTAATTCCCAATACACACTCCTCTAATGTTGACATTATAGAAATAACAATCACACTTCCTTCTGTAGCTTGTCACCCATGCGTGCTCATGATCTAGATGGTTTTGTAGGTCAACCAACAACCTGAAATAAAGGATGGTTTTTTAGGATAACCAACAACCTAAAATAAAGGATGGTTGTAGAGGACAACCAAAAAACCAAATATCATGTTGTTGCTTTTCCTTTGTTCTTTCATATGTCCACTATGTCTTTCCTTCAAGGAATAATGTAGGAACCACTACTTACTGAATAAAAACTGAATAGAGGGAGAATTGAACATTGAGACCATGTTCCAATTCCCCCCCTCAATGTGAAAATTTCACTTATTCAAACATGAACTATGAAATCATATTGCAAATCTGAAAAAAAGGAAAACACACATACACACACACACTGCCACCACAGCTTTGTGTGGCCCCTTCATTCGTGACTGATGAAATGTCACTGATTGACCTCCAACCTCTATTTCCTCCATCCTCCAGATAATGCACTCTTTACTTAATACAAGAAGTCTTCATCACTTTGTTGAGCATTTGTTTCCTCATTATCAGAGTGGGTAGACTTCATATCCCAATCACTTTCTTCGTCTCTTTTTTCATAAATGAAGGCTTTATCCTTCAATTTACCATCAAGTAAATGTTGTGCTCTTTTCTTACAATACATAATACCATGTCTAGGATTATTACAGTAGTGAAAAATAAAATTTCATTGACCTTGGGAGGTTGATTTTTGTTTAAAAGAAGGCTTGAATCTTACTTTTAGATATATGATTTGTTTCTACCATACATTTCAGTTTCTTCTAGATCAATCTTCTTGGTTCTATTTTCTTCTTCTATTAGAGAAGAAATTAAATCCTCTAGACTCAAATTTATTTTTCTCAAAGTGAAGACCATATTAGAATAGCTAGGAGGCATGCTATTAAGTAATACTGCTTTTGCATCATCATCAAGCACATCAACTTTGATTCCATGCTAATTGATTTGAAATAGAACAAAACTTACTTGATATGTTCGACCATACTTTTTTCCTTCCTCCATTTTGAGTCCGAACAAAATTTTATTGAGTGCCATTGTTGCACTCTCTGCTTGTAACTCAAATAGTTTTCTCAATGCCGTCCAGAACAAATGTGATATCTTTGTTAGATTTATGTGATGCAGGTAGGCGCCAAATAAACCTAGGCTAATAATCTCCATTGCTTTTCGATCATTGCTTTCCCATTTTGCTGCTTCATCTACGTCATATGGTTTCTTGATTTTTCCTTCCACAATCTCCCATATATCTTTGTTAATTAGCAAAAATTGAGTTCTAATCTGCCATGTATGGAAATATTTGCCTTCAAATTTTTCAATTCGATTCAACTTGTCCACGTCGATTTAAGGAATTGGATGTTAGTTTTAACTGAAAATGCGTTCGTGACGAAAATATTTTAAAAAAAATTATTTTTACAATTTTTGATGACTACAAAATGACCATGATTTTTTTTTGAGAAAGAACAGACAAAGCACAATTATGTGCAAATATGATCAATGCAAAGAGCTTGAAAAAAACACAAATTAAAAAAATCATCTCAATATGAGTTACCAGCTAAAATTTATGACAACTACAAAATTTAAATCCAACTTCTTTCTGGACCCCTTTCCAAAAATGGAATTTTTTTTATACTTGTGTTTTTTTTCACTGAATCTAAAAATGACAAAAAATGAATAAGAAGAGTTGTAACTCACTATTTCCACTATTGGAAGAAACAAAGTACGATCTTTCCTACATAATATAAGGATCTCCAAATGGTTGTTACATCACCCAATCAGATCCTAGGGATGTTGAATTCCATGAATGGCCAGAAATTTCATATCAGTCTCTACGCCTTTGTCTTTAACTGATCTATTACTTGTGCATCATATAGCATTATTTCTAGCTACAACGAGGACACTAGAAATAAAGATGGTGGAAAAAAACCAGTGTAACTCCAGTTGGTTCCACGTATAGGATTAACCAGGAAATGTCAATATAGATCTAAATAAAGGCAAAGATAGAAAATACACGCAGATTTCCATGAAGGGTCAACTTGAATGATGGGTATCACACTGAAATTTAGACTACAAAATCAGGAAGCATGTTATTACAAGAAATATGTGTCTACACATAGAGTGACAGCTGTTGGAATCCATAAAACTATACATATCTTCTCCACATAAATGAAAAAGTCTCAACGATTCCAAAATTTCTAGATCAATCCACTTCTATAGATCTATCCACATGAATTCTATCTTTTCATTCTTCAAGAATTTTATCTGCTACTTCAATAATTTGACATCTATTTCATAGTTTGAACTTGACGTGAGAAAATTATTATCTCCTTTTCACCAATACAATGGTTAGGATATACTACAGATTCATAGTTGGAGTATAATACATGAATTCATTCTCTCATCATAGCCCAAGACTAGAGATTGCTTTGATACCACTGATAAAAACTACACAATAATAAAACACTGAATATTATAATTTAGAAACTAAATTCATTCGGGATATCTTTACATAGATGGAGCATACAATTTATAGTGTTTGATCTCCTATAAAGGTAGAGTCAACACTCATCTTCACCTATAATTTTTGTCCATGAATCTCTCAGATTTATCCCTAAGATATATCTTTAAATCCTTTATTATCTCACACACCAAAATAGCTACGTGAGTTGTTCTCACAACTCACCCAAATGCTAAAACTAACTATTACAACTATATTATTAATATGAGTTATATAAAATCATTATTAATAATATTACAATTTATTAATAATGTCAAAATATATTTGTAACACTACACTAGAGTATGCTTCATGGTACCACATAGTTTTACCTCATTGATTGATGATTCTAAGAGCAACCTATGTGGTAGGAGTGAGAGCACCTCTAGTTGGGCATCCTAACAGTGGTGATGAGGGTGGTGGTGACAGTGGAGGTGACGATGATGATGATGATGATGATGACAATGATTCTTTCGACAACCAACATCATGATGGGGGTGGGGGATAGGGTCCTCCACTATAATAGCTACATAAAAAGGGGCCTAGACCCAGATAGAGATAGATTCCCTAGGATCCTGATATACAGTTTCTTCCAGTAGGCATTCCAATGGGGATATATGTCCCATTAAAGTAGGTGTTTCCGTAACACAGTCCGCCACCTCATGCTCTAGGTGGTGACGATGGACAGTTAGCTATGCTTCAACAAAAACTACAAGTGGCAATAACCATTTAGTTATAGGTGGAAGCTGAGAGATATTAGGATAGAGCACATCTACATGTCATAACAATAGAGAGAGAGAGACTAGGTGAGAGCCAAGGTTGCTCAGGGTGGGGATAGAGGAACATGACAACAGATTAGGCAGCTAGCAGCACAGGGTTCTCAAATATTGATCCTTCTACATCAGGCACATGCATGTACACATGCACAGGGTGTCACTATGTAGTGGGACCAGGCCCAGGCCTAGGTGCAGGGTATTACTATTCAGAGAGGTTAGACATGGGCCCAGGTCCAAACTATTACAATGGATAGAGATCGACAGGCAACCAATTTGAGACATGCCCATGCTGATATGGGTAGACTGATAGGGGAGTGAGATTCTACTGTACAGGAAGCCACTACTTTTGGGGATACAGAGATGATTCAAGACATCATGAGATCCAATGGTGAGGCCTCATATTACAAGTCTACCTACCATTGTGCAGTTCCAATAGGGGAGCGGGTTACACCATTTAATAAACTAGATGTGTGTAGGATAGGCTCTAGATCATGGAGTTCAGTGTGGTTGGTTAGATTAGTACAATAGATAGCTGGACAGAAGGGTGGTACACCTGGAGCTAGCCCATCACATAAGCAGTCGTTTCATCCTCCAGGTCATGGACCAGAAAACCCTGGAGAGGGCGAGAGTCATAGTTGACTCTCTCTTTTTGTACTCACATATGTATGTATACATGCCTCTTATGAAGGATAATTTTGATCAATGTATGTAATAATGTATCATTTTTGAATATGCCTCTTGATGAAGGCTCGGTTTTGATTCATGACCTTTAGATGGAAGATTTTGTATTGATGATGTATATATTATTGTGAGAAAGATATTTACATATGTATATATATGGACATTCGATGGTTTATATTGTCAGGTTTTTAAATGCTCTATGATGATGATTCACATTTATAGATGTATGATGAATATATCATGGTGATGTATGATTTTCATTTCCTATCTATATTTCAAGTTAGATAGTGATGTTGTACCACATGTTTTTATCTTGATGATATATCTTTAGATAATATCATATGTTTTGGACACGAGATATTCAAATAGATGTTAGCATTTGGGATGATATTAGATGAAATTGGTACGGGGGGATAGATTTTTGATCATGTGTAACCCCTCTTCCTCCCATTGATGATGCGATATGTGAAGATTAGCTTAGTACACATGTATGATGTAAAACTTAGCATTTTTGTATATATGATGTATTAGATGATGTTATATATGATGAATGATAGATAATAGATGTGATAACAAACAAATGTGTAGTAAACAAACACACAAAAAAAGTTAACAAAACTAAAAAAATATACACTTGTAAAACCACACAACAATATGAAACTATAAATGAACTCATGCAAATTTTAACAATAGATTAAATTAGTATCCAATCTAAGTAAGTAAAATGAATCCTAATAGAAGCATGCAGAAAACGATCAAAACATATCGATATTTTACAAGTATGAAAGCCTACAAATGAATACAATCAGACACATAATTAAATCAAATGATATTCAATCTAAGGTAAGAAAATGAACCATACTTTAAACCCTACAACGTGAAAAGATACTTATAACCAAAACTATAAAAACCTTTAACTAAAAGTAATCTAATCACTACCTTGTTTTTGTGAGACAAAATTGATATATTTTATATTATTTTTGATGTTATCTTGAAATATAAGTTTTCAAGGCTGTTGTTCACATTATTTCTTGATTTTTTCTTAAGATAATGTTATGAATTTTGTGTGGCTTTGTTTCTAAGGGGGGGTTTTCTGAATGTTTATATTCTTTTTGTATCTTTATTTGAGTGTTTTTATATTTTCTAAGGTCTTGTTTCGAAAGCAGTGTACAAGCACAAAGAAGTGTGGATGCCCCTAGCGTGATGTGGGAATATACAAAAGGAAAAATACCACGTGTATATGTTTGAGAAAGTGGAATATGAAGGTTGCTCTAGCATTAGATGGGAATATAAAAAGGCAACTCCTTTACGCAAATATAATAATAAACAAACCAAATCACAACCTAACAAAGTAGACTCGGTAGGGTTCCTAGAACTAACAAGGGAAACTAATCCTAGATAGTGGTGAGAATTACCCATCTAGATGTAAGAATAGCTTGTGACCAAAGAATCCTGTTTGAGAACCAAGAACTGGTTTTCACCCAAAGACCTGCCCAATGCACCATAATTACGTGGTTTTCACATGTGGATGATCTTCTTTTTATTTATATTTCTTTATTTTCTAATTTTTTGCTTGTTTTTTCCTTTTTTTCTACTTTTAAGGTATTTTTTGGATATTTACACCATACCTAAGTGTAGAACCGCTTGAGATGCATGACATTCATAGGTTTTGGAAGCTCTTAACTATATGAGTATTCCAGTTTATAAGCTCCTTATCCATATTTAACAACCACCACGTAAGGTCCAATCCAGTTAGCCTCAAATTTACCTTTCTTTTCTCTGTCATTGACAATGTTCTTCTGATTTTATTTTAGAACAAGATCACCTACATCGAATTCACGATGAATGATCCTCTTGTTATATCCTCTTGATATTCTATTCCGGAAAACCTTTAGTTGATTAAGCAATCTCATATGCTTTTCATTCAAAAACTCTAGCTTTGCTAGCCGAGAAACTATAGAGTCTTCTTCCTTATCAAGATAGTCTTGGAGTGATATTCTCAAGGAGGGAAGCTTCACTTCCAAGGGTATGATGGCTTCAATGCCATAGACTAGTGAATACAGGGTTGCACCAGTAGGAGTGTGGATGGAAGTTCGATAGGCCCAACGGGCAAGATGTATCTATAAGAGCCAATTAAGAACAATCTTACTTACCATTTTCTCCATGATCCATACAAGAGTTTTATTGGTAGCCTTGTCTTGCCCATTACCTTGGGGTTAATAGGGGTAGACCATTTGAGTTTTATTTTACAACATTGACATAATGTTTTGACCATTTTATTATTGAAGGATTTATCATTATTAGTGATTATCGTGGAAGGAATGCCATAGTGGAAAATAAGGTGATTCATAATGAACCTAAAAATTTGCGCACCAGTGACATAATTAAGAGGAAAAACCTCTACCCATTTAGTAAAATACTCGGTGGTGGTGATAACGTGGGTATTACCATTTGATGAGGTGGGATGGAGCTTCCTTATGAGATCTAGGCCCCACCTGGAAAATGGCGAAGGTGTTGTGATAAGATGTAAATCCTGTGATGACGCATGCATTAAGTTTCCATACTTTTGGCATAGCTCACATTTCCTTAAAAAATCACAATAGTCTGCTTCCATGGTGGGACAATAATAACCCACCCTTAAGAGATTCTTAGCAAAGACCATACAACTAGTGTCCACTCCACAAATATCTCCATGCACTTCTTTAATAGCATAGAATTATTTTGTAACATGCAAACAATGAAGAATATTACCATCGTAGCCATGATGATAAATGGTGCCTCCTACGAGGGTGTAATGGGATATACGATGGATAAGAGATTTCTTCTCAGAATGGGTAATGTTCGGGAGAAATGTGTCATCTTGTAGGTACTTAAATATAGGGTCATACCAAGGGGATAAGGGACCAACAGTTTCACATTCCAAACATAACTCTGGAATATCATATGCGGGTACTCGTAAATGCTCTACAAAGAATGAAATTTTACTTGCTTGAGGTGGAATCAGTAATAGTGAGCCGATAGTAGCCATGACATCTACTGATCTAATGTGTGACCTTGGTTTTTGTTCAAAAATAATTTGTATAAAATATTCCTTCAAGGTTTCAACTAATTTCTTGTATGGAATAAACTTTTCATCTTTAACCTTATACTCATCATTAAATTGTTTAATAATAATTTGGGAGTCACCAATGACTCGTAGCTATCTAATATTCCAAGTTATAGCTAACTTGAGGTCAACAATGAGCGCTTCATATTCTGTAATGTTATTAGTGCATGGAAATCCCAAACAAAATTCCCTTGGAATAACCTCCCCTGTGGGGGTGATGAGTACGAATCCCACTCCCGATCTATGGAAGGTGAATGATCCATCGACATGGACTTGCCACTCCATGGAATCTTCAACATACATCATGGATGCATTTAGCAGATCCAGATACAAAGGTTCCATCCCTGGCAAAGGAGCTTCTACCAATTGATCAGGCAATAACTTTCCTTTTAACGACTTCTGGTTAACAAACTCAATATCAAATTCACTTAGGAGAATGATCTAATTAGCCATTTTTCCTGTAAGGGCAAATTTGGATAAGAGGGACTTGAGAGGGTCAACTTTGGATATTAGCTTGGTATTATTGTTAAGGAGACAATGACGTAGTTTTTGAAAGAAAAATAAAACTTCCTGGAAAGTCTTTTCAATTTGTGGGTAATTCAGTTCATAGGTAATCAAGGTGTGACTAAGGAAATAAACCACACTTTCTATATGGTTTAGGTCATATTGGGCAAGCAGTGAACAAATATAAAATTGGGTAGCTGAAATTTATAATAGGAGAGGTTTCCCTAGGGAAGGCGGCATATGTATGGGTGGGTTGACAAGGTACTGTTTAAGTAGTGCAAATGCCTTTCGATAGTCTGGTCCCTAGTTGAATGTAACATCCTTCTTGAGGAGATGTGTAAATGGATAGAACTTATCTGCAAGCTATGAAATGAAGTGATGGATTTCCTGTATCTTTCCTTGTAAACGTAATAGTTGTTTGATATTTGTAGGTGGAGGCATTAATGTGATAGCTGTAACCTTTGTAGGATCTAACTCTATTCCTATACGTGAAACAATGAAATCTAGGAGCTTCCCTTATAAGATGCCAAAGACACACTTCTTAGGGTTCAAACACACTTTGTAGTCTCAGAGACACTGAAAAATACGTCTCAGCACTTCAATGTGCTCTCCTCTGATTTTGGATTTTGCTAAGATATCATCAACATAATCCTCCATGATGTCATTCATCATGTCATGGAAGATGACACTCATTTCCCATTGATAGGTGTCCATGACATTCTTGAGTCTGAAAGGCATGACCTTGTAAAAAAATGTTCCCCAAGGGGTGATGAGATTCATCTTATACTGATCTTCCTCTGTAATTTGGATTTGGTTATAACCAGAAAAAACATCCATTAAGGATAACATTTCATAACCAGTATAATCAACAATCATGTCAATATTAGGAAAGGGGAAGTAATCTTCGGGACATGCTTTATTGATGTCACGGAAACCGGTGCAGATTCTTATGCCTACCAACTTCTTCTGAACTAGGATTATACTTGATATATAATCCAAATAGTCAATTGGTTTGATGAAATCAACAGCTAATAACTTTTCAAGTTCTTCTTTGACATATAGTGCAACTTTGGGGTGCATCTTTCTCAACTTCTGCTTGATGGGTTTGGCATCTGGGTGTAAAAAAAAGGTTGTACACGACCAAGTATGGGTCCAAACTAGGCATATCTACATATGATAATGTAAATATGTGTACATATTATTTTAATAGTTCCACAAATACCTTTTGTTCTTGAGCTGAGAGTGAATCTCACAACTTTATCATTCTAGGTTCGTCTTCTGAGAAAATGTTGACACTAATCGTTTCTTCAACAAACATTTTGGAAGCATCTTCCATCCATGTAGGATAAGGGGAAGAGTAAGATCAACCTTGATAGGAGGTGTGAGATCATATTTATAAGGATATTCTACCTTTTCTATGATTTCTTCATTCTGCCTATCTACTAGGGTCTCAAAACGCTTATCACAATGAGACTTATAGTTGCTCTTCCCATAAGGTTTCCCTAACATATACTTATTCTTTCTTACAACCTTCTTACTCAAGTGTATACACATATCTGATTCTTCTTTGAAGTATGTGTAGACATCTAGTTTGATCACAAATCCATTTTTGTGATCCCCAGTCAGAATAGAATCCCTGAGTTCCATGAATTCTGTGAATGCCTCATCATTTTCAAAGAAATCGAGTGGCACATGAAATTTTTGATCCCAATTTACAAGTTCTGGATATATAAGGGCTACTTAATAATTGGTTTAGGAATTTGATCTGGATAAGGTAAAATAGCTAAATCAAGGAATATGTTTGTGGAGGTAGTATCCTCATAGAGGCTACATTGGGAATCTGCGTCATAATCTAAATGAGATGAGTTGTCCTCACATTCAGAAGAGGGGGCATCAATCTCAAAGGGTGGATCATCATAAGGTCTAATTCAAAGACCATGTTTGTTGGTTTTGAAATGAGGAATGGGTATGGGTTATAATAATCCTTTTGCATTGATACCACATCCAAACCCATTGTAACCCATGATATACATCATGCGGTGGCCTTTGACATACTATGGGGCCTGGTGGCATGAGGCCATAGTACCTTGGGGTACTCTTCTAGTGGGATATTATAACATATTTTACTCAGATAAGAGACCACTAGGAATGGATATCTCAAAGGGTTCAGGGCATCTATCTCTAGTGATTTTGAATTGAAAGTAAGGTTTTCCCCATGTCCTGGGTTATACTGAGATATATGATATCGGTAAGGCCTACTAAAGAGTAAAATTCTCACTCGGGTCATATTTTACCGATGTTTCCTCCCATGATGAGAAAGGGTTGACCAATGAAGGAAATTTCTGATTACAAGGAGTGAGTGTGTTTAGATCCACACGTTCTTTTTCAGCTTCTATTTGTAAAGGAACAACAATATCCATAGAAAGACATTCATAGGCCACACAAGAAAAACAGTGCAATGCCATACAATGTGTGAATGGATCTGGATCACCCTTAATGGTGATTATCTGTCCTCCAAAGCACATCTTGATACACTGATGGAAGATGGAGGGAATAACCTACATGGCTTGAATCCATGGGCATCCCAAGAGCGTGTTATAGTGAAGATCTAGGTCAAGGAAATGGAAAGTTGTATCGTGACATGTCGGCCCCACTTCCATAGGAACTACTATAATACCTGTTGACTCATGTTTCTCATTATCATAATATGTGATTGTAATATTTTTATCCCCTAGGTATTTTTTTGAATGGCCCAACTGTTTAAACAGCTTTAAAGTGTAAATATTTAAACTAGATCCACCATCCACAAGTACTCTCTTGATCTTACGACGAGTAAAAAATACTTCTATGTATAGGGTTAATTTGTGCTCTGGGTCATTACACAGGATTGTAGTGTGATCAAAATTTATTTGATCATTGGAATAAAGGTGTGAAATCATCACTTGAAGGTGAAAGGGATATACATCTGTGGAGACTCTTGAACTATGTATTGTTTTATACAATATGTTTTTATGAGCAGTAGATATTTTGAGGAAATGTAAAATTGATATCCTAGTGGGTGTTTTCTCTAATTGTTCTATTAAATCATACTAACCTTCCTAAGGGATAATTAGGGGATGTGGTATGATCAAATGACCGTGCCATGTCCTTATTGCACAATATTTTTCTAAGATCCTAATAGTATTAATATGTTCATTAGATGAACGGATAAATCCTATAAGGGAATTAAAGGGACTATCATTAGTTGGATATAAATAAGCAATAGTCCTATATTAATTGGAATTTTGTCCATGATCTGGCTTCCTTTTCTTCTTATCAGCATGGTTAGGAAATGGCTCTTAGAATATTCCCATTTTCTCATTGGGACCCTATCATGAGTCAGGGGGTGAATGTACGACGATTTTTCCCTCTTCGATGAGGTCTTGTATATAATGTGGTAGTCTCAAGAACCTATCCATTTTGTGTCCTTTAACACGATGGAAATCACAATATTCATGCTCTTTGAACCATTCAGGTTTTAGATTATTCTTTGGATATTATACTATCCTAGTTGGGTATTGCACCATGTTGACCATATCTAACTGTTTAAGTATGGCAGATAGTGATTCTGTTAGTGGCGTAAACATATGTTTTGTAGGTGCCTTTGCATGAGGTCCTTGTAAAATATTTAAAAGTGGACCATTATGTATGGTTTCGAATCTTTTGGAGTCTGTACTACCGTTGTCAACGACATGTTTGTTTTTGTTGAAGAATTTTGGTTTATGTGAGGGTTTTCTTTCACGTTTTACCTTGATGAATAATTTAAGTTTACCATTCATGATGAGATCCTTTTTGATTTGAATACCTTTCTCTTTAAATTCTTCGAAGTTAGAGCTGTAGTGCATTTGTAAATGAAAGGCTATCTCTGGGTTTATGTTAGGAACGAATATGCTCACTAACTATTTTTCTGGCAGGGTACAAGGGAAATGGCTTCCCAATCCATGCCATTGCTATAAGAAGCTCGAAAAGGTCTTTTTAAGCTTCAGTTTTGCATTACAAATGTCGTTATTCATGATATCATTCTCCATATTGAAGGAATAATGTCACACAAATTTTTCCACTAGTGCGGGCCATGTTGTAATGGATCCCTTAGGTATACTAAAGAACCATTCTAATGCTAGTGCTCCTAGGTTGCGAGAGAATAGTTGTATTAAGAAATTATCACTATACACAACCTCTTTACAAGCCATGTAAAATTCCTTGATGTGATCATGAGGATCACCTTTTATTTTATATTTATCGTACTTAGAAATGCCAAAATGTTTTTGAAAATGATTTTCACAACATTTCCTTAGCAAAGGGGTAAGGACATAGTTATTCATATAAGTACTTCCTACTTTGTCCTACGCTACCTTCATGTAACTTAGTAAGTGTGTTCTTCATTAATTGTAACTCCTATTGAATGAATCACTCTTTTGTAGGTGATATTTGTCTATTTACCTTAGCAACTTTAAAAGTTATGTCATCATACGGACCAAAGTGAAACTCACTAGATTTAATTTTGAATTTTTGTTTATTCAAGTTCCTACTCGAAGAGCCTAAGTTTGCTAATTTTTGACTTGGTTTCAATATTTGTTTTTGAAGAATATCTTCTTAATCTAGGGGATCATCTTCCTTGTCAAACTTAAGAGGAAGTGAGCATTTGCATTCATGCTCAATTTTTACTTTACGTGAATCCTTATAATAATGTTTTTGTTAATCACCAATTGGTTTTGATGGGTTTTCTTCAACATTTTTGAGATGTTTTCTGGAAGTGGAAGCATACCCTATGCCAAAAGGGTTATCCATGTCTAAGAGGGATGGTCGCTCTTTTGTTTTAAAGTTAATGGTCCTAGTCTCCATTTCACATTCTTGTGGAAGCTTAGCTCCTAAGTCTATGACTCTTGCAATTACTTGATCTTTGTTATAATAAAGGATCTCGTCAAATCGAACTAGGTCTAACTTATGTTGTTCCTCAGAAGAATCAAATTCTTCTCCTCTATAATCGAATAATGGTTCTGTGTCTTTGACCTATGAAAAGCGAAGTGCTAAGCTATTACCACTGAATGGGAATGATGCAAAAGGATTTTCTTCTAAGTCACACTCGTTTGGTTTAGATTCCATTTTCGTGATACTTCGAATTACTAATCAAATTTATATTAGGTTTCATCTAAATGATTTCAAAGTGTTATGTAACCTAGGCATATGTTTTGTAAGTCGTCTGACGGCCAAAATATCCTAGTGTGTTCTAGATGTAATACTAAACAACCGTTATCATTCAAAGAACAATCATATGAACATTCTAGTAAGTCAAGTAACCACTCAAATTGTCATTTAGTAAGACAACACCCTAAACTATGATTCCAACAAAGGGCTCAAGGTAGATAGTGACAATACCCTATTAATACATAGGTCAAGTTAGAGTACTAAGAAGGCATGAGTACCAAAGGGATATTGACATGATCTCTCCACAAGATATACTAAGACCAACTTAAATGCTGACGAAACCTAAGTTTTTTTTTATATATGGAAGTTGCGAATGTGGATCGCGTAATAAAACTATCTTGACACATTAACCTAGCACACAAGTTGTTAGTATCAAGATGATGTTATCACGGTATACACAAGGCAATATCGAAACTCTTAAAAGACTTAGATGACATTGGAACTGAAACCAAGTATAAGTATATTAAGAAGTTATTTATTTGTGGGAACAATATAATAGTACAATAAAGGGACTTACACCAAGTTCTCTCAAAATTGAAAACATGATGTAAGTATAAAAATTGTATAGCTAGAATGTGATGAAAAATAACAACTTACGGAGAAATAATGATGAACCGAAATTGTAGCAATGAATATGATATTGAAATCAAGATTGAAGGACTATCAAAGATACGAAAAACGTATTTACACACTTTATATGTTTAACAACCCAACCGCAAACATGTATGGGCATAAATAGAAAAAAAATGGTGAATATTTTCCTTGATAAGACTCACGGGGTATGCCTCCTTATTTCTCTAAATGGGCAGCGAGAATGCAAGGGTATAGATAAAAAGATGAAAATAAACTAAGCACGTCTTGGGAAAAGTTTCACCTTGTCTGAAGGTGAGAAAGAATCCAAGATAAGTGATACGTCATTTAATTTTGTGATGAAAGAGACTTAGATCTAACTTCAGTGCACTTTTTTCCTTATTCAAAAAAAAAGGTTCAGACTCCAAGTAAGTCATCACTTCGTGATGGCCTGACAAGATGCAACAATGGACTAGTAATGTGGGATTTGGAAGAAAAAATGGTTTTCCTAATAAGATCACTCAACTAGGTGTCAACAGTTTGTCTAAATGTGAGCTCAATTTACCCAAAAAGTCATACTGATTAGTTTGGGAGTATCTCACCTTTACTTTACCCCCTTCTGATATAATGAGAAACTAGTGCGTTCAGTTTTATCGTCACTAGGGTCGTGATATAGAAAACTTTTACTCTAACTTACACTTTAAATTTCTAGTTAAGTGGGTAATTGGAGTGCTTCCTATTTCATTCATGAGCTTACTCAGCGGTGGATTAATTTGGGGTTCCTAGAACCACCCCCATTGTTATAGCTTAATGTGTTATGCCAAAGGGGTTATGTTCTAGTTGAGTGGATAAGGATGTACCCTTTTCTAAAATCTACAATAGTGTGATGTGAAATGGTGTGTTTTTTATCTTGCTTAATTTAATGTTGTTTTAAGTAGCAGACTATTTTGTCAACCTGTAAACACGTATTAGTGGGTTTCATTTTGTGACTCCTTTCTTCAACAAATGTTTTTGGTCTTATATGTAGATGGTTGGTAATTTTCCACAAAATATCATGATATCAAAAGAGAGTTTTCATGTTGATTTTGAATCCTAAGATCACCAAAATGAGTGAAGGAAGAGCATACACAATGCGGAAACTCAACTAAAACAAGTTTATGGAAAATACATTAAGTGTTTTTTCATAATTTTGATTTCATTTTAACCAATTTTGAAACATAAACCCTTTTAGGAAGCATAAAGTAAGTGTTTTGAAAGCAATAAGAATATTTTTATAACTATTTTTTATTCCCAAGATCACCTAAAAGGTACGAGGGAAGAGTATACATACTTCAAAAATCTCTTTCTAACTTAGAAAAATGAAACACTTAAACTACATTAGTAAAAAATAAAAAAGAAACATGAAATCACTTTCTATAACCTGCGAACAACTATAAAACCTAAAAAAAGTTGATCTTACAGCTTGAAGAGAAATTCCAACTTTTAACTCAAACACCCGTGCACCTAGAACAATGCATGCGTGTCCTTGCTAACAGATACATGTCCATACTGACATGTAGACATAATATCAATTTAGGATAGTAAGGTCCAACACCTGTGCGGGATGAGAGATAGGTATGCTAGGGTCTGAATAGAGACACCTCCTTCTTGATGGATATACCCACAAGATAAAAGATATATCAACATAGTATGCCGAAAATACACCTGTTGCATCCAGAGGAACATGGGTACATGTGATAGTTAAATGGAAACATGTTGACAATTTGACGAGGTACGTGGCCCTTTGTAAATGACATATCAGTGAAAAATATGACCAGAAAGGTGTGCACGACTAGTTTGACAGGTGTGCTAGTGTTTCAACAGAGACATTCCCATCCAGGAAACTTGTGTATACCCCCTGTAAAACCTACAAAATTCACGGAAATGAATAATTTCAACAGTCAAATAGATTAGTTATTAATTGAAGAAACTTATTTCTAGTTTAGACCCACAAAATATGCATGAATAAGGATGATTTAGCTTAAGAAATTAAATCAAGTGAATAACAAGCTATTTCTCCTAGAAAAAATGAAATTGACCTTGAAAATCTTTGAAAAGGGTCTTATAGAACAATGGAGTATGTCCCACTAGGCATGCCAAATGTGTGCAATGAAAAGTTTGCAAATGATACGAAAATGGGGTAAGAAATTCCAAAGAAACCCCAAAAGCTTTGGAACAAACAACTCAAATGACCATCAAAATAGAGATAAGTAAGAGCTACCTATTTGCATTCATATATAAAGCTCAAAACAAACAATCAACATCTAAACATGACTCTATTAGTTCTCTAGTCCATGAAAGCTATCTATAAGTGAATTTATTAAAGCTTTAGCAATCTGTTTTGTGTTTATTGATGTTTCAAAGGCTTAAGAATGGAAACTCACCATTAATAACTTCTCCCATTTACCTAAAGCTTTGAATGGATTAGAAAATAACAAGTAAATAGCTCAAATAAACTATGAAATGACTCTAAAAGACTTAAGCATGACCTAAATTAAAAAAGAGAGAGAGAGAGAGAGAGAGAGAGAGAGAGAGAGAGAAAATGAGAGAGAGAGAGAGTTATTAGGAAAATGTGGGAGGGTTATCCCTTTATTTATAGTTTTGGATTTGAGAAAAAGGATGTTTTGGATGCATGTGGGAATAAAAAGGAGTCAAACAATTGATTTTTAGAAAAACATATTTAGAGGTGTGAACAGGATTTTAGGAAGCTAAGTGACTATTTAGAAAGGTAAGATATTTGTTTTAGAAATTCAAATCCTCTTTACAAAGTCAATAAGAGGGTTAATTAACCTAAACAAGGTTAATTAAAGGGAAATAAGCTTATAGAAGCTGGTAAGAGAGGGATTAAATTGGTTTAGGGTGTTTAGAAAAGGTTAGAAAGGGTATTTTACTAGCGTAGTGTAGTAAATTAATACGAGACTAGGATAGTTAGTATGATCTTAGTAATAAGATCATGTAGACCAATTTATAGGTGTCTACACCAGCTATGCACACTGCTTCACTCCAATAACTATTAGGAATTATTAATTCATTCAACATAGTCTTGTTCATTTCTTGCATGGTCATGTTCTTTCTTTCAACCATGCCATTTTGTCGAGGTTTCCTAAAAGAAGAGAATTGTCTTTGTATTCCATGTTCTTTGCAATAATCATAAAATTCATTAGACTAAAATTCTCCACCCATGTCTTATCTTAAGAATTTTATTTCGGTGTTCTTCTCATTCTCTACAATTGCTTTGAAGGCTTTGAATATGTCCAAGGCTTCTGATTTGTGTATTAAACAATCTACCCATGTTATCCTAGTAAAATCATCTATTAGGATCATGAAATACTCATATCCTTACATGTTGACAATCCTTGTAGCCCCCCACAAATCTGTAAGAGTCAACTCTAAAGGGTGAGTAGTTGAATAGTCTTTTAATTTGAATGACCTTCTTGTTTGTTTTTCATGTAGACAAGAATTGCACATAGAATCTGTTGGTTTTACAATATTTGACATGTTTCTAACTCCATCTTTAGCACTCGATTTCATAATATTTTCAAAACTTATATGTCCTAATCTCCTATGCCATAACTAGCTGTCATCAAGTTTGCTTGCAAAACATTTTTCTCTATTTACCTCTTTGAGAACATACATATTGTTTTCTTAGTCCTTTTTTCTTTTCCAACTTTCTTTATTGATTTTCCATCATTAATTTTACACCCGTTATCATTAAAAATCATATTTGAGCCTTGTTTACACATTTGGATAAGACTTAACAAGTTGTGTTTGAGCCCTTCCATATATAGAACATTTTATGTGAATGTTTTTCCATTGTCAAGACTGAGAGTTCCCTTGCCCATAATATTTTCTGAATTATTATCACCAAATCTAACAACACCTGATGCATTATTTGAAAAAGAAATAAATTTTTATTTTTCACCTGTCATATGAATGGAGCAACCATTATCAAAGTACGAAATCATTCCCTCATCTTACACATGGAAGACATTTTGAGCTATCATTCTAACATCTTATTTCTTGTTTGATTTATATTTCACAACATATATCCACTTCCTTTGTTTGGGTGTTTGTGAGTTGTACATGCTAGCTATGTGAGCCTCATTTTGGAAGTTTTAGCACACAGGATTATGACTTATTCTTGTATGCTGCAGGTTTTGTTTTCTCCTATTTCCTCTAGCATTTATTCTACATTTTTTTATCTTGGTGACCAAACATGTTACAAGAAAAACAATAACCATAGACAGAATGAGAGTACCTCATATCTTATGTGATTTTAGGAGATTTTTTCCCTTCTTTTTGAAGATTTGGTGGCCTCCTTGTTCATGGTGTGAGAGATGCTTGATGTAGTCTTATCTTCATTTTTATTGGTTGGTTCATCTTCCTTATTCTCTTCCCTGAAACCAATTCCTAATTTTTCACTTACATCTCTTTAAGTCCTTAGAATATTGGCTAGGACACTTGAGCTCATATCTATCTTCTCATACATCTTGAGTTTTCTATTTTCCTGTTCCTATTCAGCCTTGTGGAGTTCTAAATCAGATTTAAAAATTTGAAATTCTTATTCCTTTGCCTTATAGGATAGAGAAATATTTTCTAGCTGAGATTCAAGTTCCTTGAGTTCATTTATTTCATCTTCTTCCTTTCGAATTTTCTTCTTTTCAAGGATGTGAATTTTCTCTTCATAATCATTTAGGGTGCATATTAGATTTTGGTTCCTTCTTCTACTTGAAGAGCACTTACAAGTTTAGCCTCTAGATTTAATTTTTCCTCTTCTTCATCAGAATATTCATAACTGACCATATTGTTTCATTTAGTGATGCATTCATTGCAAATTTTTGGGGCCATGAATAGAGTTTCACATTGAGATCCATCACTCTCACTCTCTAAGATGCTTGAGTCACATGATTTTTCTTTTGAATAGAAATTTTTCTTGTTCTTGAAAAAATTCTTCTTGCTGCCCTTCTTCTTATAGTTCATCTTTTTCTTGCCATGTTTATGACCTTCTTCCCCATATTCAATCTCAACCTTCTTTTTTTTGGAATATTAGCAGAAAATTGTCGTACTTGACCACAATTATAGCATTTGAAAGGGAGTTTACCTTTATACTTGCCTAAGCCTCTTCATATTCTTCTTACAAACATTACTTCAATCTTCTTAACATATTCTTGATTCTCTAAATATTATTCTTGGTTTTCTTGCTTGGCTTGACTCTCTTTCTTGGCTTTGAAGGAAAATTATTTCTTGGCATATTTAGCTCCAACTGTCCTCATTTCATATACTGATAAAATGCTTTGTAACTCATCCAGTGTCAAGGTTTTTATTTCTTTTTCTTCCTCAATGGCTGAAACCTTTGCATCATATTTGGAGGTCACAAATATTAGGACCTCTTGATCTATGATGGGTTCTTCTTGCTTTTCACCGAAGCCTTTAATTATATTGTTTACTTCGCTAACTCTCTGCATGTATGCTACAATACTCTCATCCTCTTTCATCTTCAAAATATCTTATTGAGATCTTTAGGTATGCAATTTAGCTAGCTTGAATTTTTCATCACCCTCATAGATAGTTTGAAGTTTTATCCAAATAAATTTGGTTGTAGTAAAATGCATTAGATTCACAAATTTAGTTTCATTGAGTCCACATAGAATGACATTCACGACTTTTGAATTATTTTCATATTCTGTCTTATCTTTTGAAGAGGTAATTGGAGCAGCTGGAGGAGTGTAGCCACTGTTCAAACTTTCCCATATGTCAAAACCAAGGGACATAAGATAAGTTTTCATCCTTATCTTCCAAAGTGCACAATGTTTTCCTGTAAAGAGAGGTGACCTTGACATTGATAGTTCACCTGGTGGCTAATTGTTTTCCTGTTGGAACATAATGGCTAAGTGGGTTGGCCACGCCTTAATTAAATATGGGTCCAAAATTCTACTATAGGTTAAATATTTAATAAAAATAAATATTTATATTTCTATTATTAAATATTCAAACCTAGGGATATACTTTAGGTTAAATATTTAATAATATGAAACAGTTATATTTCTATTATTACATATTTTAAACTTTGGTATATGTGTCAACCATTTAGGTTGAAAAGGCGGGTTGGGAGACATACTCGATCATCTCATATAAAAAGAACTATGGGTCCTCATTTGATGTATTGAAAAATATATATCAAAGGTGTTTTTACCCTTGTGATTAGGGGTTCTAAAGGAGGAGGTAATTTACTGGATGTAAAAAGGATTCTCTACAATAAAGGAAATTTTCACAGTGGCTTTTTCCCTTCGGGTTTTCCACTATAAATACTGTGTCATTTTTATTTACTTTCTATAAGTAGTTCTTTATTTTTTAGCAATATAATGTGATGTTTATTGATTTAATACTACATAGTTTGTTAATGTTGTATAATTTAATTGATTAAATATGTAGTTAATATAATCCTCAAATTCTATTATGGTATTAGAGTGAGGTAAATTAAATAGATTAGATCAATTTTTGTTATATTTAATTTATTTAATTTTGTATTGGTTTTTTAAACCAACCCAGAAGGGTATTCAAAAATCATCAGCCCCCCTTCTCCCCAACTTTTTTGTAATCTAAAATTTTGAATGTTTTATGAGGAAATAATGTGAGTGTGCACATGTGAAAGAGGTTTACATGCATGTGAAAAATCACTTACAGGTAAGGGTAAATTAATATATGAAATATTTCTATCTCTCTATAGTTCTAAATGTGTGCAGGGTAAATGTTTTCAAAGGTAAAATTCAAGGGTAAATGAAGGGAGGAGACAAGTTTTAGGAAAATAGGGATTTACAATTATTTCATTGGCCGATGAAATTACTTTTCCCCTCTATAAATATCTAAGTTAATTTTTACTCTCATGTGATTCAAAATATCCTTAATCCTTGTAAAAATTCTCTTACTATTTTTACCTTATTTTTTAAAAATAATATGTCTGTGTCCTTTAGACCCCCCTCTAATAGGTCTTGATTTAAAAAATACAAGTTTATAGTTTTTATGACTATATTCTTTAAATAAAAATTTACTATAGAATAAAGATCATTATAGTTTCTATTATATAAACTATTCTTAAAAAAAGAAATTATATAGTTATTTATATCTTATTATACTTTATAAACAAGATTTGTCTAATATTGTATAGAAGAAGAAAGTCTGAAATTTTATATTCTAGAAATACACAGGTATTTTTTACCGTGTTAAATTTGACGGTCAAATGACTATTACGAAAAACCAAAAATAAAGTAAAATGACGGTCATTTAGACATCAAATTTAAGCTAGCCAATCTAGGAAATTTTTTACTATGTTAAAATTAATAGTCAAATGATTGTCACAAAAGACAAAAATAAAGGCAGAATGAGGGCCATTTAGATGTCAAATTTACTCTAACTAGATCATTATCTTCATTAACATTTTTTTGAATTTTGAAGTTGGTGTGCATTCTTAGGAGTTTCATATTCACTTTTATATGGTTAGAATTTTTTTATGATATATCTTGGCTATAATTGCAGAGCCCTTTATAATGTGGGTTATTATTTGATTATGGAAAGTTAATTAGTATGCATTTTAATGACATAATTAGTTATGGTAAAATAGTTTCTTTAGATCTATAAAATGAGATCTGGTTCTATTAATATTTTTATGATCAAATTTTTAAAAATTAGTTATTTATTTTTAAAAAATATATAATACTTGATTTTTTAATGAAATAATACAAGTTTTTTTTAATCATAAAATATGGGTATTGTCATTTTTTTTATTAATATGTTTCTAACTCAGTGGCACATTATATCATAATGGGGTATGTGTTTTAGGAAATTTGAAAGACAATGGTGTCCACTTTATTAAATTACCTCGATAAATCCCAGATCCTAAATGGAGTAAATTATAATATTTTGAAGATCAGGGTCAAATCAGAACTTATGTTGAGGAAACTCTTGACCATTATTTCAGGGGCTAATCATGCACCCAACGATCATCAAGAAAATGTGGAAAATATGAATGTATTCTCACAGCGTACGCATGAAGCCCTTTACATGAACCTGCACAATGTGAATGATCAATATATTCTACACATTGGTAATATCGAACATCCTAAAGAGGTATAGATACAATTAGAATCCATGCATGAAGGTAAACACTTATATAAGATTATTAAACTTGTTTTATAATTACTTATGACTCCTATGAAAGGAGATGTAAAACTAGTTAAATTCTTAGCCAAAATTAAAAATATCAAAGCACAATTAGATGAATGTAATTGTGAATTAATTGGTGAAAAATTAATCTACTTTATTATTCAGTTTAATATACATGAAAGATTTAGAAATTTTATTTCTATACTAAACTCTAAAAACCATAATGAGGATAAATTACCTGATTTAAATACTTTGAGTTCTCTTCTGATATAGGAAAGGAAAGTGATGATGAACTTTGAATCTAAGAAGAATGCCTCTCAGGAATTTCTTGCTCAAAATTTTAAGTTCAAACCATGCAAGCCCTTCTCTGATAAGAATTTTAGATCTAAATATTCATTTTCTGATAAGAAAAGTTTTACTTCTAAACATTTGTGTGTAAGCTTTAATAGTAAATGTCACAAAAGTAGTAAATTTGGGCATATAAAGGAAGAGTGTAAATATAAGAAACCTATCCATAAAAATCAGAAACAATCTGTCTCATCTAAACATAATTTAAGGAAAAAGGATAGTTCTAATGATGCTCATAAAACTATTGCATTATATGCTTGTTTATACTACTCCTCTAATTCTGAATGGATACTAGATTTAGGTGCTTCAAATCATATGACTGGTATTTCCAATTCTTTATTTTATGTTACAAAAATCAATGAACGTTTGTATCTTGGTGATAAATCATTTTTAAAAACAATAGAGAAGGGAAAAGTAAAATTTGTAAATGGTATTTTGAATGATGTTTTATTTATTCCTAAGCTTAAAAATAATATTTTCTCATATTCATAACTTCCTCATGATGATTTGTCTAGTCAAATTTTAAAGGATACTTGGTACATCAAATATATTAATGATAGTATAATTGCTGAAGGAATTCAAAGAAATGGTCTGTATATTTTTGGTGATTTTTCATCTACATCTTGTTTTGTATCTCAAAAATTAAATAATTCAAAACTATGCCATGAAAGGTTGGGACATGTCAATTATCGAAGATTGTATGAAATGTCTAAATATAATCTAGTGAAAGTTTTTCCTGTTTTTTCTTTATCTCACGATGCTTGTGAAGGGTGTTTACGCTCGAAACAAAGTGCTAAATTCTTTCACTTAAATCCTCAAAAGAGTTCCTCTTCACCACTAAAACTTTTTCATAGTGATGTTAAAGGACCTCTTAAAATAACTTTGTTAAATGGTTCTTTGTATGATGTGACATTTATTGATGATTTCACTAGGATTATTTGGACATATTTTCTTAAAAATAAATTTGATGTATTTGGAAAATTTAAGGAATTAAAAACTTCTGTAGAAAATTTATCAAATTATAAAATTAATAGGCTTAGAACAAATAATGGGGGTGAATATGTTAGCAAAGAATTTCAAAAATTATGTATTGATTTTAGTATTAAGATAGAATTAACTTCTCCCCATTCTCCTCATTCTAATGGTGTTGCGGAACAAAAAAATAGGACTATTCTAGATATGGCTTGCACTATGCCTCATTCTTCCGGTCTTCACAAATTTTTGTGGGTAGAAGTAATGAACACAATAGTCTACATTCTAAATAGAGTCCCTAAAAAATCTATTCACCTTTCAACCCCCTTGGAGAAATGGTTTAATCAAAAAATTGATGTATCACATTGAAAAGTATTTGGTAGTGCTGCCTCCTTATATATCCCTAAAAAGAAAATAAAGAAACTTGATATGATTTATTTTTCTTCTATTTTCATTGGATATGGTATTAAAACTACATGTTTAAGGATTTTTGACCCTGTAAAAAGGAAAGTAACTAAAAATTGCAATGTTATTGTTTTAGAATTTTTTTTTGGTTCATTTTTAAATAATAATGATATTCTTAATCCTATCAATATTTTTAATGATGGTTTTGGTTTTGATAATGAACATATGGTAAAATATCAGTATGGTGTTTCTTGTGTTAAAGCTGTGGATGTTTCTGAATCTCTTATCTCGTTAGCTAAGAAACTAAAATGGGCTCAAATTGTGTTAGAAATTTATAATCCTATTAACCTTAGGAAAATGACAAGAAGCCATCATACATACCATGCATTAATGACCTTGTTTGAACCTAAGCCAATTTTTTTTTTGAAGATTCTTAGGATGAGAAGTGAATCAATGCAATGCAGGTTGAATATAATTCCATAATTCAAAATCAAACCTGTGATTTGGATCCACCTCCTGAGAAAAAAAGCATTATAGGGTCTAATGGTTATACAAAGTAAAATATAATGTTGATTGTAGTATTGAAAAATATAAATCTAGACTTGTTGCTAGAGGTTTCACTCATAAACTTAGGATATATTGTGTTGAGACCTTTGCCCCTGTAGCTAAAATGAGCACTGTTACGAACTTGTTTTCTATTGCTTCTCAGTTTGGGTGGGAAATCCACCAAATGGATTTGAAAAATTCTTTTTCAAATAGATATTCAAAAGAAGAACTTTCCATGTCTCAACCTAAATGTTTTGAAGAAACTAGTAAACACAACTATGTTTGTAAGTTGAATTTTTATTTTATGGTTTAAAGAAAGCTCCTAGAGTTTGGTATGTGAAAATTAATGCTTTCTTTAAACAATTAGGTTTTGTTAATTGTTCTTTTGATAATGATCTATTCATCAGGAAAGAAGGTTCTCACATTATCATTACATGTCTATATGGGGATGATCTTCTTATGATTGGTGATAGTCATTCTTTAATTCATAGGATTAAAGAAAAATTGAAACAATACTTTGAAATGACTGATTTAGGTTTCTTACTTAATTTTTTTGGCATGGCTATATTTCCAGATAAAATTTATAATGTTGTTTCTTAAGCACAATATGTAACCAATGTACTGAAATAATTTAATATGATTGATTGTAAACCAATTTCTACACCTATGTAAGTTGGAATAAAATGTGATCTTAAACCTACATGTAAAAAGGATGATCCTACTTTATATAGGCAGTTAGTTGGTAGTTTGATTTATATGACTATAACTAGACTAAATATTTCCTATGTAGTAGGAATAAATTCTAGGTTTATGTAGGAACCTTATAATGATCATTGGAATATTGAAAAAATAATTCTTATATATATTAAAGGTACAATCAATTATGGGTTGCATTATGATAACGATGAAAATGCTAACTTATATGGATTTTGTGATTCTGATCATACTGGTGATGTATTAGATAGAATATCTACTTCTGGTTATGTGTTTAAATTTGGTATAGGTGTTATTACGTAGTGCAGTAAAAAGTAGCCAGTTGTTTCTATCTCTTCAACTAAAGTCGAGTATAGAAGTGTAATGGAATTCACAAAAGAGGCACTATGACTAGAGAGGTTTTTCGCTGACCTGTCAACACCAATCCGGCACTATGATAATTCTTCACCGGGAAATCGTCGTGCTATGATTATTAACTAATGCACAACTCTTAGTTTGGTGGATGTAATATAGAAACACAAAAACAACATAACATAAGAATACCATAGACTATGATAAGAAGGAATAATGATAAATCTGAAATATCAGTGTAAATTATAATATTAACATGAAATTGTTACAATCTCATACATGAGGTTCTTCAAGTGTTATTAACTTCACTTGCCTTAAAACAATATCTATGGGAGAAACTTCACAATTACACCTCTTAATGGCTTCTTTAACACACCTTCAAAACTGATGGCTTCCTTTACACACTTATACAATATTTCTCACTACTCTCTATGCTAAATGAGGGGGGGTGGCCTCTTTATTTATAGGAATTCAGGCTTATCCACCTTATCTCTAAGATAGGATAGGAAATCTCTTCCGGCCACTCATATTCCATGCCTAAACTCTTGCCTTTACATGTAGGCTTATCTTCTAAGATAAGATAAACCTTATCATCTCACATGGGTTCCACCTTTTTAGACTTTTCCACAAATAAAATATACAAAATATTTATGACATCACTCTTTGTCTTTATTACAAATATAATATTTCTAATTCCTAATAATGTAGACCCTACTTATCTACTTATCCCAACTTTGACATTTTAACATTACCGGACCACTTACGACAAATATTTACTTTTTACAACATTCCTATTGTACTTTGACTGTTACCGTACTCTACATTATTGGCGGCACCGTACTGACGGTGCCGTTATCTTCTATTGGATGCCAATACTAATTATACTTAACAACATCCTATTCCTAATACATACATTAATAAAATAGAAATTATGGAGGAAAATTTTAATGTCGACATTTTCCCCCTTCCTAAATTCTACTCCGTCCTCGGAGTAGACTCTTAGTGGACATTCTGAATCTGGTGTATGGAAGAAATTTTCTGTCTTCTTTTTTTGTATCTGGAATCATATACTAGAACCAAGTCATTCACATGAAATGGAGACCAACGGATCTTTTGATCAAAGTATTCCTTCTGCTTCATTTTCTTCTTATAGTTTGTATCCTTCGATATTTCCCTCATTTCCTCTAGCAAATGAAGATGTACCAACCTTTCTTTTATTGAATCACTTTCATCCATCCTTTCATTTTTCATAACTATCACAGTGGGAATATCAAACTCAATAGGAAGAACTGGATCAATGCCATAAGCCAACTGAAATGGGAAGTTTCATGTTGCCGACTTTGATGTTTCCCTATATGCCCACAATGCTGCATGAATCCTTTATCCCACTTATGTACCTACAAGGTTGCATCTTTTGCTAGAATTTGACACAACACAAAATTTGTTCTTTCCAACAGTCCATTTGTGCTTGGCTTGTGTGTTGTTTCCTTCCTGTGCTTAATAGAAAACTTGTTGACTAAGGCTTCTACCACCTCATTAATGAAGTGGCTTCCTTGATCTATTACAATTTCTAATGGGCAACCAAATCTGGTGACAATGCGTTCATATATGAACTTTGCCACTTCATCTATGGAAGCTGTTTTCAATGGCCTAGCTTCAACCCACTTGGTTAAATAATCTATGTCAACTACAATATACTTATTTTGGCATGGGGTAGTTGGAAGTGGATCGAAAATTTATATTCCCCACTTTTCAAAGGGACCAAGTGGAAGAATAGGGCATAATAGAGCTGATGAAGTCTTACGGTTACCATGTGTTTGAAAAATATCACATGTCTTACAATAATTATAACAATCTCCAAAAAGAGTGGGCCAGTGATAACCTGCGTCGAAGATCCGTCTTGCTGTAAGTTTTCTAGAGAAGTGTCCTCCACATGTACCATTGTGGAATTCTTCTATCAGCTCCTTCCCTTGATCACGTCCAATCGCCCTCTTGTATTGTCCATCAGGTCTTATTTGAAATAATACTCCATGCAGTATAGAATATGGACGACTGGCTTAAGTAATCTTCCTCTTAGTCTTTGCATTGGCACCGTCAGAAAACTTGAATTCATTTAGATAATTCTAAATATCTATGTATTCACTAGGGATTGTGTCAAGGGATAACAATGCTGCATCTGGGAAATCATCATCATCACAAAGAGAACCTAAACCATCATAGGCTCGAGAGAGTGCATCTGCATTGACATGCTTATTTGTTGGCCTATCTATAATATCAAATTCAAATTCTTGTAGCAAAATTATCCATCTTATTATCCTCCCTGATGGGTTAGGCTTATTGAAAATATATTTTAGAGCCCGATGATCTGTTACAACTATAAATTTTTTCCCTAGAAAGTAATTTCTAAACTTCTTTACAGCAAAAATGATAGCTAGAGCCTCTTTTTTAGTTACAATATAATTTACCTCAGCACTGCTCATTTGTCTGTTCCCAAAGGAAATTGGATGATCATTCCCATTTTCATCCTTTTAGCTCAGAGTACTTCCTAGTGCTACATCTCAGGCATTAGTATACACAATGAATGGCTTGCTCCAATCTAGATTCTTTAAAACATGTGAAGACACCAAGGCTTCGTTCAGTTGTTCAAAAGATTCATGCACCTTATTTCCTGGTTCATAAGTAACATCCTTCTTCAAGAACTAGGTTATTGGCTGTGTAATCTTTGAGAAATTCTTGATGAACCTTCTATAGTAACCCACATGGCCTAAAAATGATCTCAACTTACTTCTATTCATAGGAAATGGTAACTCTTTGATTTTTGAAACTTTATTAGGATCAGTACCAATACCATCTCTGGATACAATATGCCCTAACAAAACACCTTTAGAACATCCAAAGACACACTTTGTAGGGTTTAGTGAGGCTTTTGATTCATCTAACCTTTGAAATGTTGTCTCCATCTGGTGCAGGTGGTCCATCTTGCTCCCATAGATGCAAAAATCATCCAGAAATACTCTAATGAAGTTCCCAATGTAGGGTTCAAACACCCTATTCATCAAGCGCTGGAACGTTGCTGGAGCATTACACCACCTAAAAGGCATAACTCTATAAGCAAACGTTCCCCAAGGAGTGGTGAATGTGGTGTTTAACTGATCTTTTTCTGCTATACAAACTTGGTTGTATCCACTATATCCATTAGCAAAACTATAACACTCCTGGCTAGCTACGTCGTCCAAGATCTGATCTGAGAATAGAAGTGGGTAATGACTTATTGAGCTTCCTGTAATCAACACAAATGTGTAGCTTCCCATTCTTTTTTATTGAGATCACAATGGGAGAAACCCATTCTGAATTCTCCAGAGCAAATAAATCCTGCATCAAGCAACTTATCCATTTCTTCTTTTACAGTCTCATTCTATATGGCTTTATGGGCTTAGCACCACTACTAGCTCAATAGAATGTTCTAACCAACTTACTTGATGGAGTTCCTTGTAATCAAAAGTGAATATGTGTATGTACCTTCGAAAGAGCTAGAGGTAGGATTCCTTCTCACTCTCCATCACAACATCACCAATCTTTATTTGTTGGAGATGATCATCAACTTCTTCTTCAGATAATTTTATGGGATCATGAGTCAGTGTGACTGGAAGGATATCCATGACTGAAACATCAACCTCACTTTCTTCATCTTCAGTGTCCACTTCACTGGTACTAGAGTAATCACAAGATGTCCAATCATCAGTTTCATCACTTGAATCCACAGGTTTTGCCTTATGATGTCGAGGGATCGCGTTTATCTTCACCCTCTCTCTACCACGTCCAAGTTCATGAAGCCTTCATTCCAGTAGTTTCTTGCATGAATAGCCATGAGATCATTGGGTACGCAACAATACCATTTTTTAATGGTCTACCAAACATACAACACCCATAACAGATTGCCACATTGGAAACTACACCATTCTGACTTTTCCTTTATTTAATGATTCTTAGTGTTGAGGGGGTGCAACATATTATTACAGACTTGGTCCTTACATCAACTGCAACTTATCCATTCAATTAAGACATCATGAATTGAAATACCATTACATAATACCTCAGCTTGTGGAGCATAGGGATCCGTCTCTACCTCCAAAATAGGGACCTCAAACTCCTTCCTTCATTGAGCATTGATTCCAATTTGCAGCTCCTACCTCTTCTCAGAAGACATAGCCAAGAGTTGACCATATGTAATATTTGCAGGCCTTTTGGACAGATCATCTAAGATGGAGTATGGTCCTTGTCCCTATGAAATCAGAAAATCCTGCACACCCAACTTTCTTCTCCTATGTTTCTTGCTAGTTTCTCCTTTCATCTTCTTAGGATAAATCTTTTTCTTTCTTTCTTTTTGTTACAAACACATCTACTTCATTATTTATGCTTATCTACTACATCAAAAGAATTCACAGGTGCTTTCCCTTTATCATTATCCCTTGTACCAGATGTAGAAGCTCTATCTGGAAAATTATACTTATAGCACCGTTTTTATAACAACCATAACATACAACTTCAAAAATATTTCTTTTTGGACCTCTATCTCCTCTCTGAGAACTAAATTCTTTTCCTTAGATTAATGTTAACTGACCCATCTTTCTGAGTAGATCTTTACTTAGGAGAAAGATGGAGTGGTTGTGGATTTAGCACCAAAGGTCTTTGTAGGCTCTACTTTAGCAACAATTTCTTTGGGCTCCTCTTCCAGCCTTCTTGCAATCTCCTTTATGTGGTAGTTGGGCGGTCATACTTCACCTAACTTCTGGCTTCATCCCAAGAATAGTGCTTACAAAGGAGATGGATAATCCTTCCTTCTGGATCTTCCTTCCTCCTTATCTCTAGAACACGAGCATGATAATCCCTTATCAGCTTTGTGAAGTCGATCATGAGATCGGCATATGTTGTTCACCAAATTCTTACTTTCAGTTAATAAATCCCATGATTTTTTCACATTTCACCTAGTGTTTCAAACCACCTAAGGGCTGAACCATCTAAAAAGGTAGGAAAAAATTGGAGGCCATTACAAATACAAGATTGACTCTTGAATCATCTTCATTAGATTGGGCTGAAAAAACTCTTCTCATTTTCAAAAGTAACAACAGTGAAATACCAACCCAAAATACAATTTATGTGCACAAATGTTGGATGAAAAATGAAATTACCACAGTCAACTATGGTAAAACTTGACTTGCGGTAAAGGATAATTTTATGTGGATTCATAGTAAAAAGTGAAGTTACATCATTGACTTTACTGTGGTAAACACTATTCACAGTAAAAAGTGAAGTTACTGCGGTAAATACTATTCACTGTAAAAAGTGATTTTACTGCGGTAAATACTATTCACGGCAAAAAGTGACTTTACCATAGTAAATACTATGCAAAGTAAAAACAAGGTTACCCTCCAAATGTTTTCTGACTAAGTGGGAATATTTCTCCAGAAAATCCACCAACGAGGTGTCCACTTCACTGGTACTAGAGTAATCACAAGATGTCCAATCATCAGTTTCATCACTTGAATCCACAGGTTTTGCCTTATGATGTCAAGGGATCACGTTTATCTTCTCTCTATGCTAAATGACTTCTTTAACACACCTTAAAAAATGATGGCTTCCTTTACACACTTAATCATACAATATTTCTCACTACTTCTCTCTATGCTAAATGAGGGGGGGTGGCCTCTTTATTTATAGGAATTCAGGCTTATCCACCTTATCTCTAAGATAGGATAGGAAATCTCTTCCGGCCAATCATATTCCATGCCTAAACTCTTACCTTTACATGTAGGCTTATCTTCTAAGATAAGATAAACCTTATCATCTCACATGGGTTCCACCTTTTTAGACTTTTCCAAAAATAAAATATACAAAATATTTATGACATCACTCTTTGTCCTTATTACAAATATAATATTTCTAATTCCTAATCATGTAGACCCTACTTCTCTACTTATCCAAACTTTGACATTTTAACATTACCAGACCACTTATGACAAATATTTACTTTTTACAACATTCCTATTATACTTTGACTGTTACCGTACTCTACATTATTGGCGGCACCGTACTGACGGTGCCGTTATATTCTATTGGACGCCACTACTAATTATACTTGACAACATCCTAGACCATAGCTCTTGCACACAATCTAGTACAAAATCAGAGGATGAAGCACATTACGATACATATACACTTCATCCATGAGAAGGTGTTAAGTGGTGAGATAGATGTCAAGTTTGTGACATTTGAAGAGAAATTTGTTGACATTTTTTCAAATTTCCTGAGTACTGTAATGTTTTTTCACTTTCATGAAATATTTGGCTTGTTAGAGTTGCCAATGAGGGGGAGTTTTCATGACAATGTCACCTCCCAATAGAAATTTGTAATTGTAAAATGAAAAATGGATTGTAATAAAGACCTTTATGAAAGTGAAAAATACCTTGTGCCAAGTGTAAAAAGACATTTGGGCATGTGTATACCTCCACAATTTTTTTTAGAAAGAAGTGTATAAATACCTTAAAGGTGATCTTCAGTAAACTCTTTACTTTTATTGAGTTTACTGGTAAAAATCCAGTGTAAGCATATTGTTAAGGAAGACCTTGATTATAAAAGGATCCTATATTCTTGGTTTCAAGTAATCTTTTACAAGAACTTATGAGAACATGTTAAAATCACAAATCATACTTAACCACTGATCATGGGATGATATTTAGAACTCAAAATCCTTTTGTACCAAAAGGTAACTTGAGTATGATGAAGGTGTTATAATTCCTTCAACCTATATGCTAGCCTAAAACCTTTATGGTTTAAGGATTGTAAATCCTGTAGTGTAACATAGGTAATCTATTGGCATATGTTATCCCACTTAACATTAAAGGGGAGTGTTGAAAAATAGTGGTTAAGTGGGCTGGCCACCCCTTAACTAAATATGGGTCTAACATTATACTTTTTTGTTAAATATTTAATAATAAGAAATATTTATATTTCTATTACTAAATATTCAAACCTAGGGATATACTTTACGTTAAATATTTAATAATAAGAAATAATTATATGTCTATTATTAAATAATTTGAACCTTTGTATATGTGTCAACCATTTAGGTTGAAAAGGTGGGTCGGGAGACATACCCGATCACCTCATATAAGAAGGACTTTGGGTCCTCCTTTGATATATTGAAAAATATATATAAAAGGTGTTTTTACCCTTGTGATTAGGGTTTCTAAAGGAGGAGATAATTTACTGGATGTAAAAAGGGTTCTCTACAATAAAGGAAATTTATATAGTGGTTTTTACCTTCGGGTTTTCCACAATAAATTATGTGTTATTTGTTATTTAATTTATGTAAGTATTTATTTATTTGTTATGCAATATAGTGTGATGTTTATTGATTTAATATTGCATAGTTTATTAATGTTGTATAATTTAATTAATTAAATCTATAGGTAATAGAATCCTAAAATTCTATCATTTTCATGCTTGTGAAGAGAGGATCACCTTGAAGTTGTTAAGATTCTACAAAAGGCCCTTCTCTGATACCAATTTTTTGATATCTCAAGCACTGAGAGGTGGGGGGGGGGGTGAATCAGTGCTTAGCACAATTAAGGTCTTTTCAAAATTTTAAATTTACTTAACTTCATTCAGCAGATAGATTATAAGCACAAAATTAACTTCAATCAAGAAACCCAAATGAACATGACACAATGTTTATAGTGGGAACCCCAAGAAGGGAGAAAACCAACTTGAAACTAGGCCATATATTTAGAACATCAATTCCGATGCTCAAATTTATAATTGATTAAGAACCCACTTAATCACTCAAGAGCCAACCTCAATAGTTCATACAAACACCTACTCATCTAGATTATGCAAGATAAAAACTAGCAAGAAGCACCTACTTCCTTTATGTAAGCACCTACTTACACAATTTTAACATTTAACTGATCATATAGCTTTCTTTTTGCTCCAATAACAAATCATGATATCTTTACTTGATCATAGTTTACTCATGAGTCTACAATTGATCTATACTATCTAGTTTATTCTCCTTTTTCACAGTTAGATGTTAAGTCAAATGAACCTAATTATGCTTTTCATACTCAACTTGATCATCATCATTCTTGTTAACGATTTCACACTTTTTTCACCCTTAACAACATATACCCATGTTAAGTTCCCTGATCATATCTTCAAAACTTCCTCTCTCTGCACATTCACATGTTATCATGCTTCTTTAATACCATTATTGTTATGTTTTTCCTGTTTCATAACATAGTCTATTGTTTTTTCTCAACTGCTATCTCAATGATTTTGCTTCTTCTTTCTTAAAAATTTTTGTTGCTTAATTCTATATTTCTCTATATATTTTCCAAGAATCACTCACTCACTGTTCTTATTACCCAAAAGCTAACTTCATAGTGGTCACTAAAAACATTGTATTATTCCAAAATTGTCTCTTTAACTTCAATAATTTTCTATTTAATTTTTTTTCTATTGTGTAACAAGTCTTCACATACCATTCTAAACCATTCGAACTCTTGATTCTTCACTTGCTAATAGATATTTCAACAGACTTTGACATGAAAATTAGATGACAAAAATGACTTTCAATCTTCCACTTAGGCTTAGAGAGAAAATCATAAGTGTGTAACTTATTTGAGACTTTTCATTTTCTACATCCAGTTTAATAAAGTGAGTTCGAGCACCATTTATAAAATTAGTTAACTTTACAATGTTTAAGTCCACTCCACTCTTAGTGTATTGTATCTTGACACTTATAAGAAAACAATGTTCTAAGTTGAGGATGAGCACACAACTACTATGACAAGATGAGAATTGCACTTACATGAAGCAAAGATTGTTAAAAGAATATAGAAGGATATTAAACATTAAAAATCCAATGTGCAATGTGAAACAACATGAGGCAAAACTCCACTTGCAAGAAAAATTGAGAAAACGTATTAAAAAACTTTCTTTACTCTCAAAAGAATGACTGTGCATGAGCTCTTGAAAGTTCTACTGAGAAATTATCTCAGCTCCTACCATGAAATATCAAATTTATTTTTGTAATAGAGGCGTAAGGACCCCATATATATTTTTCCAAATTTTCTTGAGATTTGGTTGGATAAAATGTTCTATTCGATCAAAAAGAGATTTGAAAAAACCATAGATCATGGTAACTTGACAGTGAGGGTCTGAGAGCTTTAAAAAATCAATTTCTTGTTCAAAATTAATAAAAATTTGAGTTTCCAATTTCTGTAGCTTTGTAATAAATTTTTCAGTCTTCTCCAAAAAAGTGTCAAGCTTGAATTTAACCCAAAATCTTCCATAACTTCAAATGAAATTACACAGTGTGACTAAGATGATGACAAAGAGCTTTTTTGAAAACATGAAATCCATTTAGACTGATGGGAAATTTTGCAACATCAAATGATTTGATTGGGAGTTTTATATCATGCTAGTCTTCTACACAAAATCCAACCTATTGAATCCATTTAAAGCAATGTATAGTATATCTCACATCTTCCAATACTCTGACAGGTGCATTCCATGACATGAGACTCACACTTTGTCACTTGATATGTGTATTTCATGAAATTTACTTAGAGGAAAATTTAAGGAAAAAGAGGGATGAAACACACCTATGACTGGATGAGGAAACCAACTCCTTTTTCTTGCAAGCTATGTACTTGAACCAATAGTAACTTCTAGACTAAATCCACCATAGTGAAGCTCAAAGACACTTAGACCAGAACATGGTTCCTTACAAGATAAAAATTTCCTTTGCTATATGCTGCTCCAAAATTTTTAGGATCAAATACAAAATAAAACCACCTTTGAGATGTCATTCAAGCTAAAAATCTCATATAGACTAAACATTTACAATAAATACCATTACAATCATAACAAACATGACTTTGACTTGAGAAAAAACATGTAGCAACAGTTTCCACACTAAACTTTATGAACATGCATGGAATTAATGACAAGAGAATATTGAAGACACCTTTACACACTTCTAAAAGACTTGCAAAGGCTCAAATCTAATGAAATTTAGATGAAAAAATTTCTTTTACTTCCGTCAATACAACAACCTTCCTGAAAAGAAAAGAAGTGCCTTACAAAAATGATGAGAACTTTTCAATCACAACTCCTTTTTACAAAAGAATTTTTGCACATGAATTATAGGCCAATTTTCTAAAAAACATATCTTATTACTTATCTGATCACTTCTTCAAATGTTTATTTGACACCTAAGAAGTCCCGGTGGTCTAAATGTGTTTTTCACAAAACTAGTCTTGTAAAAACTTGAATGACTTGTTCAAATGACCTCCTAAGGACCTAAAAATTTGTATGGAGCTCAAGAAAACCTGCCTCAACCATCTACCATGGTTGTTATTCAAAAGTATCATTGAATATTTTTATCATGTTCCATTTTCATGCAAGTATAGTTTGAGTTCTTTAGGGGAGTTTTCAGTAGAAGTGACATTTAGCCTCAAAACACTCTATGACTCCTTGGAAAAACCCATTTCCATGAAAAAGATGACATGACATGATTTAGGAAATCAATGATAACACAAAACAAGGTGGGAAATAACCTCTGCATGACCTTCCTTAAGGAAGTATAAAAAACTTCCCTTAGTTCAAAGGAGATGGAAAAGTTCACCCAGATGAACATCTCATAGTTTTCTTTGTTGCATGTGGGGTGCTTGGCGTGGCACATGAAGATGTATTAGTTAGGTTATGCATTGAAAGTATATAGGAAAATTCATATGAATGGTTCTATCATCTTCCAACCAATAGTAGAACCAATTGGGATACTATGAAAATAAAGTTTGAGGCAAGGTTCAAACCAACATAAGATTCACATGTGCTTTTGGCCCAGCTATCTGAAATGAATAAGGAGCCTTACGAGCCAATGTGAGATTTCATTGAAAAATTCAATAGATTGGTTTATAAAATACCAACTGTTACCTGACCTACTTCTGAAAAATTTGAAATTATTTTTCATCGATGCTCAACTCCCAGATGTAAGTTTTACATTGAGAAGAACATGATTGGAATATTTAGAAATAAATCACGAGTTGGCTATAATCGTTGAAGATAATCTAATAATGTCAGGAAAACTAAGAAAGAACCAAATAATTCTAAGGATTGCACATCATGACCACCAAATTCTTATTAGTTATTTCAAAATCTTGCTAATGATCTAATTTCCATTAAAAAACAACTTTCTCAGAATGTCCCATACAAGGATATTCCTACAAATAAATTCCAACAAATGAACCATTTGCTTGTTGTTCAACCTAATATTTCCATCGAATCTCCTCATGTCAAGGTTCTAGTTAATGTAACATGTGAGGTAGAAGAAGCAAAATATGAGGTCGTAGCAGTTGAAATTGAAGAAGTTGAGAAGGTCCTAAAGAAATCCATGTAGAGGTTGATGAATCTTAGATCTGTTATGTTGTATATGATTTTGATGAGGAATATTATGAGGAAATAGTTGATGAAATGAATACTGAATCAATGAATCATACACTATAATTACTAGGGATAAAATGAGAAAGAAGAAATATATTATGCAGTTGGATAAAAAAGAAATAGATAAAGAATCCCTGGCTATTATCCTAGTCGTTGCTAAGAGAGGATCACCTATTCCTTCTCCTTCCAAGAAATTAATTACCACTGCACCTTCTAATATTCCTTCCTCTTCTTTATATTTACCTAAAGGAACAACAACTGTAATACTTTTTTCCAAAATAGATTCAAATCCTAAAGTTGATAAATGTAAAACCCTTGTTGTTTCTAATCAATAAACCTTACCATCTTCAAGATCCTTTGATATTATAGATCATATCAAGAAAATTAAAATTCAGATTTCTAAAGATGAGTTCTATGTGACCCACCCAACAATATTTTCCCAAGTTTTGAAATTTGTAAATGCTAAGCCTAACCAAGCTTCCTCTTCTTCTAAATGACATTTTCCTACTAACAAAGCTCCCTCTCCACAAAACTTAATGGATTCCTCACCCTCCACATTCATAACAATTGAACCTTTCTATGTAACTCAACTAATAGCCGGTACTAAGATAAGAAATTGTGTTATTGATTCTAGAGCATCGGATAATGTAATGCTTGTAATAGTTTCCCATACACTAGGTCTCATGCTAACCCAAACATTTGATTCTTGCTATTTTTTGGAGACTAAGGAGGTGCCATTAGTTGGAAGAATTAAATATGCTCAAGTGGTTTTCACTACCTTTCCCTATGAACGAGTTAAAGCCACTGTCCTTGTTGATGATATCCCTCCATCCTATGGGATCATTTTAAGAATTTTTTCTGTAGAGATGTAGGAGGAGAGATTCAAATGGATTGGTCCCATGAATTGATTCCAACCAAAGGAGAAATGAGAAAATTATTACCAGAGAGGCAAGCTAAATACATAGTCCATAAGACTGATGATCCTAAAGAACAAATATCATATGAAGACATTGGACATGCTTATTATATGGTAATGTTTAGATCTAAATTGAGTGTTCCTAAGGTTATTAAAGAAAACCAAAATGATGCATGGAATATTGAGTTTGATGGAAGCTGTCCCACAATAGGTTCTTCAATAGGATTATTACTTCTGTCATGCATTGGTGAACTCCACCCATTCTCATACAAATTAAAATTTACCAATACTAACAACACTACTGAATATGAGGCTCTTCTTCTTGTCATTGTAGCAGAAAAGGAGATGGGAATAAAGAAAATTCGTGCACAAGGAGATGCTAAGCTCATCGTCAAATAGGTTTGGGTCTTATTTCAAGTAAAGAATGAAAGTCTAAAGCATTACCTGAACAAGGTATGGGATTCAATTAAGCTTTTGGATGTTTTTTCAATTAATTCTCTCACAAGAGATAAAAATTCTAGAGAAAATGCTCTAGTAGTCTTTGGTTATTTACTCATCCCTCATCCATACTTCAATCAAGACAAGTTTACTGTTGAGATGATTGTCATGCCATGTGTTCTAGATAATATAGATAACTCGAAAGTATTCAATGATGACCAACATATTATTTATTTTCTTGAATTGAATGATAACTTTAACCAATTGTATTTTGAAGGAATTGAAACTGGTTATTAGGAATCAACTGCCTTTACATCTGAAGATGGATTTGAAACAGAGACAGATCAAGATGGATGCATCAAGCTAAAAGGTAACAAAATACCTAGGGGTTTTGTGAGTTTGGAAGGTATATTTGACAAGCATGATAGATACATAAAAGGGAATATTCCACAAGACACAAGTCAATCATCTGAGTATGATAAAGTTTACTTGGGAAGTGATGAGGAGCCTAAGTGTGTCAACATAGGAAAGTTTTATTCTAGCGAAGAAAGGAGAAAGTAGGTTGAGATTTTGAAAATATACATTGATGTTCTTACTTACTCATATGAAAATCTGGAGAATTTCAAACCAAGGGAAATGCAACACTATATTCCTTGAAAACTAGGCATTGAAACTTTCCAAAAATAAAGACAATACAATCCAATGATTCCAGGTACTACTCATCAATAAATTCAAAAGTTATTAAGTGAAAAAATAATATTTCCTATTCATCATTCAACCTGGATTTCTAATAAAGCACATGTATGAAAAAAAAAGATAAGAATTTGTGTTGACTTATAGAATTTGAATCAAGATTCTTTGAAGGATAATTATCCTCTTCCCATGATGGATCAGATCCTACAAGATGTGAATGGTTCTAAAATGCTATCTATTCTGGATGGGTTTTTGTAGAAACAGAATCAAACCCATATTACTATTTTACTATATCTCCAAGTATGTTACTATATGCATGGATCTTGACTAAGAAAATTATTTAATGGTGACATATTATCTAGTATATCTACTTTCTTTGGATATTTCTATTGTCTTTATCTCTCACATCTATAAATTTTGCACCCATTTCTGGTAAGGTCACAAGGATTCCTATCTGTAGGGCTTCTCACATTTGTTGTCAGCTATTCTAGGACACCAATGATAAGTATGGAAAATATAACGTAGGTGATCCTATCCACCCCGAGTTCTCCTGTCCTCTTTGTTCTTGTTAACATTTTAACATTTATTGTTAAAATTTTCAATTTTCTTACTCCTATCTTGAGGTTTTAGTTGACATGTCATGTCACTATTGTCAAAATTAAAAAAACATATCCCTATATATACACAACATACATGCCATTATAAGGGAGAGAAATTCTAAAGGGAAATCATATTTACATACTATCAAAAGGAATGCATTTTTGGGCTAATTACCCTACATACACTACATAGGAAGGAGAAGTTCTGAATTCCATCCCAAAAATTTGCATTTTATCTATCTTTAGCCCAATATCTTGGCATCATTGGTGTGAGGGAAACCTAAGGACACTATTTCACATAGAAGTACACAAAACTACATGAAGTGTGGAATGTAGTGTAACACTCGGTCATAGTTTATCCTTCAGATCACTGCTGAGGTTAGTCTGAATTCACATATTGCATTTTTTATTCTAATTTGATGTGTTTGTGAGCTTGTGCAGGTAGTTGGGGTTTGTGTTGCAAGTTATAGGTTTGTCAGAAATTTAAGTGTGACATATAGGCAATCAATAACGAACAAGTGTGAAACCCTAGAGATACAAGAAAAAGTAGATTCTAAGCATTTGCACAATCAACAATACCTAGAAGTGGTTTCTAGCACCTATGTAACCTCACCCTATCCTAGGTTCCCATGTCCAGTCCTATCCACAACTTCCAAACTTATATTGAGAATTTTTGACATTCTGCCCAGCTTGTTCGGTAATGGTTCCACTTCAGATTTGTTCCAGGATAAGCAAAAATCAGGTAAGTGCCCTATCTCTCTCATTTTCTTACACAGTTACATCTTTAGAGTGCTTAACATTTATATTCTATTGTATATTATCATAGTGAATTTGAAATTATATTTAATATTAGAATTTAATAAATCATTTGGGGAACCCCTCTCTTAGAAATCCTTATCCTAGGATCCACAAAATGCTCTGGCTAAAAATAGATCCTCCTCTCCTAGGCAATTTATCCATCATGTTAGTGTGAATCCTAACCTTGATGATGTTATTGAGGTTAAAATTAATTCCCTTTATCATAATGATTTATTTGATGCTGAAGTTAAATGCTTGTGTATCACTCATAAAAATAATATTCCTACGAGTGTTTATAACTCTAGCGTGAGCATTGTTTCACCTAAATGAAACTTCACTAGATGTTCTCCTTCTTCTTCTATAGTCATTGAGGATGCTCCACCTTATGATATTACTATTATAGCACATTATGATGCTCTTATCAGTTATATTATTGGTCTTGATTGTTCCACTGTACATGTAAATGATGTTATTTCCAATGTTGAAAATATATATGTGCATGATGATGTTTATCATACTAGTCAAGATGAATGTAAAGTTGTATTTCATGTTTCTTTTACTTCTAAAAATATTTCCAATTATTTCAAAGATATACCTTATGATAGTTTTCCTCCTACTTCTCTATATGATGATGAATATCTTGATGAAATACTTGCATGTGAAACTCTTTTTGATAGTGATAATGATTATATTTTTGATCATGAACATGTTATTGAGGATGTTTCTTCTCTTAAGACTACTGAATGTTAATTTTTCACTCCACTTTCTTCTCCTTTTGATGTTGTTTCCGATATAATTCATGATGATTCTAACACCCCTACTAGTTCACCTCTCATTGTTTCTTCTAATTCTATTGCTAGTATTTATGTTGATACTCCATGGGCCTCTCCTCCTCTTCCACCTCTTTCTTATTCTTCTCTAGATGTTATTAATGTTGATTATACTATTCCTACTATTATACCTTCTCGTATTTCTTCTGTATCAACATCCATCCTTCCCATAGAGCTTTCATATTTCGCTTATCCTTCTCAAATCCCCATGATCAATCACAACGGAAAAATACAACCTCTTCATGTTCCTCTCACATTTTCTACAATTCCTTCACATGATATTTTATCACTCATGCATGTTTTTTTCCATATGCAATCTCAAGTCCAATCTCTTACTTACGAAAGAAAAGCCTACTATGCTTCCATTGATAATAAATCTCTTCATGGAAATCATATTCTAAAGAAAATTCACAATTCGGATTTTCCTAAGGATTTTATCATGCCAAAAAAATTATATTTTAATGGCACTGACAATCCATGTTCACATCTTAAGAATTAATGTTTAGCTATGGCTTGTTGTTTTAATGATCGATTATTTCTAAAATATTTTTTTCACAGTCTTGTTGATGATGATATTCAATGGTATACTCATTTTCCTTATGGATCTATTAGTACATATTGTGAAATGGAAGATTATTTTCTTAGACAATTTATGCTTAACAATGGTCCTAGAGTTACACATGATTTCTTACCTAACTTGCATCAAGGAAAGAAAGAACCCATTATAGATTACATTTTACACTTCAATTATTGCAAGAATTAGTTATTATTTTAGCCTATTGATCTATAAATGTAATTTATCTTTTGTCATGGCTTGATTCATGTATTGAAAAAAAATTAGAATATGATACATGTGAATTGTTTACTCTTTTATGTTATAAAGTCATTTATTTAGAACAAGAGATCTAATTGTTTCCCATGTTATAAAACCCCCTTATTCTTCATTATATTTCTTCATCATCTTCTAAATATTCTCCCCTATGATGTATTAAGTGTAATCCAATGTATCTATATCCTCAATCAAGCAAGAAAGTTCCACCCCCTCCATCACATAAGCATACTCCATCTACTCCACTGGATCGGTCTACACCTAAGCCTTATCCATCTCCTACTAGGAGCCATTGCATTTCTCGGATGCTAGTAAGCCTCATGATATTTTATGTGCTTTGATTGATAAGTGATTAATTGGATTACTCTCTAACCAAAATCCTCCTCCTCATCGCTTGAATTGCTAGCACGGTCTCCCTTATTGAAATTTCCAATCCATCAATGACCACCACAACAATGACTATTTTTCCCTTCATGACAAGTTGCAATAATTAGAAGATAAGGGTGTCATTTATTTTTTCTCTTGCTCTCATGAGTGGTATCTTTCTTCCATTCCACATAAGCATTCTTCCACCGCTATTCATTTGTCACCTCCACCAACTTCTAAGGTTGTCATTCGCCCGCCTCCTAATATCATTATGCATCTACTTCCGCAACCTAGTGCATCTATTTCCACATCATATCATCCATCGAAAAGTGCTACTACATCTCATTGGATGTCTAAGACATAAAAATATTTTCTTCCTACCACTACATCTCCCATTATTGGAACTATTTCATATGTCATTCAATTTACTCTTACACTCATACTACTGCTGTCTCACATGCTTCTACCAATCCTCATAGGCATCTACATATTTGGTAGGTAATTTCATATGATCACCTCATTACCCAATGATAAACTCATGTTATAAATGTTCTTAGACAACTATTGAGGGATTTGGTACGGTAAAAACCTCACTTAATCTTTTCCAATGGGGTCTTTGCTGATTGGTAAAGGTCAAGTTTTTACCAAGAGGAGGTCTATGGTTAAAACCCTATTTGAAATCCCTAACATGAGGAATAATCTAGCCAGAGTTTGTGCATGCTGCGGAAGAATTCGAACCAACGTCCTTGATTGTGTGTAAATTGTACGAAGGTGGTATGAAAACCTATGCTCCAACTGTATGAATGAAATATGAAGCTTATGCACCTCATGGTCCCTTCCTAACACTAGGATAAAGTTTACTAAGCCTGGGATACTGAGATTAAAGTGTAAAATGTAATGATTCCTCATAATAAAAAACATATTTATGATCTATGCTTCTTTTATCCATATATGTAGCGCACACTATCAAGCCATTTCTTGATGATGCATTCTTGTTCTATGGTTCATTCTTAATTGTTGATGGGTCTTATATATACAAACCTCATATTTTTACACACATGCTAGGGGTCATCGATTTTTCCCCCTTTTCATTATACTCACACATGATTATATAAATCATTTTACTATACTATGGCTCATTAATTTTATCTACTACACTATATCACATACATCTATTACTATTTATCATACGCTATCCATATTCATACATATAATCCAATTTTCAAGGATTCCTTCATCGTCATCTATTTCAAATCAACATAATAATTTATGCAATACAAATTAAAAAAACATATTGAACAACAATAATCACATCACATATCAATTAACATCAACACAACAAAATAATACCAATCATCCATATCTATATATATACATAATCAAATATCATAGCTACAAAATATAGTTGTTGGGGGGCAAGCCCCCATGTATCACTACATCCATATGTGTCAAACATCATAATCATTGTCACTATACACAATTGTGAGAACTCTATAACTAGATGATTCACCACTTAATATATGCCACTGGTCGTGGCTCCTATATCTCTTCACATGTTTGTGTAATATAGCTAACTTGGCTGACTTCTCCGCGATCAAACCTACAACTCCACAAATTTTGTGAATTCATCCTGGGCTAGGGATCCTCCCCTATAGTCTCTCTCACTCTTTGAATATTTACACGAGCCTCTTCATGCTTGTGTAATAACATAGTGAATATGGCTACTGCTATCACAACCAGATCAAACATATGGGCATGCTCACCTACAATGGCATCCACTTGCTCTAACATCCCACCTCTCATAAGCACATATGGTTGTACATTCTGTGTCAATGTCCAGATCGATGAATCAATGATTAAGGACTAATAAGCATGACTTGTAACCATCCAATACTACATTGTTATCAAAATTTTACCAATATACAACATCCCTATAACAATCAACATATACTATTGAACAATTCTTATGCTCAGTTAATGCCGCTACTAGGCCATCTCCATCAAGGGGAAGGTTCCTACCCCTCTAATCATCTAACCAGAGGTCCACTTGTAACATCTATGACATCTTGTTGTCATCCTCAAAATTCCCCTGTTTTAAAGTCAATTTTCAAAAAATTTGACTCTGTACCTTGGAGTATTGGATCATGTTGAGCCTGACATTATTTACAGTTTTCCCATTTATGGAGAACAATATGAAAGTCGAGTGTAATGGTAAATTTATTTCCCTTCTTTTTATTTTCTTCCCGTAGTTGGGAATGACATGCGTATCTTTCCTATTAATTTTTTCCCTCGCATCCATGGGTAGTACATGGATATTCATGATTGGATGTGGTATAGCCATCTTTAAAGCGAAAACGGAAGCCTCCATGCATCCAAATGACGCAACTCCAAGGGTAGGATCTAAGGGACGGTCCTCAAATAAGTGCAGGATTTCTGTGTGACCCAGGTACAAAATGAAGGTAGAATAAGCAAAAATTGGCTAACTATGGAAGGTTCAGTGGACAACGCCATGTGTCTCATCAGCGGAGCTTCCAGAGTCAAAGCTGGGGGTAGTTCTCAAAGTTGCACCAGTCCTCCATGTGTCCCAGGTCTAAAAAGAGAAAGATCTGATTGTTAAAATTTACTAGGTATGGGTAGGTTAGTGGAAGTCTCCACGTGCCTTAACAGAACCATTTCAGAGGTGAAATAAAATGGTCAGTCTCCAAGTAGCGGAATTTGGCCACGAGGTTAAAGTCAATGGAGAGACAAAGTTGGCCGTTGAGAATTTCAAGATCAGCAGAAGTAGACATGTGTTATCTCGGCGTAATTTCAGGAGGCATTTTAAAAATGGGAACTCAAATGAGCGCTAGCCCTCCACGTGTCTAGGAGTCAACATGGGTCAAGTAGGAAATAGGCTTGAATCGGCTAAGTATAAAGGAATCGGCGAAAGTCTCAATGTGTCATCCCGACGCAAATTTAAAGGAAAAAAATGCAGAAGGCATCCGCAGGCCCACTCCAATCAATTCCTCCCGCGTGGGTGGCCCAAATTTGAAGTTACAAAAGTAAATTGAATGGCCCATGTTTTAACTGGAAAAATAATGTAACGGGCGTGTACTTAAAAAACTTATTTTTCCACCATTAACGTTTCTTTGCAAATAATTTTTTTGAAAGGGAGTGGATGATTGGAATAAGTTGTAAATGTTTCTTTCTTGCTCAAGGAAGTTCTAACCATCTCTTGCGAGCTATATCATGAGATTTCAAAGCCATTGTATGGGGTTGGAATTTTGATATTTCTGGAACTGTAATTATGAATTGGAAGAAATGAATATAAGGGTTTTCCCCTTTTTCCTTTGTTTTCTCTTTCCTTCTTGCTTTGATCTATGAATCATTTAATCCTTGCATGTTTAGAAAATTTGTGTTCTAGTTTACACAATCTCAAGAACTTTGAGTCTACGGATTGTGCCTATTTTAAATGTCAATGGTTCTATTCTATATCTCATTTGATCAATACATATAAGGGTTTTCTCTATCATCTCTTTTCCCTGAAAGTATTGTCTTCTTCTACCTCCCTCCTCTCTTCAAGTCTTCTATCCTCATGTATTGATAACTTTCTAGGAATAAAACACATTTCAAGATATTGGAAAACCACCATTAAATGAAAGATTTTCTATTTGTACATATGTTTTGCCCCTGCTTTCAAAAAGGGAACCTCTCCCATTAAAGAGGAGGGACTTGCTTGTTCCCTGACTGTGGTTTCATTCCAAGTGTAAATCTGAAACCCAACTGTTTTTGACGAATCTGCTGGGGAAATTTTTCAACAAAATTCCTTTTTAAAAAGAACAACTAATTTGATCATTTCTATGATATGGCGACTCTAATATTTACTCATGGTAGAAGGGCTCTTAGAATTGAAGATCCCAAATTTCAAATCTTGGATCAACAAGGTTTTTAACTTCGTCTAACAAGAAGAAATAGAAGAGATCATTCCATAAGCAAACCTCTTGTTGAAGACAGAGCTTCTGGTAGCAACATTCCTCATGTAAAACTTAGCTCTAATCTCTATGCCCTAATTCTTGCTGGTGTCTCAGTTCCACTTCAAAAAATCTTTCCAAGGATGGAAACACCTTAACCTTGGGGACAAAGAATTGGGCCTCTGGGTCTTCCTGAACCATTGCATGGGTTACCTAGGGGTAATAGGAAGAATTTTCCCAAATTTAGAGGTGATGGAAAAATACACCCTAATGAACACATTGTAGCCTTCATTATTGCATGTGGGGTCCTTGGAGTTGAACATGAGGATTTCTCTGTGAGGATGTTTGTGGAAACCTTGCAAGACAATGCTACAGATTGGTTTTAACATCTTCCTGTTGGGACCATCATTGATTGGACTACTATGAGGACTAAATTTGAGCAGTGTTTCAAACTAGCTGAAGATGTACATGCTTTGCTAGCTCAAATTTCTCAAATCAAGAAGGAGCCACATGAGCCTATGCAAGAATTTGTGGCCAATTTCAACAAGTTGGTTAACAAGATTCCACTAGATACTAGACATGTTGATCTGATTCAAAAGTGTTTCTTCTTGAATGCTCAATTTCCGGAAGTAATCTATGCCCTTAGGAGAGTAATTCTTACAACTTTAGATGCTGATCAGAGATTGATTGGACTTAAGCATGTTTGGAAAGCTGAAAAAGGATTTTTTCAAATCCAAAATATCTTATTCTTCCTCTCCTCCTAGAGGTAATGTAGATAAGTTGGTGCAAAATTTGGCTAATAAACTCATTTCCATCAAGAAACAATTGGTTCAACATGCTCCATATCAAGATGTTCCAAGAAATAACTTTCAGCCTAGGGACAAATTGCCTTCTTCTCAAACCAAGTTGGCCATTGAAGGTCCACCCCTCAAGGTGCTGTCGACATTAAAATTTTCCTCCGTAATTTCTATTTTATTAATGTATGTATTAGGAATAGGATGTTGTTAAGTATAATTAGTAGTGGAATCCAATAGAAGATAACGACGCTGTCAGTACGGTGCCGCCAATAATGTAGAGTACGGTAACAGTCAAAGTACAATAGGAATGTTGTAAAAAGTAAATATTTGTTGTAAGTGGTCCGGTAATGTTAAAATGTCAAAGTTGGGATAAGTAGAGAAGTAGGGTCTACATGATTAGGAATTAGAAATATTATATTTGTAATAAGGACAAAGAGTGATGTCATAAATATTTTGTATATTTTATTTGTGGAAAAGTCTAAAAAGGTGGAACCCATGTGAGATGATAAGGTTTATGTTATCTTAGAAGATAAGCCTACATGTAAAGGCAAGAGTTTAGGCATGGAATATGATTGGCCGGAAGATATTTTCTATCCTATCTTAGAGATAAGGTGGATAATCCTGAATTCCTATAAATAAAGAGGCCACCCCCCCCTCATTTAGCATAGAGAGAAGTAGTGAGAAATATTATATGAGTAAGTGTGTAAAGGAAGCCATACTTTTTGAAGGTGTGTTAAAGAAGCCATTAAGAGGTTTAATTGTGAAGTTTCTCCCATAGTTATTGTTTGAAGGCAAGTGAAGTTAATAACACTTGAAGAACCTCATGGGTGAGATTGTAACAATTTCATGTTAATATTATAATTTACACTTATATTTCAGATTTATCATTATTCCTTCTTATCATAGTCTATGGTATTCTTGTGTTATGTTTGTTGTTGTGTTTCCAGATTACATCCACCAAATTAAGAGCTATGCATTAGTTAATAATCATAGCACGAGGAGTTCCCGGTGAAGAATTATCATAGTGCCAGATTTTTGTTGACAGTGCCTGTCAATGCTACTTGTGAGGTTCTTGAGCCTAATAATGAGGAAGAAAATGGGCTCTATGATGAAAAGGAAGAGGAAGATAATGAAGAACTAGAGGATCCTGGAGGTTCTCGAGTTCATTTCCTCACCACTGAAGGTATGGATGACGAAGATGACTATGATGATGTAGTGGCTGAGATGAACAATGAGTCATATTCTGTTATGACCCAAGAACATACCAATAAAAAGGAAAAAGTGGTGCAACCTGCAAAAAGATCCAAGAAGTACCCTATCACCATCCCAGTTATTGCAAGAAGAGGAGCTCCTATTCCTACTACTTCCACCTGAAAGGTAAGATCTTCTAGTCCTTCTTCCTCTACTTCTACTTCTAATAATTCTTTTCTAACAAATGATAAATTTGATAGATCAAAAGATCCTCCTACTCCTAATAGTGATTCCCCATCCACATCTCGATATTTTAACATTATAGACCATCTTAAAAAGACCAAGATTTAGATTTCTGAGGTAGAGTTCTATCAAACCCATCCTAAAGCCTTTGCAAAAGTGATTAACTTTGTAAATTCTAAATCTAAAACCCCAGCCCATTCTTCTAAAGGCCTTTTTCCCACTCATTCTTCTTCACCTCGACCCATCTTTGTGGCTGTAGTCACTTCACGTAATGAGAAGATCAAACCCTTATATGTGACTCTCCTCATAGTTGGCCACAAGCTTAGCAATTATGTCATTGATTCTGGTGCATCTGATAATGTAATGCCTACAAAAGTGGCTCATGCTTTGGGTTTAATCCTAACCCGCACTTATGGCTCTTGCTATTCCATGGAAAGCAGAGAAGTGCCTTTGGTTGGGAGAATCAAGGATGCACAAATAACTTTTACTGATTTACCAGAGAAGAAGGTATTGGCTACCATCTTGGTTTCTGATATCCCTCCTTCCTATGGCATGTTGCTAAGTAGGAACTTTTGCAAAGATGTTGGAGGTAAAATCTAAATGGATTGGTCACATGCCTTGATCCCTGTCAATGGGAAGATGAATAAGTTGTTGCCTGAGAAGAAAACAAAGTATATTATGCAAAAGACAGATGATCCTAAAGTAAAAATATTGTATGAAGACATTGGGCATGGGAACTACATGATCATGTAACAAGAGGAGACAAGTCTACCAAAGGAAGTGTTGCGTGATCCTAATGGTGTGTGGACTTTGGATTTTGATGGAAATTGCTCCTCAGCTGGTTCCGGAGCTGGTGTAGTGCTTATTTCTCCTAGGGGTAAGGTTCATCCTTTCTCCTTCAAATTTCAGTTTTAAAATACCAACAATACTACCGAGTAAGTCCTTATTCTTGGGTTGAGCATGGCGAAGGAAATGGGAGTGAAAAACCTTCTTACTCATGGATATGTCGAGCTAATTGTAAAATAAGTTAGATACCTTTATCAGGTAAAAAACAGAAGGTTGAAGCACTATAGGAATCTGGTCTGGGATTCTATTGAATTCCTTGATGTTTTTTCCATTGAAACTGTGCTAAGGGAAAGGAACACTAGGGATGACTCTCTAGATGTTTCTGGGTCCTTGTTGATTCCTCACCCTGATTTCCCTCAGGATAAATTCACCATTGAGTTGATTCATAGACCCACCGTTCCTGACAATTCAAATAATTGGAAAGTTTTTAATGATGACCAACATTTTCTTTCTTTATTAGAGCTTAGAGACAAATTTGACCAGCTGTACTTTGAAGGAAGTGACAATTTTCCTAGGAAGTGTGTATCATCAAATAAAGAGTGTGTCAAAGAAGAGATGGATCAAGATGAATGCATCAAACTGAAAGGAACAAAATTCCTAAAGGGATGGTGAGTTTGGAGGATATTTTTGATAAACATGACAGATATATAAACTCTAAATTTTCACAAGGAGCCCAGAAATCTGATGAGGCTGAGATAGTGAATATTGGGAGTCTTGATGATCCTAAAATGGTCAACATTGGAAAATGCTACACTCAGGAAGAGAAAAATAAGGTGGTAAATCTATTGAAGAGGTATGCTGATGTTCTAGCTTTCTCTTATGATGATCTTAAGGATTTTCAGCCTAAAGAAATGCAACATTTCATTCCTCTTAATCCTGGGATCAAACCTTTAAAAAAAAAGCAAAGACAATATAATCCAAAGATAGCTGATACAATTTTACAAGAAAAAAAAATATTCTGAAAGCTAGGATCATCTTCCCCATCCACCATTCAACATGGATTGCTAATATAGTGCATGTCAGGAAGAATAATCATGAGATCCAGATCTATGTGGACTTCAGAAATCTAAATCAGGGTTATTTGAAGGACAACTACCCTCTCCCCATGATGGAAAAAGTATTGCAAGCTGTCATAGGCTCATAAATGATATCTACATTATATGGATTCTTGGGGTACAATCATCAAGCGACACGTGGTGGTGGAGAAAGTGGGTAGGTGGCCTGATGGAAGGAAAATTGAATTTTTTCCGTTCTTAAAAAAGTGAGTTAAAATGAGAATTAGGCCAGCAGATTTTAGTGATAGAGGAAGTGACACGTGGCAAGGGATAAATCAGGTGTGTGGGCCTGTGGGGCAAAAAGTGAAAAAATTCTCAATTTCCAAAAAAGGTCAAAATGCACAGAATTGAAGTGTGATTTCAATGGGACCCACCGTATGCCATGTGTTAGTTCCAAATTTCAAGGGTGGATGGTGGGGAAAAGGGTCAAATTTTTCCATTTTTCCAAAAAAATTGGAAAGGTAAAATATGAGCCCGAATTTGTCTCCAATCATTTTTTGCCACGTGTCTGGCCTTATCCAAAAAAAAAATTAAAAGGGTAACTCAAGCTTATTTCTAAGTCTGCATCTTCCACGTGGAGGGCTAGGATTAAAAGATGGATAAGATCAACGGTTGTTGTGCATCCATTTGTTTTGACCGCCATGGGAGCTCCAGAAAATTTGGAATCAAGATTTTTACCTAAAAATTCATCGAATTTATAGGGATTTTATGTCATCTTGGCCTTCCAGGATCATTGGCATCATTTTCATGGCTTGATTCTTATATTTGAGATGTTTTTGAAGTAATTTTTTTCCCTAGCCCGAGAAAACATGCTAAATGAAAAAATCAAAAGTTGTAGAGGTGATTTGAAAAGGTAAAAAGGTGAAAATGATGAGCAAAAGGTGTTTGCATGCCTCAATGATGAAAAACATGCCTCCAGGATGGATAATGATCCAGATATTTGTAATGATTTGATCTTCTTGGACACACCTGGCAACATGCGATTTTTTTTTGTTTGATGTCATTTTTATTGAATCATGAAGAATTATGTAACAGAATTGATCACTTGGCATATTATTTTCTTGGGAAAGAAGACTCTAGGGTGGCATGAGGTATATAATGCATTTTGGATAAATTGTAAACGAGGAGATTGAGATTCACGAGAGAAAATTATGAGAGAAAGCTCATTTTATGATAAATTCACCAAAGAACTAGGTTAATGTCTCATGTGTTGGAAATTCATGTATTAGAGTTGGTTATAAGTGTATAGCCATCACACAGCTCTGAGATTGTTCATGAAACTCTACCTTGCTGTTGAATCTAACAAGTTTTGAATTAAATATGTGTTTTCTTTGGGAAAGATGATGTCTGTTATCATTTTTAAATGCCTGCAAATAGTTTTCATTGTTCTTGTTGCAATCTTGCATTGAAATTCTTTAGAAATCACACAGAATCTCCATTTCTTGTTGATAGTTTAGTGGCATTTGCAATCTCATGTTCAGAAGAGCCTTCATTTTATAAAGAGATAAACAAATTTAAAATCACTTTACCTTCCTTGACTGCAGAGATTGATTGTAAGCCTTTGGGGGTACCTTAGGGGTGGTTTGATCATGGATTTTTGTGTTTAATTGAGTTCTTTACTTCAAGATTTTGTGGTGAATTCTCAAGGATTATGTGAAGAGTGCAACATGGGCTTCCATTTGTGCCTCTTCTGGTTCAAAGAACATTATCATTATTTGATGCATTTCATCTGATAGTTGTTCAAGTATTATAGAGATTGTTAAAGATCTGATCTATCCCAGTTTGTCTTGTCAATCCCCCACCACAAATTGATCTAAAAATAAATATCCTATCTTGTACTATCCCTGATTTGAATTTGTATACCCACTGAAGATAAAATTCCATTTGTAAAAGTATGCATAATAGATCAAGATTTCCAATGGCTCTAGTAACCTTTGCCCTTTTTTTGAGAACATACCCATGTTTTGAGAAGTGACAACTCGTGAGAGTTCAGATCTGGGGTGTTGATCATGTTTTCATCAAGGTCTCCATCATAGAATTTCAAGCAAAGAGAATGACATCTTCATCTCCTTCACCATTACAAGGTTACAAATTAGGTCCTCTTACCTTGGTTACACGACACAACCTAAAACAACTAAGACAAGATCAAGTCTTATTGGAGTGCTATCCATTTCTCCACAAACCTGAGTGCCAACTAAACCATATCCTCGGCTACCAATGACATAAAACATGGTCTAATTTGTCTTTAAGCTCCATGACATATCTATGGTGCTACTCAGACTGAAAAGGAGAACAAATTTGGAAACCAACACGAGTGGCACCGTTGCCAGGGATTTCTTGGAATTCCTTGGTGTTTTTGAAGTGTTTGAAGAGTTTGAGAATTTGTGTATTCAAGTATTTGAGCTGCTACATTGTTAAAATATCATTCTATGCTTCAGATCTACAAGTTTTAAACAAGGGTTTCAAGTTTTGTCTACCCTTTTTTCATTTCCTAGCAGTTCATACACTTTGGGTGCATTGTGATTGACTGATTTAAGAAGAAAAAGGTCTAATTTATAAATCCTTGCAAAGGTTTCAGTACTAGCAAACATTTGACAGATTATTTTAGTGCATTCTTGCACAACTAAGGTGAAATTATTTAGTGGTGACTCCATGTTGATTTGATCTTGAAAATACCAGTTGTCTTACCTTTCTGTCATTTACTTTTGTGTTGCTAATCCCTACAAAACTGGAAGGAAGAAGATCTCTCTTCATCAAGGACTCTGCTAAGAAGTTGTTTATAGATTCAAGAAACTCAGAGCTAGAGGGAAGAAAAGTGTGGAAGGTTGTTGGAGACTTGGCTGCAAGAAAGGAGATCCCTATTGTTGAGTTTGAAAGTGAGCAGCCTGTTATTGAGGATTGCAATTCTTCTTCAAGTGGATCTGATTCAGACAATCATATTGCTGATTTAAATTCCCATCAGGTGAGGGACCTTCTTGTGCATTTGAAAGGCTTGCTCCTAAATCTGCTCCTGTATTTTCTAAATTTGCTAGAGATCATCAAGAAGGAGAGCCCTTAAGAGAGATCTACTTCGAAGATTTCATTCCCCTTCCCCAAAGACCTTTCACTCCTCTTCATCTTGTTTTACCTCCAAGATCACCCCCACCAAACAATATGGCTCAGCCTAGACCTCCATTTGTTGTTAACACCTTTGGTCCTATAAATTTTAGAGGAATGGATGGTTACCCAAATGTTGTCCCACAAGATGTCAGAAATAGGTTGCCAAAATTCTAGGGTAACAATGCTATTACTGGTGATCAACATCTCAAACTTTTTGATAATATGATGGAATATTTTGAGATAGAGTTTGAGGATGTGTATGTCAAATTTTTTATTCATACACTAGAAGAGGATGCTAGGGATTGGTACAAGGCTCTACCTGATAATTCTATTGATTCATGGACTGAAATGAAAAATGCATTTAGGTTGCAATATGGTGACAAGACTGATCCTAGATTTCTTTTATCTGAGTTTGAGAATATCAAGAAGAACCCTAATGAATCAGTCCATGACTTCAACACAAGGTTTAACAAAACTTTGAGAAGGTTACATGTTGGTTTGAGGCCTTGTGATGAATCTTGTTTAATCAAATATGCAGATGCATTTGATAAAAAGGTAACCTATTACTTGAGAGACAAAAACCCTACAAATTTGAGGCAGGCTTTTACCATGGCACTGCAGATTGAAAACAATATTAAAGCCATTGGTAAACCTCTCAAGAGAGATGGTGTAAAATTGATAAACCCTGAAAAACCTCAAGCTAGCAAAGGTGTTGATTTAGAAGAGGTTGTGAAAACTTTGGCAGGGGCTGTCAAAGAAATCTCATACAAGTTGGCAAGAGCTGAGAAGGGAATTGGGAAGACTTCACAAGGTCAACCTAGGCAAGCAAGCACAAAACCATGATAGATTTGGAAATCATCCTAGGGGTGATCAAAGACAAGATGATAGAGGTAAAGGACCTATGGGAGGGGGAAATAGACAACCCCAAGCACGTGAAAGTAGATTGGTTCCTGACCCTCTAACTGCCAGGGTTTCTGTTGTTGATGAAGTTGCTGATATGGATTGGTGTGATAGATGTTTTCTTCCTCATCCTCCATGTGAAGTGGAACAACAAGTTGATGAAGCTGATAATGAGGATGGAACTGATGATGATATTTACATGATGGGCTGTTCTTCAAGCCCACAAGGAGGAGCAACATCTACTGAAGTAATAAGTGCTAGGACAGCTACAAATTTTTGGGATTGCATCAAATGGGTACAAGTCTTTCTCCCCCCTCATGCTCTTGAAGTTGATGTAGTGCAGGATTTTGAAATTCCTAACAATGACTTTGAATACTTAAGAGCTTTGATGATTAAGAAGTATGATGGTGGTATCCCTTCGGAGGAAGATAGAAAATTGTTGATGAATGTTGTTGTAGCTCAAGAGAAAGACTATAACACTAGAAGAAAATTTGTTAAGGGAGTTGGGCCTCAAGCCAAACCTAAAACACCCTTGCTCACAAGCATTCCAAAAGAAGTTCCCAGGAGAGAAGCACCTGTCAAAATTTTTGTTGTCCCAAACAAAAATTACAGTCCTCCTCATGCCCAAGCTGCCAAGAATCCACTGCCATCTAATGAATCTTCTTGTCTCCCTTCCAATGTTGTTTTTCCAAAGAGTGTCCCCTATGACATAGCCCAAGTATTGAGCCAAATTAAAGTGAGTGTTCCAATCATTGAGTTGCTTAGAATTCCTGAGCATAAGAAGAGAGCATTTGAGTACTTGGGATTGAAAGAAGAGAAGATCACTCTAGGCAGAAATGTAAATGTTGTTGAGACTCCTCCTCAAATCATTGCTGACCTTGAAACACCACCAACAGTAGAAGATCTTGGAGAGACACCTGAGGTATATTTGGGGACATCTTTGGTTGATTCCCAATTGAATGTTGATCCATTCTTCACAACTTTGATCATAAAAGATAGGCTACTTCACAATTGTATGTTTGATTCCGGTGCATCATGTAATGTCATGCCTCTAGAAGTCATGAATGAGTTGGATATCAAAGTGACAGCTGTCCTATGGGAAGTGTACTGCCATGGATTCAAGGGAAGTGCTGGTGGTTGGTTGTGTGAAGGGTTTGGTAGTACAACTTGCAGCCTATCTGGGTAAGAATTTGAAACTTGATGTTGTAATTGTTGATTGCCCTGCCAAATGGGGTATGCTTTTGTCAAGAAAATGGGGTCAAAGTGTTGGTGGCAGCATTCAGATGGATATGTATTTTGCCACCATTCCCATTGACGGCAGCCTTGTTAAACTTTATGGTGAGAAGAAGATGTTGCACCTAATTGAAGATCCCAACAATGCTTCCTATGAAGTGTTTGTTTGCTGATGTAGATGCTGATAATTTCATTGGTTTTGCTGATGGAAAAGAAAATAAGATGGAAAAATCAAAGTGCCTTGATATGGTAGGTTCTCCATGGACATTTCTATTTGATGGAGCTTGCTCCAAATTTGGAAATGGTGCTGGTATAGTTCTTCTTTCTCCTAGTTTGGAAGAATTTTCTTTTTCCTTCAAACTTAATTTTGAATGCACTAACAACATTTTTGAGTATGAGGCATTATTGTTGGGGTTAAGAATTGCATGGAAGTATGGAGTGAAAGATATTGTTGCAAAAGGAGACTCAGAGCTGGTTGTCAAACAAATAAGAAAACTGTATGCTACAAAAAATCAGCGTATGAAACAATATAAGCATGCAGTTTGGGACCTAATTGAAATGTTTGATTCCTTTAACATTGTGTATCATGACAGAGGTCTCAATGCTTCTGCTAAAAATTTGGTAGTGTTGGGTTCTAGATTTGAAAATTACACCATTTCACCTTATTGTGAATACAACATTGAAGTGCTAACCAGGCTAGTTGTCCTTGATAATGTGAAACATTGGCAAGTTTTTAATGATGATGCTCAAGTGCTAAGGTTCTTGCAAAACCAAGGTGAATTTTCGCAAATCAGAATATTGATTGGGAGCCAATGGTATGCATGACTGAAGGAAGAGAAACTTTGTTTGGAAAAGATATCATCCAATTGAAAACAAACACCATTCCTAGAGGTCTTGTTGCACTTGAGTCAAATTTTAACAATGCTGATTGCATCATAAATAGAAACATGTCTGCCTCAAGGGATGTGGAAGAGCATAACTTGGGCACTAATGGTAAACCAAGGAAGATTTGGTTGGGCAGCAATTTAAGTAAAGAGGAAAAACAGTCCTATGCCCAGCTCTTGAAAAAATATCAAGACTGCCTTGCTTGGTCCTATTCTGAGCTAAAAGCATATAGAGAAGACTTGTTTCAACATGAGATCCCTCTTGAGGCCAAGACTAAGCCATTCAGACAGAGGAAAAGGCCAATTAATCCACTTCTCTCCATGAAAATGCAAGAGGAGTTAAAGAAGTTGAGAGATGGAGGTATTATTCAGCCCACTAGATATTCATCTTGGGTTGCAAACCTTGTGCCAGTCAGAAAGAAGAATGGAGACATCAGACTTTGTGTGGATTTTAGAAATCTAAACAAAGCATCCATGAAGGACAACTATCCCTTGCCAAATATGGAAAATATGTTGCAGCTTGTGACAGGGTCTGAGTTGCTTTCTACATTGGATGGTTTCTTCGGATACAATCAAGTGGTTGTCAAAGAATCAGAAAGACTTAAGATAACATTCACTACTCCTTGGGGAACATATGTTTTTGTTAGGATGCCCTTTGGTTTGATGAATGCTGGTGCCACTTTTCAAAGAGCAATGGATGTTGCTTTTGCTGGTTACATCAATGAGTTCATTGTAGTTTACCAAGATGATGTGACTATGTTTTCAAGGTAGAGAGATGATCATTTGCAACACTTGGAGAAGATGTTGATCAGATGTAGGGAGTATGGAATTTCTCTTAATCCAAAGAAGTGTCATTTTGGCATGCAAAAGGCCAAGCTGCTTGGACATATTGTGTCTAAAGATGGTGTTATGATAGACCCTGAGAGAGTGGAAGCAATCAACAAAGTACCTATCCCAAGAACCAAGAAAGGCATCCAATCTTTCTTTGGTCAAATTAATTTTATTAGAAGGTTTGTTTCCAACTTTGCTGAGTTGACTCTTCCAATCACAAGCATGCTAAAGAAGGACCAAGTTATCAGGTGGGAGGAGGCTGCCATTCAAGCTTTTGAAGGAATTAAGGATGCACTTAAACATGCACCTGTTTTGGCAGCCCCAAACTATAAGAGGCCTTTTCAAATCTTTTCCTTTGCCTCTGAGTATACCATTGCTTCTGTTTTGCTACAAAAGGATGAAGATGGGGTTGAGAGGCCTATTTCCTTCTTTAGTAAGGCTTTACAAGTAGCTGAGTTGAAGTATACAATCATGGAGAAATAAGCATTTGCCTTGGTGAAAGCAACAAAAGTTTTCAGGCCTTATATATTGAGTTCAAAAGTTGTTGCTTATGTTCCCCACACCATGGTGAAAGACATCTTATCAGAGATGGAGGTCTCAAGCAAAATATGTAGATGGGTGAACAAAACTACAGGAGTATGATATGGACATCCAAACCACAAAGTTGGTAGGAGGTTTGGGCCTTGCTAAGCTCATGGCTGAGAGCAACTTGCAGAATGTGGAAGTGAATCAGCTAGAGGAAGAAAGGGTAGATGTGCTTGGCAAAGTTGGTAAGTTCTGAGTGGTACAAGGATGTGATCTTCTACCTTAGACACTTTGTGCTACCCTAGTCACTTAAATAAAAATAAGAAAAGAGCCCTCAAGCTGGCTTCTCAAAAATATATCATCACAGACCTTGGGCTGGCTTGGAAGAACCCTGAAGGTGTCCTCTTGAAATGCATAACTGAAGATGAAGCTCCCAAGATAGTTGTTTATTTCCATGGGGGAGTTTGTGGAGGACACTTTGCTGGAAGAGTAACAACACATAAGATTTTGAGAGCTGGTTATTGGTGGCCTACTCTCTTCAAAGATGCAACCCAGCTGGTTAGAAAATGTGATAGTTGCCAATGTTTCTCTAGAAGACTGAAAGCTTCAGGCTCCCTTCCTTTGCAGCATGTATCAATTGAAGCTCCTTTCAAGCAATGGGGGATGGACTTCATTGGTGAGATTTCAGATCCTTCTAGTGCTGGCCATAAGTGGATCCTTGTAGCCACTGATTATTTTACAAAGTGGGTAGAGGCAATCCCCACTAAGAAAGCAACACACCAAATAGTTATGGACTTCTTATTGAATCAAATCATATGTAGATTTGGAGTCCCAGTCAAGATTGTAGCTGATAATGCCATGTGCTTTAGAGCCAAACCTTTAATGGCAATGTGCAATGAATATGGAATCAATCTGACTTATTCTTCAAACTATAACCCCCAAGGGAATGGACAAGCTGAGTCCAACAATAAGAATTTGTTGAAGATCATTAGAAGAACCTTGGAGAAAAACAAGAAGAAATGGGGTGAACAATTGAAATTTGCAGTTTGGGCTGATAGGATAACTCCTAAAAGAGCTACTGGTAAAAGCCCATTTGAATTGGTGTATGGAACTCAGGATTTGCTACCCTTGCACCTGTAATTATCTTCATTTCAGTTTTCCCAACAGTTGGAAGATCAAGAGCTTGGCCCATATGAATCAAGGATCAATCAGATTATTGAGCTTGATGAGGAGAGAAGAGCATCCCATCAAAGGCATGTCAGATTTAGGGAAAAATTGAAGAGATTGTTTGACAAGAAGGTCACTCCTAGAGCCTTCAATGTTGGAGATCTGGTTTTGTTGTGGGATAGTAGGCATGAAGACAAGGGAAAGCATGGAAAATTTGATGCATTATGGATGGGCCCTTATGCCATTGATATCAGAATTGGTGAACATACCTTATTTCTCAAGGACTTAGATGGGGAATTGCTGGAGCTGCCTGTTAATGGAAGACATTTGAAGCATTTCTTGGATTAATCCCCAAATCTGAGGTATGCACCAATTGTACGGTTGTATAGTCTTTGTTTTTTACTTTGTTTTGTTGGTGCGTGGTTTGCCCTTGTTCTTGACAGCCTTTTTTGTCGAGTTCTCAGCTTTTTTTTGGTGATTTTGGCTCTTGACTCCTTTTCCCAATGGATATTTTGACACTTGGTCTATGTTTTGTTCTTGTGGCACTCACTGGGAGTGCCCATCCCCAAGCAAGAGCCAATGTTGGTGCCATTTTTGAGCTTGCACCTTGTTGCCCTAATTTTCCAAATCTGTATTTGCTCAAAAATGTTTTATCCTTTGAATTGATGGTCTGAAATTCTTCCCCTCTAGTTGAATGCTTTAAAAATGCTCATAAACTTGTTGTATTTCCCTAATTTGAAGGAATATTCCAAGTTTGCCTTTTTTTGTGCCCTAGTTCTTCCATATTTATGGGTTGTGTCGTTTTTCCCTTTGCTAAATAGTTTAAAAATCAAAATTGATCAAATCATACTTGTATGCAATTGAGAATACAATCACAAGGATGAAAATGTTGTAAAATCATGCTTCAGTTGATTCAGAATCAAAAAAATTTGCCATCCTTGGTGAAAAAATTGAATTGTAGGGCATCCTTAAATTTTTTACATTTTGACGGTCATACGGGTGTCATTTTCTCGTCAAATTCATCCTCAGAAGCTATTGGCAATGTGGCAGATTCTAATTGGCTGAGGAAAAGTAGGGAAATGTTGGAACTCTTCATTTTTCACCTTTTTTTACAAATGGGGCATTTTCGGGCTCAGGGACCCATTTTTTTCCAAATTTGCCTATGTGGCATGTTCTGATTGCTAGGCAGGATGGTAGGTGGTCAGATTTCCTTAAGGTTTTTAGACATTATTTTGCAAAAAAACTTTAAGTCAAAAATTGGTCTGAATCCCCACAGCCAATCAGGAGTGGACACGTTTCCTGAAAAATCAAAATGGAGGAGCAGGTCAGCGGGCCGGCGGAGGTTTTGGTGATTTTGAAGTATTTAAACTTTGAATGGTTTAAAGTAAAATTTTTGCCCAAAACTCCACAACAAATCAGGAGAGGACACGTGTTCTGAAAGGTCAAAAGGGGGCGCGGGCCAATGGTGGAAATTTTGGATTTCCAAAATTTTGCAAGGGAGTTTGAAGGAAGAAAAGGAGAGTAGGGACCTCGACAGTGAATAGGAGATGGCACATGTGGTAGGGGAGAAGGTCGGAGGTGGCATTCCAACGGAGAAAAGTTGAGAATTTTCCCTTTTTCACAAAGGGAGTCAAAATGAAGATTAAGCCCAGCTGGTCCTACTAGCAAATCATCAAGATGGACGCATGGCAGAGGACAAGGTGGGTCGGCAGGCTGGTGGAGGTAAAAGGGGATTTTTTCACTTTTTCAAAAAAGAGTTCAAAATCAAAGTTTTAAGTACTGGCCCGCTAGCAAATCAGAAGGAGACACATGGTAGGGGAGAAATCAAAGGTGCGGACCCATGGGGAAAAGAGTGAAAATTTTCACAATTTCCAAAAAAGGTCAAAATGCGTAGAATTGAAGTGCGATCCTGATGGGACCCACCATGTGCCACATGTCAACTCCAAATTTCAAGGGTGGAGGGGCGGAGAAAAAGGTCAAAATTTTCCATTTTTCCAAAAAATGTGGAAAGGTTAAAAATGAGCCTGAATTTGTCTCCAATCATTTTTTGCCACGTGTCCGAGCCTTATCCAAAAAAAAATTAAAAGGGTAACTCAAGCTTATTTCTAAGTCTGCATCTTCCACGTGGAGGGCCAGGATTAAAATATGGATAAGATCGACGATGGTTGTTGTGCATCCCATTTGTTTTGACCGCCATGGGAGCTCCAGGAAGCTTGGAATCAAGATTTTTGCATCAAAATTCATCATGAATTTATAGTGATTTTGTGTCGTCTTGGCCTTCCAGGATCATTGAAATCAATTTCATGACTCAATATTTTGATTTGAGATGTTTTTGAAGTAATTTTTTGCCTTAGCCTGAGCAAACACGTGAAATGACAAAATCAAAAGTTTGTAATATGAAAAGGTTAAAAGGTGAAAATGATGAGTAAAGGGTGTTTGCATGCCTCAATGATGAAAAACATGCCTCCAGGATGGATAATGATCCAGATATTTGTAATGATTTAATATTTTTGGGCACACTTGGCAACATGTGAATGTTTTTCTGTTTGATGTCATTTTCATTTAATCATAAAGAATTGTTGTAACAGAATTGATCCCTTGGCATATTCCTTGCTTGGGAAAGAAGGCTCTAAATGAGGTATATAATGCATTTTGGAGAATTTGTAAAAGTGTTGGAGGAGATTGAGATTCACGAGCAAATGTGTTTGAGAGAAATGTCATGAGAAATCCACCAAAGAACCAAGTTAATGTCTCATGTGTTGGAAATTCATGTATGTGGGCACACCTGCAACATGCAAAGTTGGTTACAAGTGTATAGCCATCACACAGCTCTGAGATTGTTCATGTAACTCTCCCCTGCTGTTGAATCTAACAAGTTTTGAATTAAATCTATGTTTTTCTTTGGGCAATATGGTGTTTGTTATCATTTTTAAATGCCTGTGCAAATAATTTTCATTGTTCTTGTTGCAATCTTGCATTGAAAGTATTTAGAAATCACATAGAATCTCCATTTCTTGTTGATATTTTAGTGGCATTTGCAATCTCATGTTTAGAAGAGCCTTCATCTGATAAGGAGATAAACAAATTTAAAATCACTTTACCTTCCTTGACTGCAGAGATTGCTTGTAAGCCTTTGGGGGCACCTTAGGCGTGGTTTGATCATGGATTTTTGTGTTTAATTGAGTTCTTTACTTCAATATTTTGTGGTGAATTCTCAAATATTGTGTGAAGAGTGCAACCTGGGATTCCATTTGTGCCTCTTCTGGTTGAAAGAACATTCTGATTATTTGAGGCATTTCATCTTATAGTTGTTCAAGTATTGTAGAGATTGTCAAAGATCTTATCTATCCCAGTTTGTCTTGTCAATCCCCCACCAAAAATTCATCTAAAAAATAAAGATCCTATCATGTACTATCCCTGATTTGCATTTGTATACCCACTAGAAGATCAAAATCCATTTGCAAAAGTATGCATAATAGATCAGGATTTCCAACGTCTCTAGTAACCTTTGCCTTGTTTTGAGAACATACCCATGTTTTGAGAAGTGACAACTCGTGAGAGTTCAGATCTGGGGTGTTGATCATGTTTTCATAAAGGTCTCCATCATAGAATTTCAAGCAAAGAGAAGGACATCTTCATCTCCTTCACCATTACAAGGTTACAAAATAGGTCCTCTTACCTTGGTTGCAAGGCACAACCTAAAACAGCTAGGACAAGATCAAGTCCTATTGGAGTGTTATCCATTTCTCCACAAACCTGAGTGCCAGCTAAACCATATCCTCAGCTACCAATGACATACAACATGGTCTAATCTATCTTTAAGCTCCATGAAATATCTATGGTACTGCTCAGACTAAAAATGAGAACAAATTTGGATACCAACAGGTACTACTTTCTAGAGGGCCATGGACTTGGCTTTTGGTATTTTGAAAGGGAAATGCATTGTTATGTATTTGGATGACCTGATAGTGTTTTCTAAAGCAATAAAATATCACTTCCAACACCTTTAAATAATAATGCAGAAGTGTAGAGAGCATGGAATTTCTTTGAACCCTAAGAAGTCTATATTTTGCGTCACAGAAGGAAAGTTGTTGGGACACATTGTTTTAAAGAAAGGGATCAAGATTGATCCAAAGAGAGTTTAGGCCATCCAAAAAATTCCTCTTCCATCAAGTAAGAATTGTGTCCATTCTTTCTTTGGTAAGATCAATTTCCTAAGGAGATTTATCCCTGATTTTACAGAACTTACTATGAACATTGCTAACATGATGTAAGGGAAGAAAATATTTGGTTGGTCCTCTGAAGGGAAGAAATCATTTGAGGACATTAAACAGGTTATTGTAAAGACTCCAATCTTGGCATGTCCTGACTTTAGAAAATATTTCATTATCTATTGTTATGCCACTAAAAATACCCTACCTATCATGTTAGCCTAGAAGAATGCTAAAGATCATGAGCTCCTAATTGCATTCATGAGTTATGTCTTGAAAAATCATGATCTGAAGTACACCATGATGGGAAAACATGATGTTGTAGTTGTCAAAGATGTCAAGCAGTTTGGGCTTTACATTATTAATTCTCATTCTGTGGTGTTGGTGCCTGATATAACAATCAAATCCATTCTTACTCAGTAAGAATTTGGAACCAAGAGAGGTAATTGGGTAGAAAAGGTGCAAGAGTATGATCTTGACATTAGGCCAACAAATATGGTTCAGGGAAAGGGATTATGTGAACTCATTGCTAAGGGAGCTGCCAAGGAGTTGTCCAAAGATGGAGTTGATGTCCCTTGATTCTATTCCTCAGCTTGACAGATGTATGGTATGCTGATATTGCTCACTTTCTAACCTATGGAGAGTTTCCATATCACTTGAGTGCTAATGAGAAGAGAGGCATCAAACTGAGGTTTGCATAATATGTGCTATGGGAAAATGCTTTGTTTAAACGAGGCATAGATGGAAGGTTTTTGAAGTGTGTAGACAAGGAGCAATAAAAGAAGTTGTTCTCTGCTTTTCATGACCAGGCTTGTGAAGGTCATTTCTCCTCTACTGTAACAACTCATAAAATACTTCATGCTGGTTATTATTGGCCCACTCTATTCATAGATGCATCAAAATGGGTTGGTAAATGTGAATCATACCAAACATTTGATGGAAGACCTAAGTTTGCTGCTTTACCACTAAAGCCAGTAGTGATTGATGAGCCCTTTCAATAGTGGGGATTTGATTTCATTGGAAATATTAACCCACTTTCTAGTTCTAGACATACCCATGTGTTGACTACCATAGATTACTTCACCAATTGGGTGGAATCCATCCCAGTTAAGAGCACTACTTCCAAGGTAGTTTACAACTTCATTAAGGAGAACATATTGATCAGGTTTGGGACCCCAAACAAAATTATGACTAACAATGATTCCAACTTTTCTTCTGTTGAGATGATGGAATTATGCTATGGGTATGGGATCTCACTTGCTCATTCTTTAGATTACTACTCCCAAGGGAATGGATAGGAAGAATTAACAAACAAGAACTTGGTGAACATAGTTAGAAATATTGTGAATGATTCTCAAAGGAATTGGCATAATAAGCTATATGATGCACTTTGGGCTGATAGAATTACAACCAAGAGAGCAATTGGAATGTCTCCTTTCCAAGTGGTGTATGGTGTGGAAGCTCAACTACTATTTACGGTGGAATTTCCAGCCTTACATCTGATGAAAACCATTGAAGATTCAAGTTTCAGTAGCTCTTTAGACAAGAGAATTTTGTACCTTCAGAAGCTTGATGAGGACAGATTGCAAGTGGTTGATAGGATAGTAGCTCATCAGTTTAAAGTGAAGGCTTTGTTTGACAAGAAATCTAAACCCATATTTTTCCAAGTGGGATACATTGTGCTGCTTTAGGACAAAAGACATGAGCCACGAGGAAGTCAGGGTAAGTTTGATTCTCTTTGGCTTGGTCCTTTTAGAATCAGACATTTTGCTAGAGAGAAATATTTTTATATGGATTACATGGATGGTTCTCTTCTCTAACTTCCTTATAGTGGGAAGTATCTGAAGTTATTCAAATCCTAGGTGACTAGGTGGTCCTTCTGTATATTTTATACATTGCATTTTGTTTTTGGATTATGTTACTTTCTTATTCTTTGTTGTGTGGTTTATTTTTTTGGGTCTTCCCTTTTGGTTTTTTTCTTCTTTTCCCATCTTGTGTGTGTTGTCTTGTATTGTTTTTGATTTTAACTCCTTTTCCCAATGGTAAGACATGATCCTCTTTCCCAAAGTTATCTTCAGATCTTGTTCTTGCCTTGTGTCTTTGTTCTAAGCCAAGTCATCCCCAAAAAGAGCCAGTTGTTGTAATCCTCAAAATTCCCCTCTATTGAAGTCAAGTTTTCAAAATTTTGAGTTTGTACCTTGGAGTATTGGGTCGTGTCAAGCCTGAAATTGTTTGCAGTTTTCCCATTCATGGAGAACAATTTGAAAGTCAGGCATAATGGTTAAGTTCCTTCCCTTATTTTTATTTTCTTCCCGCAGTCGGGAATGACATGCGTATCTTCCTTGTTAATTTTTGACCTGACATCCGTGGGTAGTACATGGATATTCCTATTAGATGCAGTATGGCCATGTTTCAAGTGACAATGGAAGCCTCCACATGTCCAAACAGCGCAACTCCAGGCGTGGGGTCTAAGGGACAATCCTTAAATAAGTGTATGCTTTCCGCGTGTCCCAGGTACAAAATAAAGGCAGAAAAAGCTAAAATTTGCTAAGTATGGAAGGTTCAGTGGATGATGCCACATGCCTCATCAACGCAGCTTCAAGAGTCAAATTTGGGGGCAGTTCTCAAACTTGCGCCAGTCCTCCACGTGTGCTAGGTCCAAAAAGAGAAAGAGTCGATCGATAAAATTGACTAAGTATGGGCGGGTTGGCAAACGTATCCATGTGCCTTAACAACACCATTTCAGAGGTGAAATCAAAGGTTCAGTCTCCAAGTAGCGCCAGCTTTCCACGTGGTTAAAGTCAATGGAGAGTTAGAGTTGGTCATTGAAAATTCCAAGACCGGTAGAAGGAGACACGTGAAACTCAACGCAATTTTAGGAGGCGTTTCCAAAATGGAAACTCAAATAAGTGCAAGCCCTCCACGTGTCTAGGGGTCAACATGGGTCAAGTAGGAAATAGGCCTAAATCAGCTAAGTATAAAGGAACTGGAAGAAGTCTCCACATGTTAGCCTAGGATAACTTTAAAGGCAAAAAATGCAAAAGGAGTCCGCAGGCCCGCTCGAATCAATTCCTCCCGTGTGGGTGGCCCAAATTTGAAGTTGTAAAATCAAATCGAATGGCCCATATTTTAACTAGAAAAATAATGTAACAGTCGTGTATTTAAAAAACTAGTTTTTCCGCTATTAACGTTTATTTACAAATCAAGAATTCAAACGGGCGTGGATGATTAGAATAAGTTGTAACTATTTCTTGCTTGCTAGAGGATGTTTTAACCATATCTTGTGAGCTATATCATGAGATTTCAAAGCCATTATAGGGGGTTGGAATTTATATATTTTTGAAACTGTGTTTTCAAATTGGAAGAAATCATTACAACGTTTTTCCCCTTTTGCCTCTATTTTCTCTTTCCTTCTTGCTTTGATCTATGAATAATTTAATCCTTGCATGCTTATAAACTTTGTGTTCTAGTTTACACAATCTCAAGAACTTTGAGTCTATGGATTGTTTCTTTTTAAAAAGTGAATGGTTCTATTCTATATCTCATTTGATCAATACATATAAGGGTCTTCTTTTTCATCTCTTTTCCCTGAAAGTATTGTCTTCTTCTACCTCCCTCCTCTCTTCAAGTCTTCTATCGTCATGTATTGATAACTTTCTAGGCATAAAACACATTTCAAGATATCAGAAAACCTCATTAAATGAAATATTGTGTATTTTTATATAGGTTTTTCCCATGCTTTCAATAAGGGGACCTATCCCATTAAAGAGGAGGGACTTGTTTGTCCCCTGATTGTGGTTTCATTCCAAGTGTAAATCTGAAACCCAACACCACTATAAATAATAACACCCATAAATGTACTTCCCATAACTTTCTATAGGCCTAGGTATACCATGGATCATCCACCTATATTAGATCTATGGCCACATCCACCTCATCTGGACCAGGATGCACTAGTTTTACTCCTATTAGGCCAGGTGTCACTCTATTTCTCCTTGGTACTCTAGTCTCTCTCACCCATAAATATGGCCCTGAGGTAGGTCTTGGGTCATACAAAACTACCTCAACACATGCTCTTCCTGAAACAACCCGGTCAGTCTAGGAAACTAGTCCACTAACCACATGTGTGTTGAATGCACCACAACTCTACTCCATCTTCAATAAAATAACCATAGTCTCTATACGACCTCCATAAGATGGCCCCTATTCCTATATGATTGAGCATATATCTATAAGTAGTGGTATATAGCTTCTTTCTTTGGGTGCCTACATTCACTGTAAAAAGCTTGGGCCTCACCCAATTGGCCAGTGGCCCCACTTATTTTCCTTAATATCATGAAATGCACATATGCCAATACATTTAATAATGTGGTGGCTCCAAGTACACTCCAATGGTCCTCGTATATGAATTTGTATAGATATCTGTATGAATGGGACAAAATGTACCTCACCCATGAAAATATGGTCCCATGCTTCTCTATGCGCTAACAAATTTCATGCATATTATACAAAATTCCCACTCCGCCACCCTCTACTACCATAGATGAAGAAATCAAAACTTTAATAAACTTCTGTAACCGCATAACACCTGATCTTAATAAGGCATAAGGATAATATGGGTCTCTATTTGTACTATGTCCCTGTAAAGTCTCACATAGTTTCTCTCATCTTCCTTTAAGCATCCGCTACAACCATCACCTGGAGTCCCTCACCTAAAATTGGTAGTCGCAATATATGATATACATCCTCTAGGGTCACTGCAATCTTCCTAGTAGGAAACCAAAAAGTACATGTATCTGCACACCACCACTTAGATAATGCTGTCACCATAGGCATATTATGGGGTACCTCCTCTGATCTCGCTATGTGCCACATGCCGAAATGATATAGTATGTCTCTCTCAACATCAAATAATCCAAAAGTCAATAATGTGCTCAAATGTTGATACCCGTGGAAATCCCTAAAGTGCATATCTCTCTACACAACACAAAAATCAACAAAATATCAACATTAGTACCTCATATATATGTAAAAAACGACCACTCATACTACAAAAATTCATCAAAATATACATATTTCACATTATGTTATCAAATCACTCTCCTCAGTTGCCAATACCTAGGAGTAGGATGCGGGCGCCTTGAAACAGGTCACTAGCGCTTGGATTTGGGCATTAGCATCCCAGAACACATCAATGCCTTCGGTGATTCCACCCATGTTAGAAAATCCCAAAAATTCAAAATTTAAAATTTTGTAACAATTCAAACAAATTTCACCAAAACTTTAAAAAATCATCATACTTACTAACGCATCTGTCATCTGTGACGCCACGACCGCTTCTACCATCTCGAACCTCGTTAACCTTGCTTCCTTAATTTCTAGAATCCTACACAAGCTAAAACCTCAAATTATAAATCAATGAAGGTGCAAATGAAGTTCCTATTCACGTTTTCCTATCACTATATATAACAATTTTTAATATTTCATTTAGTATAGTTACTATTTACACCGAGTCTTCTAGTTAATACATGACCCATGGTTTCACTCATATCTTGGGCTTCACTACTCCATTTTCTTCCCCTTTCATATTATTTGGTTCAAAATTTCTTCTACCATTTTGCCGTACGGATTGAACAATGCTACATTCCAATCTCACAAATATACTATTCAACATATACACAATCTTGATAGATCTTCTATACTACCTCCTGGTCATCATTGTATCTTTTCACCTCTACTTTCGACTCAATGATCATTGTCTCCACCCCTCACACTTTCACCGAAAGGGTTCATAAAATCAGGATCACCCTACAATACCTCATAGGCTACTATACGATCATTCAATACTCCTAATACATCATTATCAAAAAAATTTCTTTCACACTAGTCAAATAAAGGAACAAATTGGTCTATTCAAATAATTTCTATCTATTTCCCCCTAATGACCTAATCTAGGGGAAAAAAGAAAAAATATCTACATGAGGGATCTATCACACACATCTAATGTCAAAGAAATATTTTACTATTCAAATCAAATCAATCAATCAATATGGCATGTGACACACTTTACTATCTCTCCCATATGACCTAGCTTGGGAGCTACATCACTTTACCATATTTCCTAATGACCTAACATCGGAATCACTTTACATTTTCTATCACTTATAGATGACCTAACATGGAATCCATATATAACTATACAAATCAGAACACCCATGGGAGTGGGGGTAGTGAGACATCATTACCTTTTCTAAACTACTCTTGTATGGGTTATTCAACACATAACTAAATTTTGTCTCTAGTTATCTATAGTGGTTAGACCTTTTGAGGATGTACTCATTGTAGACACCTACAATTGGTATATATACCCTTGATCTCCCGCGTGCACATAATTAATTTTTAATTTTTCCCATCCACCCTTAACTTAATTAAATGCCCAATTATCCCATCCACATTAATCTTAATTAATTAATTAATTTCAATTAATTAATTAATACCCTTTATCTTAGCAACCTTATATTTCAGGATGCTTTTATTTTAAATATACACCCTATACATCCCTACGCTTTTTCTAATTTATATTCATTGCCAACCCACCTACACCTCATCCCTAAACAACCCCTTCCCACCTAATGCTTTAAAGCATTTGGCTAACTCCTAAAAAAAAAATCATGCCAAAAATAAGAAAATATTCACATTGAGGAAACTTTCCCCGCAATCGGTGGCGACCCAACCCAATCTCTGTCGACCCTAAAAATATATGTGATTTACTTCTATTCCCTATTAAATGGAAGAAAATATAGCATCTCTCTTGCAACTTGTGGACAATCTTTCGTGCCTAAACAGTTCAGAAGCCGTTACAAACCTCCTAGATCTCCTTGTAACATACATGAGTCAATCATGATTGGCCTTTTTGTGAGGTAGTCATCATTTTACATTTATTTAGTTAGTTTTATTGCATTATATTTTATTTAACCTTTTGTAGGTTTAAAACTCAGCAGTAAATATGATAGCTTCATCATCAACTTCTTACTGCAAATATATACTTGCAGGTTTCTCATCTGGCTTGCATTTTTTCAGCCTTATCCTTGTTTGTCATAGTCTTTGTCAGCCCTGATAGGTCCCCATCAACTCAGCTTCAGTATCCCTTGGCTTTTTTTCCAGATCCATCCTCAACCCCTGCATGTGCTTAGGCTACGTTCCATTTGATAAATCTCATCCTGTCTCTGTGTCACAACAAAATAAATGTGTTTACACCCAATCATTGTCGACCAGGGTCCTTGTTTCAATCCGTCTCTTTAATACCTATTTTATATTGTTTTCATGGTTTATATTCTTTGAAATAACCTTTGTAGGATGAATCCAGCATGTCCAGACTTCTGTAACTTCTAGATCACATTCAGATCCTACTCAATTTGCATATTTTTCTTGTTTTCTTGATCTACTCTCGCAGGTGACCATCAACCTACACTTACACAGTCATGCTCATAGTCGACCTAGACCAAGAAACACTTATTTTATATTTATTTTAATTAAATCAAATTCAAATCCATCTTAACCAATTCTAGATTTAGTGTTATTATTGTATCTGCATGTTATTTACAATACTTTCTTTATTTAATCCTTTCTAAACAAATGGGGGTTGACATCCACTAAGGAGGTTAACGCTTTTCAGGTCTTCTTTGTTGGGAAAGCCCCACCCAAATAATCTAATCATAATCATTTTCAGTCTTACATGGAAATTTCGTCTTATTTGTAGCAACAAGGATCCAATAACCATAGTGCACCTAAATCATCGTACATCCAAGGTAGCATAAACCCTCCACCATTTCTGAGTTGCTAATTTATTTATTAGCTAGTGCATTAACTTCATTACTAACAATAAATTTAGACCACATTCTTGGAACACCCGATAGGACCACCCTTTAGGTGATCCCTTACATCCATTTATTTTGTATTTTCTTTTTCTGTCTTCCACTAACACTGCATCGTAAGGTTCCATTTTATTTCTTGCTTTTGTTGGGTTTGTGCTCTGGATTGCACATTGCTCAAAAGTGCATATAAAAGGGAAAAAATATATATCAGGTTTTCAAATTTTTCCTTATTTTCTCTTTTCTACATCGTACTTTCTTTTCTTGTGTGTCTCCTCATCAAAGAAACACATTTTTTTAAAAAAAGAACCCTTTCTTTTTACATCCTACTTTCCCATATAGCTTAAATAGGTATTTAACCTTCTGCATCTCACACTTTATCTCACACAAGATAAAACTGACACATCAAATCAACACATCAAAACACCTTCTACGTGGTTGAATGATTAGGATTTCATCACCCAACATGAAACCCCCTAAGATGTCTCAAGACAAAACATACCTAAAACCAAACATAGATTGATTTATTTTAGGTACCTTATCATCCATTTCCCCTTTTATTTTTCATACTTTTAAAACAAAAACATAAAAAGAATTGTTTTCCTGACTCTCTTGATTTAAAATGGAACAAAAATTCACCTTAAATGGTCCTAAAAAAATATCTACCATGATCGTTATCTCATCCTTTTCTCTTTTTATTCCCATTCGTGAACTCCTACTCCATAAATCACATTGACCAGTAGGTTCTACCCCACCCCCTTGGACTATCCTTGCTTCGTCCTATTGCAATTTTTGGACTGTCCCTGAATTTTCTGGGTGGGAAAACTTGTGGATTCCTTGCCAAGGATCTGGGAATCTAAGTACCTCTACTTAACCAGTACAACTACCATATATGCATGTGTGATAAAATGTGGATTTCTGTGGAGACCTTTCGGCCGGGGATCCAAAAGGGGCACTCCACTGACCCTGCAACAAAGCTTGCAGATACTTACAAGAGAGAAATTTGTCTGAAAGTGGGAAAGGGAGTGAAAAAAGAGGTAGAAGAACTAATGTTACAGGTAGGAAATCAAATTCCTACACACACTAGTTAGAAAATTCTTCACATGCATTCATGAGAAGAAAAAACCCTGCAACTGGCAACAAGACGAGATAAGATTGCGAAATCAAATTTTATGAAATCTCCACATCAAAGAGGCTAGAAAATATTTCTTCTTGTATTGTTGTTTAAATAGAAATTTTACATAGTGGAGAAATGGATAAATTTGAGAAGAAGGGGGGGAAACAAAAGAAAATGGTTATCTCCTTTGTTCTCTCAAAGTACAATATACACTCGAGTTTACAAGATTGATTACCAACCCTCTACAATGGCATGAAGAAGCCATTAAATCTCCTCCAAGAAATGCTTATAAATTCTTATTTGTTAGCAAGAAATGGTTTAGAATTTATTTTCAATCATTCGTGTCTGTTCGGATTCTTGATTCACGAAGAAACGTTAACGTCGAAAAAACCAGATTTTTCATAATGCAGCTGTTACACTTGTTTTGTAACTTTGAATTTGAACCATTCATCTTGCCTTTGAAAACTTAAATTAGAGTTGTACACGTGGGTGAAATTTACTGGAACAGGTGTAGAGGATGCCTTTTGTATTTTGTGTCTTTTGGAGAATTGACGTTTTGGAACATTTGGTTTGCTCACCCGCTTTTGATATGATCATGACATGTGGCTTCACTTGATTAGTGAAGGAGTCACGAGTTACTTTTATAATTTTACGTTTTTCTTAATGCGGGCTTAAAAACACAAATTGCTCCACTGGCCCGCCTCCCTGCTTTGACCTTCGATGCGGGCTTAATATTTGACTTTCTCCCTTATAACATGATAGGGGCTATGGGTCACTTTTTAACTTTTCACCTTTTTTACAAAGAGGCTCAAAATCTCAAATCTCCCCAATGGTCTGCCTCCCTACTTTGACTTTTTCCTTTAAGCCTGATCGACACTACGGGCCACTTTTTAAATTTTCATCTTCTTTACAAAGAGGCTCAAAATATCAAATTTCTCCACCAACCCACTTCCAATTAGGTATATCCACATACCCATGGATGATGGGGCCAAAATTTGATGGGGAAGAAAACACCCATTGTTCCCGACTGTGAAAAAAATGTAGAGAAGAAGAAAACTCCCCCATTTCGTGCCTGATTTTCAAATTTCTTTTGCAAGCTAAGGAATAGAAAAAAGTACAAGGTTCGATGATCTAGCGGCATAAAAATATTGAAAATTTCATTCAAATGAGGATAAAAAAAAATTTTCATGTGTTCGGAAAGGAGAACGGAAAATTTATCAAAACAAGAAGACTGGGGATTTGAAACAACTCTAGGGCATGAATTTCTCTATATCTTCAATATTTAAACTTGGCTTAAGTACATTATGAGGGTGAGAGTTCAAAATTTTGAATTTAACTTGGAAAACGAAAAGTGGTTTTCAGGAGACAACAAATAGCTCTCGCTTGGGGATATGGCATGGACTGAGCATGGCGAAGACGTGGTATGAGGATCTAGGATCTCAATTTTTAAACCGTATAACATTGACTAGTGCCATATGCATTGGGCCTTGTAGAGTCATATACAATTTCAAGAAATAAAGATCAGAATAAGGAAACACACAAGCACACAAAAGGAAGGAAACACATGACATGCAACAGAAGGGGAAACAAAACCACACAATGGAAAGGAAACACACAAGGAAATCACCTATGGTACAAGGTGGGGGACAACCCATTTTCACCGATGATACAGTTTCAAGTATTTCCCACTTCGAGGAAATTCCAATGGCATTACATCCAAGTATGAGAGGAGAAAAACATTCTCACCACAAGCTCCATGAATTTGGAATGGGCCGAGCCATAATGAATCAAAATTTCCATGGCTGCCCTTTGGTTCTCTTATCTTGTTGCATAGTAGGAGAAAGTCTCCAATCTTGAATCATCTTACCTTATCCCTCTTGTCAAATATATTCTTCACTTTCAATTGGTGTTCTTTGATTTGATCCACCACCTGAAATCTATTTTCTTCCATCTTCTCCAGAAATAGGATCCTTTTGTCTATGGAATATTTGTATTGACCATCTTCTATTTTTTATAGAAACTTGAGAGCTGGCATCTCAATTGTGAGGGGAATCTCTGCTTCAAATCCATACAACAGTTGGAATGGAGACATACCTATCTCCTTCTTGGGAGTGATCCTATCTGCCCATAATGCATCATACAACCTTTTGTGCTAATTCCTTCGATTCTCATCTACAAGCTTGTGGAAAATGTCACAATGTTATTGTTGCTTGATTCGGCTTGTCCGTTTCCTTGTGGATAGTAGTCATAAGAATGATCTAGGGAGGTTCTGTAGCTATAGAAAAAATTGGTCAGCTCTCTTGAAGAGAAATAGGTAGCATTATCTGCTACAATCTTATGTGGCACTCCAAAACAAACTACGATATTCTCCTTGATGAAGTTGGATACTGTTTCAGTGTTGGCTTGTTTGGCCGGAATGGCTTCCACCTGTTTGGTGAATTAGTCTATTTCTGTGAGTACATAGGTGTGCCCTACACTTAAGTGAGGGTTCAGAACACTAATGAAGTCTAGCCCCCACTGTTGAAATGGGTCCTTAATAACCACAAGCCTGAGTGGTAATGCAGTGATTCCTGGTCTTCCAATGAACTGTTGGCATGCTCTGCATTTAAAAATCCAATCTTGAGTGTTTGTAAAGATGGTGGGCCAATAATATGTTCCTCAGAGGATCTTGAGTGTAGTGACCATTGCTGAAAAATTCCCACCACATGCTTGGTCATGGTATGCTTTAAGAAACTTTTATTGTTTCTCTTTATCTACACACTTGAGGAAACAACCATTCAGGCCTCTTTTATAGAGCGCATGATTCTATATTTCTAATTTAGTTTCCGTCAGCTTGAGTGTTCTCCTTTTATTTTAATTAAGATGGGGAGGGTATTCTCCATAAGTTATGTAATAGGCAATATGAAATACCACTCATCAGTAGTGGTGACAAAGAGAACCTGTGGGTTGTCTTCTGAACAAGTTCAGCAAGCACAAGTTACTTTACCATGTTGAATTTTGAGTGTTTCATCTTCAACAATCAACTTGCACAAGCCATTTCCCCTTACCAGATTGGAGGGTCGAATCTCCAAGTCATATTCTTGAGTCTTTGCAATCCAATTTCCTCTTTTAGCTCCAAGATCTTGTTGTGTCAAGATGGACTTCATTCCACTACCGAGGGCTATCACTACCGTATGGGAATTAAGGATGTAAAACCTGAAGTTTTTTACATCCTTGACCACTGCATAGGCATGCTTCTCTAATTGGCTGTATTTTAGCTCACACTTTTTCAAAGGACAACTCATAAAACCAATAGGTGCTTCCACATATTCATCATTTTTCTGAACAAGAACAACGGAAAGTGTATGCTCTGATGCATAACAATACATAATGAACTCTTTATTAAAATATGGAGACACAAGGATTGGAGCCTTGGCAATGGATTTATTGATCTCTTCATATGCTGCCTTCCCTTCATTGTTCCATTTGAAATTTTCTTGAGGTTTCATCATGGAATTTATGTGCTTTGTCAATTCAGCAAACTCAGGCATAAAACAACGAAGAAAGTTTACCTTTCTAAAGAATGAATGAACTCCCTTCTTGCTTGTGGGTACGGCTAATGATTTAATGTCTCTAATCCTCTTAGGATCAATGTGTTCTCCATGTTTGTTTACAATGTGCCCTAATAACTTGCCTTCTATGACTCCAAAAATGCACATTTTTGGATTTAGTGATATGCCATGTTTTCTACACCTTGCAAGTACCTGTTCGAAGTGATAGATATGATCTCCCCTCTTCTTTGAAAATATTGTGAGATCATCAAGATATATGAAAATGTAATGCTTTAGATCTTTGAAAGAAAAATCCATCGCCCTTTGGAATGTAGCTACTGCATTGATTAGGCTAAAAGGCATTTTGCTATAGGAAAAAGTGCCCCAAGGTGTTGTAAATGTTGTCTTGGTGCAGTCTTCCTCTGCCGCTTTGATTTGATTGTATCCTGAGAATCCATCAAGTAATGAAAACATTTCAGATCCAGTGACTGCTTCCAAGATATGGTCCATGATAGAAAGAGGATAATTTTCCTTGAGTGATGCCTAGTTCAGGTTGTGAAAATCTACACATATCCTTATTTCACCATACTTCTTCAGCACTGGGACAATGTTAGCCACCCATGTTGAATGGTGGATGGGAAGATGATCCTTGCATTAAGCATATTCATTACCTCCTCCTTGATGGTATCAACAATATTTGGGTTATACGGCCTTTGTTTCTTTTTGAAGGGCTTAACACCCTACTTCAAAGGAATTGAGTGATGCATTTGTTTTGGCTGGAAGGATTTGAGTTCATCATAAGAGTAGGCCAAGACATCAGAGTATTTCTTGAGTAATGCAACAAACCTTCTTTTTTCTTTAGGAGAGCAACATTTTCCAATATTGACCATCCTTGGCTCCTCCAGGGTACTAATTTTTTCTTTATCAAAATTAGTTGGGCACCGGGAACATTGCTTTTCTTTCTCTTGAATGAATTTTTCATGTTTGTCAAAAAGGTCTTTTGAAGAGACTAGGACTTTGGGAATTTTGTTCCCTTTCAATTTGATTACTCCCTGATCATCAATCCCTTCAATTCCTTCTTTCTCTTCTTTGGGGACTGCTTCTCGGTGTGTATTTTCACCTCCTTTGAAGAAGAAGAGATTATTGAAATTATCCCTTTGCTCCAAAAAGGATAGAATTTGGTTATCATCATTGAAGACTTGCCAATGATTTGCATTTTCTGGTACACTAGGTTGGAATACCATTTCAATGGCCACTTTGTCTTTACCAAAAGAAGGATGAGGTGTCACTAGGGAAGGTAACACTACAAGAGAATCAACTTTTTCATTATATTCTTGTGGAATATCTTCAATGGAGAATGCATCAAAATATTCAATGCAATCCCACACTATGTTTCTGTAATTCTCAAGCCTTAGATTTTTCACATGATATTGTTGGAGGACCTGATTTACTACAATATTTGCATCACATTTTAATCTTAGCTTCTTTATTCCCATGTCCTCTACTCTATTCATTACTAATAGTAATGCTTCATACTCTGTAGTTTTGTTTGTATTATCAAATTGCAGCTTGTAGTCAAAAGGGTATACCTCATTGGAAGGAGAGTACAATACTACACCATCTTCTAAACCTTCTTTGGAATGGCTACCATCAAATTCCATTGTCCAAATCTGATCCTCTTCCTCCTCCATGAGAAGTGGTATATTCTCTGCCTTTTTTGATGTGAGGAAGTAATTTCCTAGACCACAATCTTGAAAGAGAATGTTAGCTCTTAGATCATCAGAGTTTCTTACTATGAATCTCATCTTTCTTACTGGGATAGTTGTAGATGACCAATCCATTTTTATTTCTCCACCTAGATCTCTACAAATACTTCTACTCAGAAGCATACCAAAAGATGCTGGGATGTCTGCTACAAGTATGGTTAAAAGCACCTTCTTGTCTGGAAAATCAGATAGTGCCACCTGTGCATCCTTGATTCTTCCTACCAATGGAACTTGTTTAGATTCCATTGTGTAGCATGTGCCATTTACCTAGGTAAAAGTGAGGCCCAGAGCATTTGAAAATTTGGATGGAATCACATTGTCTAAGGCTTTAGAATCTATGATGAAATTATTCAACTGGAAGCCTTTGATGAGGAGTGATAGGTAGAAAGGTTCAACTCTGTTGGTGTTGGAGGCGCTGAGGGATAAAATGTTTTGGGAAGGTGGTGTGGATGGTGTGGGGAGTTAGCCTTTAGAATTTGGGCTTAAAGAGATAGGGTTACCACCACAAAATGCATTGATGAATCTGTCAAATTGGGCAGGATGTGTTTGTAGATATTCTATTTCGAAGAGTTGGACTTTGGTTTTTCTTGCATGTTGTAAAAATTCAAATGGGGAAATGGTGGGTGAGGAAGAGGCTCCTAAAATGGAGGAAGATATACATGGTAGAGAATTTTCTACTTTTGGTCTTGGGTTCTCCTTTTCGGATGTAACAATTGGCTTGGAAGGGAGTGAGGGTGTAGCCTTTGATTGAACTTTAGATGTTTTTATGGGACCAACATTTAGAAAAGAATTATTCTTAGCAACTTTTGAGCTAGAAGAGGAATAAAATGAATTACTTGGTATAATATCATGCTCTTTGGCAGCCAGTGAGTTTGGCTCTTCTTTGGCTAATTCCATGGAAGTTGGTAATGGTGATCCTCTGCTAATGATTTTATTCTTTGTAACCTCTGGAGGAAAATATTCTTTATTCTTCTTCTTATCATTTGCTACAATTGTTGGGGCTGAAATCCCTTTCTTATATTGAGCATGAGTGAAAAAATCACATGAGAAACTTGGAACTTCTTCATCACCTTCATCTTCATCATCAACATACTCAATCAAGCCATTGTGCATATCAACTTGCTCAATCTCAAGATAGTTTTCATAATCTTCCATGTTTTCTTCTTCAGTTTCTTCAATTTCTGCTTCCACCTCTAACTCTTTTGTGTCACATATGTCATTGACTGGTGGTGCTTCAAGAGAAAGTTGATGATGAGGTGTAGCAATCCTTGGCCTATCTAGAGGGATGGTCTCCTTGAAGCATTTTACATTGTGATCTAAGATAGCTGCTTCTTTAAGGCAACCAAGTCATTTGCCATTTTTTGGAACATCAGATCTATGGTGACAAAGTTTGAATTCTGACCCTTTTGTTTCCCATTGGGGCCTTTCACCTTTTGAGAAAGGATTAGATCATCATAAGTTTGTAGTGCAAAGTCATGGGCTTGCATCAATGTTCTTGGTTTGGATATTTTGAGGAAGAAACCTACTTCTGATGGCAGAGAAATGATGAAAAACCTCTTCAAATTATTTTTGGGAGGCACCACATCTTCAGGGATCATTCTTATTACTCTATCATATATTTCTATGAAGTCCCTCATTGACTTGGAGGTTTCTTTCTTAATTTGTACCAATTGGACCAAAAGATCCTGACAATCTTCCGTGGTCTTGAACCTGTGTTTGAATGCACTTCCTATATCTTCCCAATAAGTGACAGAGCTCGGGGGTAGCATGTAGAACCATTCAGAAACCTTTTCTTGAAGTGAGTCCACAAAGAGTTAGATTGACACATATTATTCCTCAACACCCAACACACCACAAGAAGTGATAAATGCTGCTACATGCTCTTCAGGGAGTTGAGAACCATCCCCTCTGAATTTTGGGAAGTTTTTTTCTCGAGCCTCTTGGTAGCTCATGGAGTGGTTGAGTAGGAACCAGTGGACCGGTGTTTCCTCCCCATGGTACATTAGGCATACGGGCTTCACAATCATGTTCATGCTCATGATCCCGATCCCCCATTCTATGTTTTTTTCTATATTCCAACCTTGCTAAGGCTGCGGCTTATGTTGCTACTCTTTCATCTGCCTCAGCTTGAAGTATCTTGATTTCCTCAAGTTGAGATCTTATTTCTTTGTCGGCTCTTGCTTATCTCTCTCTAGCTTCTTCTTCAATCTCTATGCCGGTGAAATATTCAAGGTTCTCATTGATGTATGGAAATTCACTATCCAAAGGATTAGCAACACTCAGGTTACCAACGTGGCTGGTTGCTTGAAAAGGAGGCCTTTGGATTTTGATTATCTCTTGTCTCCTTTGAAGTTCCTCAAAAATGGGATCAGTTTTTGCTCCTTGTCTCTATTTTCAGGTGTATCTTCTATCCACTAACTTGAAAATATATGCTCTTCTTTACAGTGTTGGAATTTTTCTTTGCCTCTTTAATCCAACAACATGTTCCTCTTCAAGGTCTAGAATTCTTGTGGCAATGAAGTAGCAGTTAGCAATTTGTCTATTATGTCAGATAGCTTCCCTCAAATTTGAAGCAACGTCTTCTTGGATGTGGAAGAGAAATTTGGGTCTTTCAATAGGAGGTTTTCCTAAAATAGCCATGATTTGAATCCATGTGGCTCATTTGGCCATTTAAATTTGAGAAATTTTATCTTTTTGAATTTTAATTTTTTTGACCTTGCGGTCACATTCAGGTACAGATACTACTAAATCTGTCCCACGGTAGGCCACAAAAACTATTGGCGAGGAAATTTTTCGGGTGGTAAAACTTTTGGATTCCTTCCCAATGCTCTGGGAATCCAAGACTCTCTACTTAACCGGTGCAACTACCATACATGCATGCGTGAGAAAATGTGGATTTCTGTGGTGGCATTTCGGCCAGGGATCCAACAGGGGCACTCCACTGACCCTGCGGAAAAGCTTGCAAAGACTTGTAAGAGAGAAATTTGTCTGAAAGTGGGTAAGGGAGTGAGAAAAGAGGTAGGAGAACTAATGTTGTAGGTAGGAAATCAGATTCCTGCACACACTATTTAGAAAATTCGTTACATGGATTCATGAGAAGAAACAACCCTGTAAATGGTAACAAGAAGAGATAAGATTGTGAACTCAAAGTTTTTAAAATATCCTCATTAAAGAGGCTACAAAATCCTTCTTCATGTATTGGTGCTTAAACAGAAATTGTACATAGTGGAGAAATGGAGGAATTTGAGAAGAAGGGGGAGAAATGGAAGAAAATGGCTATCTCCTTTGTTCTCTCAAAGTACAATATACTCTTGTGTTTACAATATCGATTAGCATCCCTCTACAATGGCATGAAGAAGCCATTAAATATCATCCAAGAAATGGTTAAAAATTCTTCTTTGTTAGCAAGAAATGGTTTACAATTTCTTTTCAATAATTTGTGTTCGTTTGGATTCTTGATTCACGAAGAAACGCCAATGGCAGAAAAATCAGTATTCTCATAATGCAGCCTTTACACTTGTTTTGTAACTTTAAATTTGAAGAGTTCATCTTGCCTTTGAAACCTTAAATAAGAGTCGTACACATGGGTGAAATTTACTAGAATGGGTGTAGAGGAATTGGTGTAGTGAAATTTACCTTTTGCATTTTGTGCCTCCTAGAGTAATTGCATTTTGGAACATTTTGGCCCGCTCACTTGCTTTTGATATGGTCATGACATGTGGTTTCACTTGATTAGTGAAGGAGTCATGGGTAACTTTTATAATTTTACCCTTTTTTAATGTAGGCTTAAAAACACAAATTGCTCTGCCGACCCACCTCCCTGCTTTGACCTTCAATGCAGGCTTAATATTTGACTTTCTCCCTTATAGCATGATTGAGGTTCGCGGGTCACTTTTTAAATTTTTGCTTTTTTTAAAAAGAGGCTCAAAATCTTGAATCTCCCCAATGGTTTGCCTCCCTGCTTTGACTTTCCAATGACAGGCTCAAGATTTGAATTTTTCATTTAAGCCTGATCAGGGCTGCAGGTCACTTTTTAAATTTTCACCTTTTTTACAAAGATACTCAAAATCTCAAATTTCTTTGCTAACCCTCTTCCAATTAGGTATGTACATGTACCCATGGATGATGGGGCCAAAATTTGATGGGGAAGAAAACACCCATCATTCCCGACTATGGAAAAAATGCAGAGAAGAAGAATACTCCCCCATTTCGTGCTTGATTTTCAAATTTCTTTCAGGAGCTAAGGAATTGAAAACAATACAAGGTTTGACGATCCAGGGGCATAGAAATATTGAAAATTTCATTCAAATGAGGACAACAAAAAAATTTGGACGCATCCAAACAGGAAAACGGAAAATTTATCTAAACAAGCAGACCAGGGATTTGAAAAAACTCCAGGGAATGGATTTCTCTATCTCTTATAACTTTCAACTTGGCTTAAATACTTTAGGAGGGTGAGAGCTCAAAATTTTGAATTTAACTTGGAAAATGAAAAGTGGTTTTTGGGAGACAATAACATCCAAGGCCATCTAACACTTATCTCGAACCCACACCAACCATAGCTGCAACCCCTTTCCTACCACATCAACTACTTCCACTCCTTAAACATCTAGCACAATCTATATCTCATGCTTTTCCCCTTATAATCTCATCTATGAATAATCTCACTATACCTCTAGTTCCCAATTATGTCAACCAGAGGGTCCTACTCTACCCCTGTCACCTTATGCTAATACCATCTCGATTCATCTACCACACTTTATATACCTCAACAATCACACCCATCATAGTATGGCTCTACTTCCCAATATTACACAATCCCCCAACCAATTCAATATCTACTCCTAGATATCGTTGAACAAACCTTCCCACAACCACCATCAACAGATCCATTTCCACCTTCCACACAATATGATTACAATCCTTGTTTAATTAATATTGTACATTAAACAGATATTTTAGTACCCACCCCCACATCTACCATTGATTCCACAACTATATCTACCTCATCCACTTCATCATCCACATTTACTTCATCATTACCCATAATACCATCCAGAGATCCAATCCCAGTTCCTGTACCTACCACATCAATAATTAAGACCACATACACATCGTCATCCCCTCCTACATAATTTGAAGAACCTTTGAAAGCACTTAAAATTACGACAAATTCAAATGATCCTTACACTTGATCATCAAAATTGAGTCAATCTTCACTTTCCATGGATTTCATCAAACAAATGTTACTTCCTACACCTATACCAACACCATTTATGGATCCTCTAGTAGATATTGTTTTCATTCCTCCTAAGGACATAAACCCACAAATAAAATCGACAACCATCAATACATCACCTCAAAAATCCCTTGAACATTTGTAAAAGTAAATTAATATTCCTTCCTATAAACAATCCAACACAAAAATCCTTTCATTAAGAACATTTCATCAACTAAAACCAAAATCATTAAACACTATGGTAGTTACCAATACCAAAACTAAAGTCAGACTATCAAGACATCAACAAGCTCAAACTTTATCCTCAACATCAGGCTTATCCCAAACACCTCCTAATGCTTTGGTTGGATTATGTACGAAGGTCTTCTGACACTTGTTAGAAAGTTCTGCAATCATGCTTCTGCCTATTAGAGCCTTTGACCAAAATAGCAAGAATATATCGTGGTTTAATTTAAACCTCGTATGCACATATCATCGTACCCCTGGAAATGATATTGAAAATTGCAGAGTAATTCAAGTGATTGTTCATAACTTCATTAAGGAAAGATACCTCCTTCCCAAACAACACCAATCTCTTCCTTCCACTTCAACATCTACACCTTCGAATTCATCTATCCAAATGAAAAATTTCCCTCATTATTCACAAAAATTTTCAGCCATTTCACTTAGAAATGACATTTCTTCTAAAGAGGATCCTTCATTCTCCATCAAAGCTATTCAAATAACCACTCGGTCTAGTCCACATGACCCTGAATCATCAACCAACACTAAAATTGAAACCAAAACACAAAAACCCCAAAGCAATCCACCCCATCCTCAACATCCAAATAAGCTCATACATCAACATCCCAAACATCCATGTCTAAGACTCCCAAATAAATGACATCTCACAACTATAAATATAAATATAAACAATCTAATCCTCCAACCAAATTTGATTTTTCTTCCAAGACAACTAATTTACCCATCCAATTTACATCCACACCTAAACCCAAATCAAAACCATGCAAACCTCCTCTCAAAATTGATTCGTCTTTCAAGACACTTAATATACCCATCCAATCTACGTCCACTACTTCCCCTAAATCCACATCAAACTACCCTATCAAAATCCACAGAACTTATCTTCCCCATGACACTTCGATTGGGTCCTACGCAGATATCCTTCGATATTTGACTTGAATATCTGCCACCATGCTTCCTCCTCTCAGATCCTTTAATCCACATAGTAAGAAACCATCATGGTTTGATCCCAATTTCTTTTGCACTTATCATCGTACTCTTGGCCATGAAATTGAGAACTGTAAGGATTTTCAGACAATATTCCATATCCTTATTAAGAAAGATGATTTCCTCATTTAGGGGGAACATCCTTCTCCATTTACAACCAATCTGATCCGTAAGTCATCCATCAGGTTTCCCAAGATCCATTAATCCACATCATCCTTTTGCATCTCTCCTGCACATGAAATTCCTCCTAAGGAAGGTGTTCCCTTATTCAAACATACTATTGTTCTTGCCAATCATCCCTATTGTTCTGGGACATCTATCTAATCCAAATACAAAGCTATAATTAATAATCCCATCCAATCCCCCGTGGTGTACACAAAAGTTCATCCACATCCAAAAAACCCAAATGAGACATAGTATCATCCACTAGGGGATTACCCTCCCTTTACTTTTGATCCTCTCATCCACGCATCCTATCAATGTATATTCTTATCTTCCCATACATTTACCTTGACGTTTGGGCACATCCCTTTCGGCATTGCTTTATCTCATCGAATCTTAAATCCAAATTAATCTTGTCCAAATATTCATCTCATTTTAAGTCCACTGTTATGGCCATACTTGTTCCTCTCTTAGGGCACCATATTTCCATTCCTTTCATCAAATACCACTCTTATGGCCCTATTTTTCCTTCCTTTTAGGGACCATTTCATATCATCAAAGTCAACCTTTGTGGAAATATTCGTGCCTCTCTTGGGGAACAATCTTCATCAAATTCCATCTTTGTGGCCATATTCGTTCCTCTCTTAGGGTGTCATCTTCATCAAAGTCCACCACTATGGCCATATTTGTGACTCTTTTAGGGTGCCATCTATTCCATCCTAAGTCCACTGTTGTGGCCATGTTTGTTCCTCCTTTGAGGGACCATTTATCTCCATTTTTTTCATTGAAATTATACCTTTGTGGCCATGTTAGTGCCTCTTAGGGCACCATATTTTCATCATAATATCACTCTTATGAGCATTTTTTCATCTTACCAGAACACATATCTTTTCCTCACTTCCTCACTTTTTAAAGGTAGCACTTAGTTTACATCTTATCAATCTTATGATGTCTTATCTAATCTTTCACTCTCATCTTAAACCCATCATTATGGTCATATTCATCCCTACATTGGGGGATTCATTTCATCTTATCCTAAATCCATCATTGTGGTTATATTTGTCCTTCCCTTGGGGGACCATCCAATCTTCTAGTTAGGGAAAAATATTTTCTCTTCCTTAAAGGGTAGTGCATAGTTTTTACCTTAGATCATATATCTCATCATATTTCATCCTATCAATATCTCATCCCATCTCAAAATTTACTTTAACCAGAACATTACATGTAATTTTTTCCTTCCCTTGATGGTAAATCGGAAGTGGAACCGCTTAACACATTGGACTTACAACCATTATATTGTTAGCACATATACTAATGTACCCTTATCCATGTCTTCAAATCATTCCTCCATCTTAGCCTCTTACATATCTCATTGTGATGATTTGGAATTATGCATTCTTCCGTCATTTCCTAGATGTGACCTTAAATATGGGCACCATGGCTCTACGTGTAGCATATTCCTTAGGGATAGGTTCTCCCTTATTGGTGAGAAATCCACGTTCATCACATCCATCACCCTCTTATTAACCTATTGGAACTATTCAAAGGGTCTAGGGGTGTCTCTTTTACATTCATTATCCCCTCTTAAGTGGTCTACTTAGCTAGTCCCAACTCTCCCCCATGTAAAAATCAAAATTTATAGATGCTCAAATCAAAATCAAGGTTATCAAAAGTAGACTTATCACTCAAAGAACAAATGTTCATGAAAAAATAAAATATAAGAAAAATAAATAAATAAAAAGCATGCAAATCAAAATCAAAATAAATAGACCAATCCCTCGAAGGATGGCTATCATATATTACTCTTACCATCTATGTTATATATAAAGTAGACCATACCCTCAAAGGATGGCTAATCCTTATGGAATTTTAAGGCTTCCCACATTGATCGACCTTCTGTTTTATCAACATCTTAAGAAATCTTCCCACATTGGTCATATTTCTCTTTCCCCTTCCAAGAGTTTGGGTGCAATTTAGGGAACACCGCTTTTTTGGAGAACCCCCTTTCCTCTGTATAAATACATCAAAAAACCATTTTTTCATGTCAACATTAGGTTTATGAGATCATTTGATCCATTGCTTCTTTATGATATTTGAAATGACTAACTATCATTGGTTATATTGGTAGCTTCTACTTTGGTCGAATGTGCCTTGTGTTACTTGGATCTCCTCCTGTTTACTTTGAATGCATTTGGAGGAATTTTTTTTCCTCGCGCATTCCTTAATATGAGGTAGATTCATTCATACCTATGGTTCGCAATTGTTAAGTTGTGTCTTATATGATCTTATCTAATATATCTCATCGTAAGTCCACCCTTATGGCCATCTATATTCTTCCTTTAGGGAAATTTCCTTCAGTATTTCACATCCTCCGTGTTTCATTCTAAGTCCAAATTTGTGTCCATATTTATTATTTCCTTAGAGAATTTAATTCAACAATTCATCTCAAATTCCACATTCTTGGCCATACTTATTTCCCCTTTGGGGAATTTTAGTTAATCATTCATTTCCCTATGTTGGCTTTGAGGCCTTATTTACTCCTCCTTTAGGCATTTTTTTTTTTCACAATTGTATCCAATCCAAACTTGAATTCCTCCTTTAAGGCCATATTTATTCTCCCCTTGGGGAATTCTATTTTAACATTCATTGTGCTCATTTATAGTCTCAAAGTCCTCCTTGGAGGCCATACCTTTCCCCACTTGGGGCATATTTCATTTTCACCTTCTCAGCCGTACTTCTCCTTTGGAGCATATTACTTCATCACTCACTTTTTCATTTTTCCTCCTTGTCCATTTTCATGTCCCATTGGGCACCATATCATTCATCCTCTTCCCCTATGGATACTTACCTTTTCACTCGATTCCTCATGTATGAAGGATTTCACATACTTTTCACATATAGTTATGCATACTTTGATGACTTGCCAACAACCCGTTTGTCATCTTGACTTGGATCCATACTGTAGTCATCTTCACCCACTCATTTGTCCATAAAATGTTGTATCACTTCTCCTTTGATACCAAAATTTTCCTCTACCGATGTGATATTAGAGTCACTGCCATAGTTTCTATTAATATTTTGATCCTTTTTGGTTAAGGCATCTTTCTTTGGTAATCATTATACCCATTTTTCTTCATGTTCCTACCCTTAATCATGTACCTTTTTCAAATGCATCATCAATTCCCTTGACATCATCGATCCCCTGTTTGAGAGGGAGATCACCAATCCTTATCCAATTCTTATCATTTTTTCTAATGGATTGGTATCTCAAACCACTCAACAGAAAGGGGAAAAACGTAGACACCTAAAATTGGTATCTATACCCTTGATGTCCTACATGTGCATGATTAATTTTAAAATCAGCCCATCTCCCCTTAATTTAATTAAATGACCAAATATCCCATCCAAATTAATCTTCAATAATAAATTAATTTCTATTAATTAATTAATACCCTTTATCTTACCAACCTTCATTTTTAGGATGCTTTCATTCTAAATATACATCCCTATGATTTTTCTAATTTATCTCTACTGCCAACCCACATACACCTCATCCATAAACAACCCCTTCCTTCATAATGTTTTAAAGCATTCAAACAACTCATAAAGAAACAAAAAATCACGCCAAAAACGGGAAAATATTCCCATTAAGGAAACTTTTCCCGCAATCAGCAGCAACCCAACCTAGTCGCTATTGTTTCTATGAAGCTACTTGATTTATTTATATTCCCCATCGAATGAAAGAAAAATATAGAAACTCTCTTGCAACCCGCAGACAATGCTTCATACTTGAACAGTCTAGAAGCCATTGTAGACCTCTCAAACCTCCTTACAACATGCATGCGTCACTCATGTTCATCCTTTTTGTGATATTGTCATCATTTTACATTTCTTTAGTCAAATTTATCACATTATCTTAGTATTTCTTGTATTCAACCTTTTACTTGTTTAAAACATTAACTACAGATCTCGCAGCTTCGTCATGAACTTATTTTTTGTAAATCTATACTTGTAGGTTGCTCATTTGGCTTGCCTTTCCTCAACCTTATCCTTCTCTGACACAATCACCATCAAACTTGATAGGTCACCATTGACCCAAACTCAATAGCCATTGCTTTCTATTCCAAATTAATCCTCATCCTCTGTATATGCTTATCCTATGTTCCATTTTGATAAAATCTCATCCAGTCTCTTTACCACAAAAAATGAACTTGTTTACACCCCACTTGCCGTTGAATAGGTTCCTTGTTTCAATCCCTCTCTTTAATCCATGTTTTATTTTGTTTTCTTCGTTTCTATTCCTTCATATCTCCTCTACGGGTTGATTTCAGCATCTCCAGACTTCTGTAGCTTCTAGATTGCATTCAAATCCTTCTCAGTTTGCATATTTTTCTAATTTTCTTGATCCAGTCTCCTAGGTTGCCGTTGACCTTCTCTTACATAGTCTAGGTCAATATCGACCCAGACAAGGTAAGACTTATTTTACAGTTATTTGAATTAAATAAACTTCAAATCCATCTTAATTAGTTCTAGATTCAGTGTTGTTATTTTTGCATGTTATCTATAGTACTTTATTTATTTCATCCTTTCTAAACAAACGGGGGTTGAAATACATCGAGGAAGTTAATGATTATAGCATCCATTTTGTCAGGAAACCCCCACCCAAATCATCTAATCATAATATTTTTGAGTCTTACTTGCAGATTTCATCTGATTTGTAGCAACAAGGATCCAACAACCATCATGTGCCCGAATCGTCATAGATCCAAGTTAACATAAACCCTCCATCATTTCTGAATTGCTAATTTCTTAGTATCTAGTGTATTAACTTCATTACGAATGAGAAATTTAGACAACAATCATGAATGCAGAATAAAACTAGACCTCTCTCCCCAACACTCTTCCTCTAGTGGAAGGATGCCAAAATACCTCCTTGATAGAAATTTTAGAAAATCGAGTTGGGAATTGGTCACTTTGTACCCCTTCATAAATCCATTGCCAATAATTTAAATTCTCCAAATCAAATAATCAATTTCTCCAAGTGCTACTTATAATAGTTCACTATCTCTATTTACGTAACATGGATTGAATGTTGTGATCCATGGTTTTCCAAACTATATGTTCTTAAATTCTACATGTACTTTTTCATAATGGCTTCTTTGTACTTCTCACAGGTATGTTAATTAATTACTTTACACTATAATTTAATTGAAATAACATAAGGGGGGAAAATGTAGACACAAAATCATGCACATATTATTATTTTTTGATACCACTAATTATGTTGTTATATGAATGGATCTTGAGTAAGAAACGTATTTACTGGCGACACATTCCCTAGTAGATCCACTTTATTAGGTTACTTATATTGTCTTTATCTATCACATATATCACTTATGCATCCAGTTATGGTAAGGTCACATGGATCCATGTCTATCACTCTTCTCACATTTATCGTTAGCTATCCAAGGATACTAGTGCCCATTCTAGACACTAGCGCCCAAGCACTCGTTTCCACCATGGGCACTCCTGTCCTCTTTATTCTTGTTCACATTTTTGACGTTTGTGGTAGGAATTTCTAATTTTATTACTCCTATCCCAAGGTCCTATTCATAATTTCATGTCACTAGTGTCAAAATTCAAACAAGAGATCTCTATATATACACAACATACACACCGTTATAAGGGAGGGGAATTCTAAAGCGCTAGCATATCTACATACTATCAAAGGGACTAAATTTTTGGGTTGTATACTCTACATACAGTACATAGGAAGGGGAATTTCTTAACTCCAACCCACACATTTATATTTTATCTAGCTTTTATGTTGTTATCTTGGCATCATTTACGCAAGGGAAACTTAAGGACACTATTTCACACACAAGAACCTAAAACTACATGGATTCTGGAATGTAGTGTAGTGCTTGGTCATAAGTTCATCCTTGGAATGACTTTCAAGGTCATTCTAACTTCACATATTGTAGTTTTTTATTCCAATTTGATGTGTTTGTAGCTAGGGTTTGTGTTGTAGGTTAAAGGTATCTCGACAATACAAGTATGACATATAGATATCAACAAGATACAAGTGTGAAACCCTATCAACAAATGAAAAAGTGGATTATGAGCATTTTCACTATCACCAATGCTTAGAAGTGGTCTCTGGAACCCAGGAACCCTCACTCTATCCTAGATTCCCATGTCCATCTCTATCCAAAAATTCCAAAATTAATATCGAGCATTTCTCACATTCTGGCCAACATGTTCATTAGTTAATCTAGTTTAGATCTAATCTAGGATAAGAGAAAATCAAATAAGTTCCATATCCTCTCTCATTTTCTTACACAATTGTATCTTTAGAGTGCTTAACATATATAATTTGTTGTATATTATCATAGTGATTCTGAAATTAGATTTAATATTATATTTTATTAAATCAGTTTTTAGGATATAATCAGATCAAAGTGGGTGTGCAATATCAACACAAGTGTTCTTTCACAACTCTTTAGGGCACATTTTCTTACCGAAGGATGCACTTTGGTTTGATCAATGTAGGTGTGACGTTTCAAAGGGACATGGATTTAGATTTTAGAGATTTTAAGAATAAGTGCACTGTATTCTACCTGGATGATCTCACTACCTTCTCTAAGAATAGGGAAGATCATTTTCAACACTTGAAGTTAGTTCTTCAACAATGTAGGGATCATGGTTTTTTACTTAATCCTATTTTTTTTTTAATTTTTGGAGTGACCGAGGGTAAATTTCTTAGAAAAATTATGTCAAAATATGGAATCAAAATAGACCCATATTAATTTCAATCCATTCAAAAAATTTGTCTTCCCACAAGTAAAAAGGGTGTTCACTCTTTCTTTGGAAAAATTAATTTTTTTTGGAGATTCATTCTATAGTTTTGTGAGTTAACTCGAAATATAACACAAGTGATGAAAGAGATACAATATTTGCATTTGAGTGTAGAAGGGATGAGGTCTTTTGAATAAATAAATAAATCCATTAAAATAATGTCAGTTCTAGTTTGTCTCGATTTTTAAAAAGATTTCACCATTTATTGTTATGCCTCATAACACACTTTTTCTTCTATTCAAGTTAATTTTTTTTTTCAAGGATGTGAAGTACCGATTTTATTTATGAGATACATTTTAAAATGTTGTGAATTGAAATATTTCCAACATGAGAAACATGATTTTGATGTTGTTAAGGATGTTAAACAATTCAAATTTTACATTCTTAATTCTCATTCTATTGTTTATGTTTCTAATATAGCCATAAAATCCATCTTTAGTCAATAGGAGTTTGGTTCAAAAAGAGTGAATTGAGTGGCTAAGATTCAAGAATATGATCTCAATATCAAGCTAACCAAAATTTGTCATAGAAAGTGCAAAAAGTGATTCAAGCAATAATGAGGTTGTTGAAATTCTTATTGTTCTCTTCTTGAGTTCTACAGATGAGTGGTACTCTAACCTTTCCCATTTTATCACTTAAGGGGAATTTCCTACACATCTGAGTGCTATGGAAAAAATAAATATTGAACTTTGAGCTTCTAATTATGTCATTTGGGATAACTCTCTTTGTAAGAGAGAAATTGATGGTCACTTTCTAAGAGGTGTAGATAAAGAAAAGGATAAAATGATAGTAAGAGCTTTCCATGATCAAGCCTATGGAGGTAATTTTTTCTTCAGTAACAACCCATAATTTCCTTTGTGGAGGATACTTCTGGCCAACCTTGTTCAAGGATGCAATCAAATGGGTCTCAAAGTGTGAAGATTTCCAAACTTTAATGGGAGACCTAGGCTGACCACTCTTCCTTTAAAGCTTGTGATAATTGAAGAGAATTTCCAACAATGAGGGATATATTTTATTGGAATGATCAATCCTAAATTTAGTGAAAGACATAATTATGTTTTAACTGATAAATATTACTTCAAAAAGTGGGTAGAAGCCATCCAAGTCAAGAAAATCACTTCTAAAGTTGACTATAATTTCATCGAGGAAAATATTTTGGTTCGATTCAGGGTCCCACAAAATATCATAATAGATAATGCTCCAAATTTATCTTCCTATGAACTTGTTGATTTATGTTATGGATATATAATTTTCCTTACAAAATATTTAGGATATTATCCACAGGGGGTTAGACGAGTTGAATCAACCAACACGAACCTTGTGACCATAATTAGGAAAATTATTGATGAAGCACAAAGAAACTAGCATAACAAATTATTTGGTGTTATTTGGGTTGACTGGATAACACCAAAAAGAGCCATTAGAATTTCACCGTTTCAGTTGGTTTATGGAATGGAAGCTTAATTACAAGTTACCTTGGAGTTACCAAACTTGCTACTGGGAAAATGAATTGAGGATGCGTAGTTCAATGATGCCATGGAAAGAAGGATCTTGTATTTGCTAAAGTTATATGAAGAAAGGAATCAAGTTGTTGATCATATCTCAACCCATCAACAAAGGTTCAAATAAATTTTTGATAAAAATACCAAGTCCCGCGACCTTTAAGTTTGAGACATTGTCTTGCTCTGGGACAAAGAGAGAGAACATCACGAGATTCATGGTAAGTTTGACTCACTCTGGATTCATCCTTTTAAGATTTGGTACTTTGCTAGAGAGAATTCATAGTATTTGGACTATATGGATGCATATTCTTTTCCATTACCATATAGTGGACAATATATGAAATTGTGCAAGTCTTGATTGAAAATAGTCCCTTTTACATAATCTTATATATACTTATGTATAGTCATTTGTTTTGGTCTTTTTCATGCATGTCTTTGTTTCCATTTTCTTGTCTCCCTGGTTTTCTTCTTTGTATTTGTCTATATTTTCCCAATGGATATACACTAGCCTTGATAGCCAAGATATTATGAGGTTATTTTCTTTATATTTCTATCACTTCATGTCAAGTCGAGTCAAACTTATAAAATAGGAAGCTATTGTCACTAATCCCACCCCCCCAAGAAAAGTGGAATTTTTGAATGTTTTGAGTTTTTGGTCAAGTGACTCATTTTACTTGGTTTTATATACCTTGTTAATGTCAAAGAATGTAAAAAATTCCAATAGTTAGCCAAATTTGAGTCAATTTGAGCCTTAGTCGGTCAATGTGGATTTTGGAGGAACAATCCCTTTGTTCCTTCAGTTACCCACATTATCATTTTACACACATTACAAAGTTCCACAATGTTAATAATATTTTAAATAGTTTGGAGGAAATATTTCAATCATTTCACTTGTTTTCCTTTTCTCTGATTTTTCCACATCTCTGCAAACTTCCTTCATATCAACTTAATAAAAAATTCTTAGAACTTGTGGAATAGTTCTGTCTTGTCATTGGTTCCCCACAAAAAGTTTTTTCTCTGCACACCTTTTCTTCTCTTTCATTGCAGATATTTCAAGTTTTTTTGGAACAAATGGAACTTGTTACACCATGTTTTTGGTTCCCTAATCACCTATATCCCCTAACTAATATGTGTTCCTCTGGTTCCCTTGTGACCCATCATAACCGATTTGCAAAGGAAAAAAAGAGTTCCCACGGGCTAGTCAACTTCTACATAACACTCTCCTAACCCTAAATCTAAGTTTTTGAGCCAAATTATATATAAAAAATCTAAAATTAGTCATTTTTGCATTTTACAAGATCGAGTTCATTGTGACCTTTCCTCCTCCATACTCCCATGCACCAAAGTGATATTTTGCTCACAAATTTTTAATTTTTCATCCAAATTTAAACATTGAAATTTCATTGGGACCATTGTGAAGGTACCATTATATTCATGTAAAAGGTGATTGGGTTTTCCTCATATTTATCTAGTTTTATAGTTATTTGTGTTTCCATCTCTCCCCTTTAAATACCTCTTCTAACATCTATTTTCTTTGAGTTCTCCCAAGTCTTTCCACCATGAAGTTCCAATATGCGAGGTATGAACATATTTAATGTTTGGAAACTTCCTCTCCTAACATAGGAGATAGTGATATCAGACACATAAACTTGAATGGTTTATGGGCTTGAATTTCAGATGATAGTCCTATTATAATTTCCTAATGTATTAAAAACAAAGGAATTACTTATGCTTCTAGCTTACCACCTTAGTGTCATGCATTGATACAGTCCTAGCATGTGCCTCAAACTTTTATCCACAAACTAAATAATTCAAATACCCCCAAGGAAAAATCATTTCTAAATTGGATGTTCATTATATTATTGTGGCCTTGGGAATCCCAAGATTTGAGAATTCCAAAATATTGACCATGACTGAAGCCCAAAAACTTTTTGATCAAAATCAAGATAAATATAAAACCATGGTTGCTAAATCCAAGATGAAAGATAAGAAGAAAGGGCACTCCAAATCGCCCAAATTCCTCCAAAGAAAAATTTCATAGAATAAATTTCAAATATGATCACACTCCTAGCTAGGATAATGGGTATACCATCCACCAATGAGTTCCAACACTGGATGTGTGTTTATATTTATGTGATATGTGAAAACAAACAATGATTGAACTCGGGGAAATAATTTTTGAGAATTTAAATCAATAGTTGATTAATGTAGGTCAGAGGCAAATATTTCATATGACCTCATACATGATGTACAATATAACAAACTATAGGGTATGGGTAGGATTATCAGGGAAAGATAACAAGTGGAATGGACCGGTATACGAGTTATATACTCAAATCACTTGTGAAAAATGTAAAACTCATAATAGGAGAGTTTATACTGCTTTCATAATATTCCAAGTCAGAATACTAAAAGGAAATGTGACTAAAAGTGTTTCCTCAGAGGCCACGAAGCTAATTTATACAGATGGCATCATCTTCATTCAATTTATAAAGTTTTCAAATATCTAGAAAAGTAGATTTGAAAGAGTCCCAAATAAGATACCAATATACTATAATGATAAGTTGATTCTAGTTGAACTCTATAGGCAGTTGGATTTACTACATAGAATCTATAAGGAAAAAAAATCCCAGGAATTCAATTCCCTATCTCACTGGGAAATTACATTTACAGGTTATCTCTCGATTCTCAAAATATTGATAGGACCATTTTAGAGTTCAATTTTCACACACACCAAAATATGTATTCATTTGAAAGTGGAGGTTTCATCCCAAAAAATATAAGGATGACCTAATATCATGTGCAAACATTTGAAGACTACTGGAAAGCTTGTGTTAATGAGTATGAGGTGAGGAAGAGATTATTTGGTAGGTTATCACTATAACAAATCAATGATATCAATTTGTACACTGTTCTATAAGTTATGGAAGATGATGATTATTACTTATATACTGTAGAATATATTTGTTCAATTCAATATAATCCTCTACCTACCATCAATTGGTCTTAGATGAAGAAGGGAAATCCTAATGAATTGAACAACGCAGTGCTCCTAAGAGCAAGGCATTCATATAACTAGAAGATAAAATGGTTCAAATAATCACATAAAAACATCTTCTTCTCAAGAATCTTCCACCTCCCAAAAATATGTTCCAACACAATAAACTCCTTCCTCCTCACCCTTGGAATCAAGAATCAAGGTGTACCTAAAGAAAGACAAACAAAATAGGTAGATAAGATAGAAGAAATACATGAGAAAAGGATGGAACAAGAGACTATTCAAGATTTAACTGGGGAAGCTTCCTCAACTCCTCTAAAAATATCCTAACCTTCTAAAGAAGAAGAAAAAGTAGTGGAAGAAGAACAACATGAAGAATAAGAAAAGGAAGGTGAAGGGGGTGAAGAAGAAGAGGATGAAAATGAAATAATTAAATAAGATATAGGGAAAATTGATGTCTCTATACCTAATTTGGAGGTTATAAGACCACCCTTTTCTTCTTTTATGACTTCCACTCTCAAGGTCTCTACTTCTCAAATTCTTAGTTCCTAGGTTTCTGTTGTATTTCCTCCTCCAACTCCTTCTTCTAGTGATTCCTTATAATGGTTCCAACCCATTATTGAAAATGGAAAAAGGAATGCTCAATCTTAGATTGAAATTACAGAGTTTTATGCAGTGGTTTCCCTTCTTGGTACAACTCCTAAGAAATCCAGGAAAACTTCTCGCTTGGTTTTAGATTCTAAAGGACAACAATTCTTATAAATTATTAAACCAAAAGGAGACAAAATTTATAAATAAATATCTATTTCTTACCTGGAGCTAACTATATTTTTACTCCGAGAATCAAATAAAAAAGGAGAGGTGCACAATCTAAGGGAGACTGTCTCCAAATTCATTTAGAGAGTAGAAAATGGAAAGAAAACTTAAGAGCATATTGAGGAACAAGTATAAATTATTTCAAATTTCATCAAGTATTTCCTTTCATTAGACAATAATCCTTCAAATCCTACTCACCTCTCTTCATTTGCACCCACTATTTCCACTACTGGGAAATATGTCAAAGCCATCATTGAGATTCATAAGCATGTTGCATTTGGAAAATCATATGAGGCTTGCATTGAAGGTGTCGTAGTGCCTTATCTACAATTCATTGATGAATCATAAAATGTGTATTAAAATATCACTTCTTCCCAAGAGAAAATCAATTCTAAAATTTTCACCATTGATAAGGATCTCAAGATTTGGGAAGATTACATATAGGATATTCGGATCATGAGCTCAACTGATGAAAATATTCTCTTTTTTCACAAGATTTTTTACGATTCAAAGAGAAAACTATCTATGACCTAGACATACAGTGTAGAGTAGATAATTATGGTTCTAGATGAAGCTACATCTGAGCTGAGAACTATGATTTAGAAAGGTGAATCATTGAAGGCTAATATCTTTGCTGATTTACAATCCCTCTAGTGCTAATTCTATAAGGATAATTCAACATAGATAAATCTAGCTGATAAAATCAAGGAAAAATTAATATCACTGATCAAATAAAACTCGGTCAACAAGGACATGATGGAGGAACTCTCCACAATTCACAATATAGTTGTAGAGGAAACAAAGGGACTTGTGTAGAATGGTGGAATTGCTAAAGAAATGGAGTACTCTCTTAGAAGTTGGTTAGTCTCTCTTGTAAACACAATTATCCCTAAGAGCATGGAGATTTCAACTGCTATACAAAAAATTCAGAATAAAAGTGCTCAAGATGAAAGTGGTAGCCTTATTTGTTCCCACTACCCCTTCCTCTTATGGCTCACAGTGTTCTCTAATTTTTCTATTTTTGAGATAAATTTATTATTCTAAAAGTAAAAATTGTAAAATAAAGCCAACTTATGTAATTACTTAATTAAGTGCTTAACACTAAATTAAGGAAAATTAGTTAGGAAAATGTAGTTACATCCTCCCCTCAACCCATTTAAGGCCTCATTTTAATTTGTAAAGGGTTTGTATATTGGTGCATTTTTATGTAATATATCGATTGTATATCAATCCAGAAAAAAAACCTTCTCTTCTCCATTCAAGTTCTTTCCATTTATTTCCTTTAATATTATTAATGTGATGGTTTTTATTATCTGAAATTTGAAACTTTGTGTTCAAATCCATGCAATAAAATGCATTGAATTTTTTTTAAATTTTCATTTTATGTGTTATGGGTTTTTCATTTATGAAAACTCACATGTTCTTTAGTTCTATCTGCATGCATATGTAGAATAAAAATATGCAATCTCTTTATTTGAAAGTGTTGCTTCTTCTTTCCTCTCTTTTATAATCAGTTGGTAATCTTGGAGAACCAAGGGGAATTTATTTATCTTTTCTTAGTTGGTTAGTTGCAACTATGTTTCCCTAGCTAACTTGTCTTAACCTACTAATGCTATTGTAATTCCTCTATTCCTTTCCCTAGTTTATCTTCTATATTGAAAAAGTGATTTGGACCCCAAGGTCACCAATATCCTCATCTGAGCTTAATTTAGTTGTATATTTGTAAATAACTAGGATTTTGGATTTTGAATAAGGGAACCTCCCCATTAAATAGGAGGGACCATTGTCCCCTAAAATATTTATTGTCTTCAACAACCAAATTTCTAACCAACAATATCTAATTGAAATATTTTCTCTAATTTTCTCCATCATGGATTTTGCCCAATGATTCATCATATCAATCAATGAATTCTTCTAATGACATCCTAGAATTCAAGATAAACTTGCTAATATGTTTAAACACACAATGATCCCATATAATAAGGGTTTCCAATTTACAAAATTATTCAAATAATTTATGCAGTGCATTTTCAATCACTACTACCTTGTAGGACCCCTCTATTAGTGATATAACAATTGTAAATACTATTCAACACACACATGATATACCATTTAATGATGGTTATAATTGTGATTATGATCTTAGAAATAATTGTAATAGTATTAGAAATGATGACAGTTATATATTTAAGACCTTTTCTCTTGTGAAACAATATTCAATACCAACTCTCTTGATTCTTTTGATCCATGTTCAAATGATGATCTTAGTCCTAAGTATGAGACTAGTGATGTTGATTAGGCTAGTGATGCTAAAAAATGTTCTTCCTTCACTTGAAATATTAACAAATTTTAAAATAATGAAGCACTTCCTAATGACATAATATTTATTTAAAGTCCAAGTGATTGCTTTTATGATGACGGTGATGTCTCACATGAGTGGGTATTTCCTGCAAAAAATGCAAGAGTTATTAGTGTTTCTTGTCTTTATAATAATGACACAATAATGGATAGTAATGATGATTTTTCTTCTACTTCATCTTCTATATATGTTGGTGTGCATGTTTCTCCTTATATTTCATGTACTAGTTTGATATTTCTATTGATAAGTACACAAATGATACGTTCAGTCATGTTTATCCTACTTATCCTAATAATACTAATGTTACTATTTATGTCTCTACTCTTACTACTAAATGAAAAAATGATATTCCTATTTGCATTTATTTCTTGCATCTTATAAATAACATTGTGGAAAAATATAATACGTCTTCTATGCCTATTATAGAGGTGGAACATGCCAATATATATCATCTTATTACTCATTGTGTTGAAATCAATGTTATTCTAAAAGAGATTAATATTCTTAATATTGATATCACTCTAGATACCCCATAACCATAATTTTGTTAAATATGGACATATGTCCAAGAATATAGATTTATAGTATCACCATTTCTGGATTTATAATTGTTAAAATTGGATTCCTAAACTACCATTATTGGTTTTCATGTAGTGTGATATTGGATTCCGATATTATTATTATTGGTTTTAAGTAGTGTAAAATTAGATTTCAATATTTACATTATGACATACAAGTATGTTCCTAGTTCTATATTGATTTTACGAGAATTGGAAAATGCCTATTCTCATCACACTCATAGTACAAGTATGCTCCTAATTATTTTTATGTATATCTATTTTATCAATATTCTTATTCTATGATACCTATATGAGGTATTTTTATCCCTTTTGAAAATTAAAAAAATGTGATATGGGAACATGTATGAAATAAGAGGAAAATTTTGAGTTTAATAGAATGAGCATATGCCCATTCTCATCACACTCTTAGCAAAAGTATGTTAATAATTAGTTCTATGTGTATCAAATGTAGATCTATTATTCTTCCATGAGTACTATAAGAGCAATTTTGACCCCTTTTGAAAATTTAAAGAATGTGATGTGGCTACATGTTGTATGAAATAAGAAACAAGTACCATAATATTGTAGGTTCTTAAAGAAGAATTATCAAGAATTATGCACATAGCTTTAGGAAAATACCATATAATTTTTTTGTTTTAATGAATGCATAAATCAAGCCTAATTCCTTAAAAAAAATGAATGAATATTTGATATGAATTCCATGTAAATCATATCCAAATCCCTGTAAATCACAACCAAATCCCTGTGAACTTACTTGGAGCATAATAAAGGTTTTTTTTCAAATTAAATTAATTACATTGTAGAAATTATATTAATAAGTCATTAATAAGATTCAAGAGTTCCATAAGCAACATGATATTTTATAGAATTATATTATGGAAAAATATTCCAAAGGAATATATTACTCAATTATTCATTTAATTATCAAATAATAGTACAAGTGTAAAGTTTTACAGGAGCAAAATTTGGAATAATGTTTTTTTCCAGAAAACTCACATCTTATGCCAAGAGGATTTCACATACAAATTTATGATATTCAATAGTTTATCCAAGTTAATATTCATTATCCTATTCAAGTAGTTCAATGTATGATTTAATAACCACATGTCCTTTATCAGGTATCTTTATGCATAAAATTTCCCTTTTTTATTTGGTTTCCATACCTAAATGATGTTATCCACATTGATATCTTATTTAGGCTCGTCTAAGATGATCCTTGTTTTATTCGGCCTTAAACAATCTCAATACAATGTTGTACCTTTTCCTCTCCCTGCAGGTTTCCAATATTGAACTTTTAGATTTTTATTTACATCATTTCCTTCCCATTGAAGGAAAATATCCCCATTTTCTCTCCCCATCCATATATTTTCATTATCATTTCCTTGTCGTAAAAGAATCATTTTTCCCTTGAACACATCCTTCAACGGATCGATTTTTTGTTTATATATTCCAAAAATAGGCCCAATGTAATATAAATATTACTTGGGATATGTTGACTAATGTAGTATTCTATGTGAATATACGTGGATCCTATTATTAGGTCATATATGTCTTTCTCTTCTACTATTTTTGGCCAAAAAAAATATTTGACATCATGCTACAATTTACAAATGGTCTATCCAAAGCATGTAAATTTTTTCCCCAATATGTAATCTTTGGAAGCCAATATTCACTACATTCACCTATTGAGATTTTCCCCTAATATTCAATATATAATTTTATTCTAATTTTTATATCTTCCATTTCTTTGATTTATTTTTAAGGTGCCAAAAGAGGTTAATCTTCTGGCAAACTTGGTTCACCATTTTCCTTTATATACCATATTTGGATAGAATGAGACCATTGCAGGTCCTTTATTATTGTTTTATATTCCATCACCAGTATGCCATCCAAAACATGGAATATGAACATCTTAGGTTTGCTGATACCCAAATACTTATGGTTTCCATCCAAAAAGAATGGATCCACAAAGTCCTTGAAATTGTACACTTCCTGAATAAGGTAAGGAGTGAATGTACTTGAACCCTATTGGAATGTTATGTAGGATTCCATGATATGTGATAAAGAAAATGTTTCTACTTTATGTAACGATGATGTTAATATTCCAAAAGTACCATCTATATCCTTGTGAGTGTGTCCTACTGGAAGGAATCTTAGATACAAAATTTTGAATACCTTTTTTGTTGTCAATAATGATGCAAATGAAAATAAGGTACAATTCTTGTTATCATTTGAAGCACTATATAATTGCAATTATAGGATCATTGGTTTCTTTATGATGGAAGTATTCACACAAACAACACTAATTGATTTTGAATGGTCAAATATTTCCTTGCAAAATTTAGATTTTTCATGGACATCATTTTGTAATAGTGCATCATGTAATGGATGGTTAGATTATCCAAAAATTTACAATTGATCTCCATACTAATCAATTACAAGTTCTTTGAGCTTCCTTAGACACAAAGCTGATGATGTGACTATGTAGTTATCTCCACATTCATCAAGTGACATACCAAATGGCTGAAAGCCCCTGTCTTGTGTCCATGTGTGAGCATACCAGTCAAAGTACTTGGTAGGTTCAAAAAATTACTTATTGAATTTGATTTTGCACCCATCCTTAGTATGGAAGTTTTTATTTTTTCTATTTTATCATGCACAATGCTCAAGAATCCATGAGGTTATTCTTATGATTACAATATGTGGGAATAATAAGATGCACGAAAAATTAGAATATATTCATTGTGCCATGTTTGTTCCTCCTCAATCTTTTAGAGTGCTTCTAGGAATGTGGTGGATCTACATTTGTTATAAAAATCTATGCACTCATCACACTTGGAAAAGAAATTATTTTTTGCAATGGAAATATGTTGAAATATTTTTGTCATTATTTTACCGAAGCTTGATTGTGACACTTGAGGAAGTGTCAATAATTAAATCTCCCCATTACACTTTTTTTGCAATATATTTTGCGTATAGAATGAAGGAAGAATCCTCTGAGGTAATTTTACTCCATCCTATGCTATAGACCGAGTCATATGTAGAGAGATATCTGAATTTATCTCAAAAATTCTTGATATGCAGGCAATTATTGCAGAAGTATTTGACCTTTTTTTCTCTTTTCCATTGTTAGCATTCACTACATGCCTATCACCGTTTATTCATTAAATTTATGATTATAGAATAGAATTCTTAGGTACCAATAAAATTTGTGCCATGTGTTTTAAAAAATATATATCCCATCAAATTTTATTTTATGTACATCCATAGATTGGTTACCCACATTGAAGATGACATTTGTTGTTAATGAATTAAATTTTTTTTATTTCTATCTATTTCATTCATGGCTCTAGTTTTGTGACATATATTTTGAACTCTAACTGAAGCAAGAGGTAATTTTTGGAGACACTTAGATTTGCAACAACTAAATTATGCATTTTCTAATTATTTCATAAATATTGACCCTTTTCTATCCTCATCATAATTTTGATTTGATGGATTGGCTAGAGGGGTATCCAATTTTTTACGTTGTGTAGTATTATAAGATATTTTAATCAATTTTTTGGAATGATTGTGATTAGTGGCATAAAATGAAATTGGATAAACAAAAAAAGGTTGTCTATCTTATAATCCATCCAACATGACGACCTCAACCTTGTTTAGGAATTCTTTAAATCTAATATCCATATGAGAATCGTTTATGTCATCTTATTGCCTAACATAACATTGTAAGAGAGATCCTTCAGATAGGGAACATCCTTTACAATTAGGGTTGAATACTCTATCAATATGAACACTGAAGCGATTGATATCCAATCTTTTAAAATGTACCATGTCTCCTTAAACTACATTGGTAATTGTTCCCTCTGCAACACATTTTTACTCAGATGAGAAAAAATGGATTAATTTAGTAACAACTCCCTTGAACTTCATATTGTTCTAATCACTATGTACAAGGTGTAAACATCTAGTTGAGAAATCCCTTGATTAATCATAAGGGAACTTCTTGTTTCATGGAAAATCAAATGTTTTATTGGAAAAACTATTGATTTATTAGGTTTTAGGAAGTTTGAGTAATCAGAACACATATTTACCACATTTTTTATCCATACAAAAAAACTCAAAGGACCCAACCTGTCTCCATTAATTTAATAATCTTATAGCACATGAGATATATAACCCATGGCCATGTCATTGTATCTGCTGCAAAAATTGTGTTTGAGAATGACATTTTCTATGAGATAATATATTTTATCTTTAGGACTTGTATTGATGGTGCTTTTAGTGTCATCATCACTACAATATTCACCACTCTTTGCATTGTAATCCTCGTAACCACTAAAAATGTGTTCACTACAAAAATGGTGGGAATGGAAAAATATGCATGCTTTGAAAATTCTCTCTCTTGCCAAACAATGTAGTGTCCTTAATTTATGACTTCTGCCAAGGTTTCATATTCATCAACCAAGAAAGGAAATTGATATAATGTTCATTCTGCAACTTTGGTACCTTTTGAAAACAAGTCCACATAATCATCCTCTATAAATGCATGAGACATTGACGTTGTAAAAATATAAAATAAAAAGTTTTTGAGATGATTCAAAATATGGTAAACCATTGCATAAAAGAAATTAAAAATCATCATGTATGTATAACCACAAGGATATTGTATACACATAGAACATGAGCTGTGAACCACTATTAAAATCAGTAAGCTTTGACAATTCTTCAAAATTATGCATAAAATTAAATTTGACGTGAATATAATTATAACATGAATTCAAAACAATGATTGAAAATTGACCCAATTGAATTTAAATTATGGGAAATAAATGGAGGTTATAATTCCATTTATGACAGGGAGGTTACAATGATAAAAATATTTGTTTGTGTGAGAATGGGCATATTCCCATTGTAAACATTCTAAAACAAATTAAATGTTATCTCTATTCTTCATCTATGATTCATATATGACAATGGGCTTATGCCCATTCAATACAAGATAAAAATGTTTGTTTGTATGAGAATGAGAATATGCCCAGTCAAATTATGTATATTTATCTAATTGTACCACTCTAATTATGTGTATAGCATAATTTTCATTATTCATGTTACTCAATTTTTTGGTTGAATAATTTTTTTCTCAAAAGGAATTAAAACTAATTACTCTATATGTTCTTTTAAATTACTATCTCATTATTTAGAACGTCCCATGTTAACCTCTGATGTGAGTACTAGAAGTTATATAATTTTTATCATTATTACAACTAGATTACAATATCAATGATTTAAACACAAACACATGTGGTAGATGTAATAATTTTTAATGTGCTTTCTAGATAAATATAATGAAAGATAAATATCGAAGATACATATTGAAGATAAATATTATAAAAATATGATTCGAGGTTAAATATAATTACAAAATAAAAATAAAATATGGTATTAGTTTTAAATAATAGGATTGTCCTTCGTAATCAATGAGGAGATTATATGAAATTTCATCAACATCCTTTAAAAAGTCTTATAAGAAAACCATATAAGAAATGAAATGTGAAACTGTTCTAGATGTTCAAGTGATTTTTTTAATAGATGTTTTGGATTGACCTGACCCCTCCCATTTATCTATTTAAGTCTCCATCCCCATCTATAGTTCATGGAGTGGTTGAAGCAAGTAAATAATTGAAAATTAAATTTATTTCACGAAATCCCCCTATCATCTAGAGTTTTCCTAGCTATCCCCTCTCCTCTCACTTGGATTTATTATTGAAAACATCAAGAAACTAATGAATGAATAAGTTACAAAAATTTATAAACATTTAAATATATTCATATATCATATTTGCAATGATAATAAAAAAGAAAATAATAAAATTCATACCATATATAGCATATCATTAATATCCTAATCTTATTCAATATTCTCCTAGACTTAAAATTAAATGTCTTGTATATTGTCCCAAAATTTTACTAATTTACCATGCATTCATATCTCCATCTCTCTAGTATAAATTAGTACCAATTTATTGTAAATGAAAATAACCTAACAAATGGCTAAGATAATGTTTAAAATTTATATTTGTTTTTGACCATGACATAGCGAGACCACCATGCAAATATATTGTTTGATACCATTTATTTAATAATTGAAGGTAAATTTTTTATACAACATATTTGACTACTCGTTGGAGGGAAATTGGTGATATTAATGGAATTTAATCCATGCCACTACATGGAAAAGTGGAGATAATAATGGCAGTTCATGTTTTTGAGGATGGTAGACTTATTTGGAATTGGAAGCTTCACCACGAAGCTATTGCATTTGACATATTTGTTTGATTATTTTTTGATATTTCCACTTTTTCATTCATCCTTTCCACTTTGGGCTCCCTCTATTTCGTTACACCGTTTCAGATTGTGAACTAGAAGATTTGAAGATAATTTATGAGATAGTTTTTGATTTATACACTTTTTATTCATCCTTTCTACTTTGGGCTCACGTTATTTCATTAGACCATTTTAGATTGTGAAGTAGAATATTTGAAGAAACTTTTTGAGATACACCAATCCTATCATAGGCATGAATTTTTCTAACTCTTATCTATTGATTTATTATGAGATGAATAATATGATTTGGTTTTATTTCCCTTACAAGGAATATAGAAAAATATGTGTGTTATATTAGAAAGATTTGATATAAAACTTAATGGAATATTTGATGTTAATGGGTAAGAGGAATACATATTGTTCTAGTTCTATTCTAAATTAGGTTTAAAGATAATTCCCTATATTTGATACATTGTATTTGGTCCTTACATAAAATGACCCTTAATGTCTATGGTCATTTATGGTCATCACTTCAACATTTTGTAAGTTCATAGTTGTTATCCTCCATAGTTATAAATGGCTACATCTAAATATGGCCATTTAAGCTACTTTTACTTTGTCTAATTTGCAAGTTTAAGAGTTTCAACAATACAATTCCCTAGCATAAATCTATGTTCTTGATGCCAAATGGAAATACTCTCTCATCCTAGCTAAACTACTTACGTATATCTAATGTAGACCCAAAATCGCGCACTTACTACTATTTACTATACTGCAAAGTATATTATTTTATATATGGATCTTGCGTAAGAAAAGTATTCACTCATGACCCATTCCATAGTCCATCCACTTGTCTTTTTGGTCTTTATTGATTTTATCTTTCACACTTGTCAGTCATACACTAATTTCTAGTCAAGTCACAAGGATCCCTGTTCGTCAATCTTCACTCAATTTTTGTCACTTGTCTCTAGAGACTAGTGCCCAAGATTAGACACTAGCGGCAAGCACTCTTGTACATCCTGGGTACCCGTGTCCTCTTTATGTTTGATCATATTTTTCAAATTTGAGGTTGGTATTTTAGGTTTTCCCTCTCATATCCTGAGGTACTAGTCGACATGTCAGGTCTTTAGTGTTGAAATTCACACAGGATATCCCTAATTAAGCGCAACATACATACCATTATAAGGGAAAAAAATTCTTATCAAGGGATATCTATCTACATAGATCAAGGGACTATATTTGGGCACATTAACCTACATACACACTATATAGGAAGGGGATTTCATTTTATTACATCCACACATTTACATTTTATCTAGCTACTGCCCACTATCTTTGTGTCATTGGTGCGAGGGAAACCTAGGAGCACTATTGTACACACAAGCACACAAAATTACATTGGGTTTGAGATGTAGTGAAACACTCAGTCGTAAGATCACCAGTGTGACAATTGAGGATAGTCTGACCTGACATTTTACATCTTTCCTTTTGAAGATTCAATGTCTTTTTATGGGTTTTGTAGGAGGATATTTGTGTATAGGTTTACAGGTACCTTGGTGATCCAAGTGTGACATACAGACAACCAAAGGAGAACAAGTGTGAATCCCTAGAGACTATATCGGAACCAAGTTTAGACTATTTTTGCAGACCCAGGTTCCCATAAACAAGTCTAGGGCTGCCGCGAGTGCCCTTGTCCCTCTTTTGGAGCCCCGGTCCAACCATTTCCACCTCCACTACATGTTTTTATGGGTTGTTGCAATATATTGTGCTTATGTTGCACCGTATTGTCCAATATAGACTCATTACGGGATATGTGAAATTAAGATAAGTACCTTACCCATCTCATTTCCTTTTATAATTAAAATTAAATAAATTGTTTAACATTCATATTTCATTGTATATTATTTGTAGTAGATCTTTTCATTCAAATTTCAATAAAATAATAATATTTTATTGAATCATTTTGGTGAACGAAAAGCTTATATTTTTTTCCCCCTAGAATCCACTAAAACTATAATGGATAAGGATAGTTCTTCTCCCTCTCTGCTAGTCATGCCTCATGTGAGTATCAATTCTATATATGAGGAAAAAACTATAGCTGCAATCGCCACTTTATATGATAATGTTGTTCTTCCAGATGTTGCTCAAAGACAAATCTTAGCTAATGAATGCAATGTGCCTACTAGACTTGATCATTCCACCATTAACATTGTTTCGTATCCGGAAATATTTTCTAGTTGTAGACCTTACTGTTTAATTAGCCATACTCCTCATTCTATTATTTCTAATGAGAACTTAGATGATGTTATTATTAGTTAAATGCTTAATCTTGATGATAATTCTTTAGCTAACAAAAAGGAAGATGATAAAAACGTACATGATTATGTTTCTCATACTATTTAGGATGATTATTTACTTGCATCACACACTCCTTCCATTTCTGAAAATGTTTCTCATGATGTGTCACATACTATTTCTCCCCCTTCTTCATTATATGTTGATGATATGCTTAATGAAATACTTGCATCTTAATCTTTGTTCAAATTTGATGATACACCTAATAGTCATGATTCTACCTCTTTGCATACTGCCGAGTGTGAATCCCCTACTCTGCTTTCATCTTCTTCTGAGATTGTCTCTAATAACATGTGTGATTCATCTCCCTCTATTACATCATATCATAATGATATTTCCAATTCTAGTCCTAGTGGTACTATTGACATTTCATGTTCTTCACCTCCTATTACTTCTTCGCCACCCATATATAGTGTGCCCTTAGCATTGACATATTCTATGTGTCCTCTTGACATTCCTATGATAACTCATAATGGCAAATTGTAACCACTCAATACACTATTGTCATCCTCTATTGTTCCTCAACAAGACATCTTATATCTCATGCATCTTGTTGGCCACTTATAATCACAAGTCAAATATTTCACAATATAAATAAAGGCCTATTATGATTCTATCGATAACAATTCTTTGCATGGAAATCCTATTATAAAAAAGATTCACAATTTAAAATTCCCTAAGGATTTCATTATGCCTACATTTACATGTTTTGATGGTACTAGAAGTCCCGATTTACACCTCAAACATTACCATATGGTTATGGCTTCATACTCTAATGATCGATTGTTGCCCAACTCCTTTATCCCTAGCCTTATTGATGATCCTATAAAATGGTACACATATATTCACTTCGGCGCTATTAGTACCTATCGTGAGATGGAAGAACCTTTTATTCACTACTTCATACTCAATAACTACCCTAGAGTCACATATTATCATCTCCTTGGATTACATCAAGGAAAAAAATAGCCTAGAATTGATTACATTTTGTGATTCAATGTTTGCATGTATCAGTTAGTCTTCTAGCCAATTGAAATAGAGAACCAATTCATCTTCTGTCATAGTTTGATTCCCACTTTCAAAAAATGATTGCAATATGAAACATGTGAATCATCACTCTCTTATGTTATAAGGTCATTCACTTAGAACAAGATCTCATTTTTGCACATGTTATATATCCTCCTATCATTGCTACTACTTCATCATCTAGTTCTTCTCCACTCCCATCTATTAAGAAGCCTCCGTCTCCTCCACCTCGCAAAAAGCTTAATCTTCTCCATTACATAAGTATCCTTAATCTCCTCCTCTACATTAGACTACCCCTCAGACTTCTACACCTATTTCATGCAAGCCATTACACTTTTATCATCATGCTAGACCTCATGATGTGCTACATACATTTCTTAACAAGAGTTTTATTTTCTTACCTTATAATCAACATTATCCTCCTCATCTCTTGTAGCGCCAATGTGATAGACCTTACTGTAACTATAATCATATAAATGTCCATCATGAAAATTATTATTACGAATTTCATGATCGTGTACAAAAATAAGAAGATAAGGGTATCATTTCCTTTGGCTCTTTCTCTCCTAAGTGGTATATGTCTCCACTCCCATGCAGGCATGTTGTTACTAAAGTTTATTTATCCCCTTCATAGATTTGCAAGGTTTTGATTTATCCAACACCACAGGTTATTGCTCATGCACATTCTCCATCTCATCCATCCACCACTGCACCATATCATCCACTGCGCCATGCTACTACTACAAATTGGCTTCCACATCACTTGGCATCTCCAATTCCCTTTGCTGCATCAACCATCATTAGAATTATTGCACATGAACTTCAGTTCATCTCATACACTCATGATGATTTCATTTCAAATGGTTCCACTACTCAATTTCAGCATAGTCTTTGGTAGGTGGTTTCTATTCTTAGATTTCTTACATGAATTTTGAGGGATTGTTACAATCAAAACATATCTTCACTCTTGTGCTACACACCTTATCGATCAATCAATCTTACAAACACTATCATATCACTTCCCGATGGTGCACTCTTTATTTATGATTCATTATTGATTACTGAGGGGTATTATATAATCAAAACTTATCATCTATAAACAAGGGGGTATCTCTATTCTTCCCGCCATCTTCATCATACTAACGTGCACTTCACTACACTATTATGACCATATCATACTTTTACACATTACTCATTTTTATTGTATCATTCATCGCAACTTTATTCACACTCACAATCCACTTTTTTGCACACACATTTCATGCATCACCTATCATCATATACATTATATAATCATCTATCTATCTATAATAACATTATTGAATATCAATAAATACCCATTGGAAATCAATTCAACAAATAAAAACAATGTTCAACACATCACGCATCACATATAGAAAAAATAATCAATGCATCATACGTAAAAATACGAGTCCATCATTACATCAATAAACATCTAAATACAACGCTCCAATGCAAATAAGGCCATATATATATCATTCACAATAATGGTTACAAAACATATCATCGCTTGGGGAAAACTCCCCTTACATTGATACATCAATACATATCTTATCTCGTCATCACTATCACTATCTTCCACTGTGAGAGATCTAGAGATAGAATATTCACCTCTCACTTTGCATCGATGATCGTGGCCCCTATATCTCTCCACCCACCTATGTAATAGTGTCACCTCCATTGAATGATCTATGAAGAAACCCTGTAACTTGATGAGCCACAAAAATACATCATGTGTTAGGGGACTGCCACCTGGAACCTCTCTAGCTCCCCGTGTCTCCTCACATACCTCATCCCTCTAACTCAGTATAACAATACATTTCACTGCTACTATAACCACTAGCTCAAACAAATGGGCATGCTTTTCCATAATGTCATCTATACGATGTATCATACCTCCACCCAAGAGTACTTCAGTGGGCACATTCCACGTCAATGTGTGGATAGATGTGTACATAATTAGTGACCAATATTCGTCACCTATATAAATAGATCAAAACAATAGAAAAAAATGACAATTAAAAAACCAAATAAAAAATTACAAACATCACTATACAAATATTAACGCTCTTTTTTGTTGCTGCTATGCTATCAATAGCACATGCTTACCCCTTTAGTCCTCCACTCGGTGGTGCTTCTACGCATCCACAAAGACTATAAATAAAAATACCCATTGATGTGATGACCACCCTACACGGTATGCCTTTGTACACTGTACATCATCACTATCTATCGACTTTATTTCCACGTGAACCTCCTTTGGCCCAGAAGGTACTAGTTACGATCATGTGGGCATTTGTCTAGCTCTAACCCTCCTCGGTGCCCTAATGGCTATCACCCATACGCATGCCTCTAGGGGAACATTTCGAGCTATACCAAAATATCGTGATACGTGCATTACCTAAAATAAATTGGTCACCCCCGAAAGTTAATCCTCTAGCCACACAATCCATCATACACATTGTATCTCTATTGCATCCTCTGTCCATCCTACATAGTCTCAGTATGGTCTCCATATCATGGCCTTTGGCACCATATATTCTATAATCCATTTATAGGTATCTATTTCCATCTTATTGCCACCAACACCTACCCATTTTCGAGCACATATATATCCTCTCCCTCTCTCCTCCTGGTCCACCAACTAGATTTAGTATGACAATATGATTATAGGCCTATACATCTAAGAATTTGGTATATCTAATACCACCCCCATGCTCCTCATGTGTAAATATGTATAAATCCCTTTACAGGTGGGCCAATACACCTCATGCATAGGAATATCTTGTGGTCTCCTCCTTTATCTGATGGAAAATGTCATGGATCTTATAAAATATGCCTACACCACCACCCCCCACTACAATTGACAAAGTAATCACAACGGTAATTAAATTCCCCAATGACGGAGCCCTTGATTTTAGAATAGCATCCAGGCTAATATGGACCTTAGTATAAACTCGGGTCCCCATAAAATAACACATAGTGACCCTCATCTGTCTCTACACATCATCCATGGATATAACCTCAACCCTCTCCCCAACGATAGGAAATCATAGTTTGCGATACACATCCTCTAGAGTCACTACCATCTCCCATGTAGGTAACCAAAATGTGCAAGTATCTGCACACCGATTCTCACAAAAGATATTAATCATAGGAATATTATGGGGTACATCCCCCATCCTCACTATGTTCCGTAGGCTGCCACGGTCTAGAACATCCCACTTATAATCTGATAACCCCAATCCTAATAATGTACTCAAATGAAAACCACCACAAAACAATCTCAAATGGATGTCCCTCTACATACCAGAAAATAAAAAAAAAACAAGGTGCTAGAACATCATAATATTGAAAATACACCTATCTATAGAATCAAGACACATCAATTTTCACATTAATAACACTTTGGGCTGAACCCAAGATTTCTGGGATGCCAATGCCCAAAGGTAGAACTAGGGTTCCCAAGAGTAGGTAAATAGTGCTCACACCTAGGTAATAGCGTCCTTAGGGTCATTAGCACCTTCACTGCTCTTATCAAGGACCAAAAAGATGAGAAATTCAAAAACAATTTTTTTTCTAAAAATTCATCAAAAATGACTAATATCAACACATTTTTTTTTAAAATTACACTTACGAGCTCATTTTTCATACGTGATGCCACACTTGCTGCCACCATATCGAGACTTCTCAATCATGGTGTTCTCACTTGAGGCATCTTTAAACATCCAAAGCTCATAATCCCACTAGCACAATAATCAAATGAATTTCCTATTCAATTTTTCACATTACTATTTATAGTAATTTTCCATTACCTACCTTAATATAGTCATTGTTTGTACTCATTCTCTTAACTAATTTTTTTTACAATATTTCACTCATATCTTGAGCATACTTACTCCAAATTCTATCTCGTTCATGTCACTCTCTTTAGAATTCCTCCTATTATAGTATTGTACACATTTTACACATAATATTCCTCTATGACATTGTTTCCACTCAATATAAACACACTTTTGCAATGTCTATCATACATACTTCATTACATCATTACATGCTTACTTTCGGCTCAGTGTTTGTTCTCATCATCTATCCCCCTTTTTCCAAAAAGGGGGCATACGATTAGGGTGATCTTATAATTCCTCTTGCACCAGTATGTGATCAATCTACATTTCTAATTGATAATTATTGAAAATTTTCTCATATACCATGCGAAATTTCACATCACTTTCTAGAGATTCCCCCTAATGACCTAGCTGAGGGATGATAAGCGTTAAATATCTCCACAAGTAACCTATCAATAAATCACATAAATTCATATCTAAACAATATTGAATCACATCAATAAATCTTCATGAACACAACACATTTAACCTCCTAAATGACCTAAATTTGGAGCTATATAAACACTTTCTTAGATAACCTGACATGGGAAGTTATTCTACATTTTGTGACTAATTTCAGACAACCTTACTTGGAATCCACCACATACACATTACAATGACACCCTTGGAGTGGGGGAAATGAGATGTCATTTCTTTTAATATACTTATCCTATATGGGTTATCAAATTTAATTGAAATGGATCAAAATCATTAAAATCTAGTCTCTGTCTGTCTACAAAAGATAGATCTTTTGAGGATGTAGTTAAATTTGGAGGTTAAAACTATTCCTCTCTCCTTACACTCTTTCTCTAGCGACAGGATGCCCAAATCCTTAGTTTTTTCACACACATGCAAGAGTTGGGAAATGATCACTCCTTTTGATCCAAAAATGGATAAGGAAAAGCCCAAATCTATGTAATCTCTATATATTATACTTTCTCTATAGGTTCTCGGCTCATCTTATCTTCACAAGATGGTCTAGTCAGGTTGGGGGTGATTTAGACACTCCCAAATGACACATTAGGCCATATATGATTTTAATAAGGATGAATATGTCATCAAAATCCAAATTTTATTGCATATTTTTGTTCTTCTCAAAAAATCATGCAAGTTAAAAAAATGACACCTGATTTTGAGCTCATATACAAAAGTTATGACCTCTCAAAGGTAGTGGAATTTGTATGGTGATAGAACTGCCCCTCAGTGCAGAGTGACACTTACACAACCACCGGTCTACAAAAATTGTTGGTTACACAACCACATGTCTACAAAAATTGGTGGTTATGCGACTGCTAGTCTGCATAGAGTGGTGGTCCAATAACTAATGGTCCAACAATGCGAGGAACTCAAAAGTTACAAATGTTTGGGCTTCCAAGTGGTTCGTTTAACCTTTTCACACATTCCTTGGCTGGAAAACTATAAATACAAGCATTGTGAAGTGTTTAGGAAAGTGAGTTGGGATGAATGTAAATTATTGAGAAATTTGAGAAGTTGAATTCTTTTCTTGTTGTTCATGTTGAAGAGTTCTTATGTTGAGGGATTGCGAGCAAGTAGATGCAATTAGGAGGTGTTATTTGTCCTCCTTGAAGGCCAATTGCTAGTGAATTGTATCAATTGAGATTACATAGTGGCAGGGGAGCTAATTTTCTCACCCACTGGAGTGTTTCCCACAATGGGTTTCTCCAGGATAAATCTTGTCTCGTGTTTGTCTATTTCCACTCCATTTCTAGCTTATTTGTGATGAATAATTACACAATAAATGGTTAATTAGGAACTCTTTATGTTTCATTCATATTCATGAGCATAGTGGTCTATGAATTTCTGAAGTTGGGTAGTTTATAGATCAAATTAGTATTAGAGTAGCTAAGATTTCATTTTTTATTTGGTTTAACTTGTGTTAATATTTGAGTTAGATTCTTCTTAGCTGAAACAAAAAATAAAGTAGTGGAGATAGCCTGATTCCCTTTAAAGAAGATATTTCTACAAGAAAATGGAAGCAAGGAATTCATGAGATGGATCGAATCGATTATATAGATGATAACAGTGAAGAATATTTCTACAAGCTAGAGGAGAATGTGGAAATTTTTTCCAAAGATGTGGGAAAATTTTCAACATCCTTGGGGAAATTGGAGTCCATGACACTACTCATGGAGAAGCTTGATGTTTTGAAGGAGACCCTGGAAGATCATGAAGAAGAGGTTTGTGAAGAAGAACCATCCCATGTCATTCCCTTACCTCCTCCATTCAAAATAGAGGCCAAGATCAAGCTTAAGCCTTATGATGGAGACGTGAAAAATGAGAAGCTAGACCATTGGCTAGCTCATCTGGAGGTATATTTCAGTTTTGTATCATATTAATGAAAGTCATAAGATTTCCTTTTCTTGGTTATAATTAACCAAACATGATTTAACTTGGTTTGAAAGTTATGTTAATACCTTGGCTATTAAGAAGATTGTTAATTAATAAGTGGGATGCATTTAAAAATATAACAAAAAAGAAATTATATCCTATTTGCTAGGAGGAAGATAGGTCCATGTATTCATAGTATCTATGGCAGAAGCAAGGCCAAATTGTGTAGGAGTACACTAGTGAGTTTCAAAAGAAATATATCCAGCTGGGAAAGGATATAGCAAACTGGGAGTTGTTGATGAAATATGTTGGTGGACTCCATAGCCACCTAAGGAGACCTGTACTTTTGGCCAACCTAATGGATGTAGACAAGGCTTGTACACAAGATAACTATTTAGAGATCGACAATAAGAAGATTTCATCTACCTCTCAGTATGCTTCAAAAAAATATGATGACATCAAGGAGAAGGGATAAGAAAAAGGAAAGGTAAGAAAAATAATACTTATATTTATAAAAGGGACACTAAAATTCATTGTGGGCATTGTGATGTTGACACTCATTTGGAGGAAATTTTTTCAAAGCTCAACCTAGAATTACATCCCTTCAAAACTAATAAGAATAAGAAGAAGGATATGACTTCCCTCAAGGAAGAGGAAGTGTTTTGTAGTGAATAGTTGGATGATACTATGTATTCTACTTCCGTCTGCAGATAGGTATGTTTGGGTAATAGTAGTAATGCTCAGGAAATTGAACTTACTAATCTTTTTCATATAAATATTTAGTTGAAGAAAACCAAATTGGATCCTATTTTTGATACTTTTCCGTAAGCTAATTTGGTTATAAAGAGCTAGTTGAGAAACTAATGTTGGAAATTACAATCATCCAAGTCCTTACTCATTTGGTTGGGTAAATAAATGTGTAGATGTCAAGGTTATAAAACAATGTAAGATTACTTTTAGTATTGATAAAAATTTTATTGATGAAGTCACTGTGGATGTTGTTCCCCTTGATATGTGTGGCATGGTGTTTGTCAGTACGCATTTGTATATCAAATATTTCATCTTCAAAAGAAGAGCAAAACAGAACCATTTAGTGAAGGATGGTAAGACCTACATCCTTTAAGCATTTGCAGGAGACTCGAAGATTTTGTTGGTTTGTTTCACTGAAGTTTGGAAAATTAATGATATTGGAAGATTTTATTTACTTCTTCTAAAGGATAGAGAAGTTGAGGAAGTTGTCACAAAAATCACTCATAACATTATTACTAACAAAGATAAGAAGGAGATGGGAGAGCTTATTCAACAATTCAGAGAAGAGCCTATAGGGTGGCCCTCATATAGGCCTATTTTGCATGTGATACATTTGTTATCTGATGGTATGTTTCTAGACTTGGGATTCCATACGCAGTCCATGTAGGATGCCTATGAAAATAATCAACAATTACATTTTTTTTTGAGAAAGCACACACTTCAGGGGTGATTGGTCACTCTGGTGTGACAAATATTGTTGAGTACTTACATAGGTATGATTTTTAGCCAAACATGTATATAGAAGTTTCTATCCTTTTTAGGAGATTTGAGTCATGTTTTACTTATTCACACAGGAGTACAGTTGATGTTGTTTTTTGATTACCATACAGAGATAATAGAAAACTGGGACTAGGAGTCCAAAAAGATGATATGTTCATGGGAACAATTAAACAGATACACATCCGGGTGTAGGAATGGTATTCTAAAGAAGATGTGGGGAAGAAATTTCCTCACGTCATTAGTCCTTAAATCTTTTACGAACTTAAAATCCTCAAATTGGGGAAGTATGATAAAAAATTGGATTAGGAGAATCCCTATTCTATGTAATCTCTATATATTATAATTTCTCTGCAAGTTCTTGGCTCATCTTATCATCACAAGATGGTCCGGTTAGGCTGGGGTGATCCAGACATCTCTGAATGACACTTTAGGCCATATATGTTTTGTTTCAGGATGAATATGCCATCAATATCAAAATTTTATTGTATATTTGTATTCCCCACAAAAAATCATATAAGTTCAAAAAACAACACCTGATTTCGAGTTTGTATTCAAAATTTATGAACTTAGGAAGGTAGTGGCCTTTGTATGGTGAAAGAAACACCCTTTAATGTAGAGTGGCACTTACGTAACTACTAGTATACAAAAAGAGGTGGTTACGCAACCATAGGTCTACAAATAGTGGATTTTACGTGACCTCTAGTCTGTATAGAGCAGGGATCCTATAACTGACAGTCCAGAAATGTAGGAAAATCAATTGTTGCAATTTTTCTAGATTCCATGCGGTTTGTTTCAAATTTCCACACACCCTTGGCTGGAAAAATATAGATAAAATAATTGTGAAGTGTTTAGGAAAGTCAGTTGGGGTGAATACAAATTATTGAGTAAGTTTAGGAATTGAATTCTTTTCTTGTTGTTCATGTTGCAGAGTTCTTTTTTTAAGGGATTGCAAGCAAGTAAATGCAATTAGGAGGAGTTATTTATCTTCCTTGAAGGCCAATTGGCAGTGAATTGTATCAATTGAGATTACATAGTGGAAGGGTAGCTAATTTTCTCACCCACTAAAGTTTTTCCCACACAGGGTTTCTCCAAGATAAATCTTGTCTGATGATTTTCTATTTCCTTGCCATTTGTAGCTTATTTGTGATTAATAATTACACAATAATTGGGTAATCAAGAACACTTTATGTTTCATTCATATTCACGAGCATATTGGTTTGTGAATTTCCTAAGTTGGGTAGTTTACAAATCACCCTTCCCCATCACATCTCCATTAATGAAAAAAAGAAAAATCCCTAATCATTCAACATCACAATCATCAATCTCACCTAGCATTCCTCATAATGGTCCCACGTCTCTTGTTACATTGCATAGAACAACACATTGATCCATGGTTTTCCACACTTTATGTTCTCACTCGATACGTACTTCTATGACATATGTACATAATTATACAATGTGGTCTTCTTCGGACTTCTCTCAGGTATGCATATCTATCTACTTTATGTTACTGAGATTTCACTCACCAATATAAAGTGGGGGAAAATGTAGACATAAAATAATGCACTTACTACTATTTACTATATTGCCAAGTATTTTGTTTGATATATGAATCTTGCATAAGAAAAGTATTCATTGATTACCCATTCAATAGTCCATCCACTTGTCTTGTTGGTCTTTATTGATTTTATCTTTCACACTTGTCACTCATACACTCATTTTTGGTCATGTCATAGGGATGCCTGTCGGTCAGTCTTCACTCATTCATCGTCACTTGTCTTTGGACACTAGTGTCGAGGAATGGAGACTAGCACTAGGCATTCTTTTCCATCATGGGCACCCATGTCCTCTTTATGTTTGATATTATTTTTTTCATTTTAGGTCAGTATTTTTCGATTTTGCCTCTCATATCCTGAGGTACTAGTCGGCATGTCATGTCATTACTGTTGAAATTTGAGCAAGAGATCCCTATATAAATATAACACACATACCATTATAAGGGTAGACAATTCTTATCAAGGGTTAGATATCTACACAAATCAAGGGACTGCATTCAACCACAATAATTTGCATACACACTATAATGGAAGGGGAGTTCATTCTATTCCATCCACAAATTTGCATTTTATCTAGCTACGACTTGCTCTCTTGGCATCATTGGTGTGATGGTGATATAGGTGCACTATTTCACACATAAGCACATAGAACTACATTGGGTCCTAGATGTAGTGTAATGCTCATTCTTAATTTCACCATTGTGACAACTGAGGATAGTTTGATCCCTCATTTTACATATAATTTTTTTAGGATTTGATATCTTTTTAAGGGTTTTGTAGGAGGATATTTGTGTGCATGTTTATAGGTACCTTAGTGATCTAAGTGTGACATATAGATGACCAAAGGAAAACAAGTGAAAAACCCTAGCAACAATATATAAACCAGGTTTTAAAATTTCTCATAAACCCAAGTGCCTGGAAACAGGTCTAGGGTGTCCATGGGCGCCCCTGTCCCTCTCAAGGAACCCCAGTACAACCATTTCCACCAATGCTTCATTTTTCCGTGGTTTGTTATGACGATTTTTTCTTTTATTACATCATATTGTCCAATCTAGTCCTACTTTAGGATAATCAAAACTAAGATAAGTACCTTACTCCTCTCATTTCTTTTCATAATTAATATTAAATAAATTGTTTAACATTCATATTTCACTGCATATTATTTGTAGCATATATTTTCTTTAAAATTTGAGTAAAATAATCAAATTTTATTGAATCATCTAAGAAATCTACTACCAATCCTTCATGTTAATATGATGAGTTAACAATTTAGCAAGAAATTATAATATAATAATGTTGTATAGAAAGTTAAACTTTTGATCACCCTAACATCATATAGGGTGGGGTATCCACAAGGATATTATATTTTAAAGAAATTTTAGAGTGGGTTTACCACCTAGGTGGTGGAGATTATTTGCTGAGATGAGAAGCCAAGCTACGTAGGTTGAGCTAGGTGGGTGGGCTGCATAGTCCAAGTTGGGTAAGCAAGCTGACCTACCGATCTCGATGGGTAAGGTGACCTATCAAGTTGGGTGGGTGGGCTTATATGACAAGCTAGCCATCAAGTTGGGTGGGAAATATGACCTACTGAGCTAGGTGAGTGATATTATATAACGAGCTAGGATGGAAACTTGACCTACTGATCTGGGCAGGAGAGTTGACCTACCAAGCTAGGTGAGTGAGCTGACCTATAGAGTTGGGTGGGTGAGCTAATCTATTCTTCTTCTATGATTCCTATATGCCAAAGGAATATTGAACTTAATCATTTTAAAGTGGTTCTAGCCATTAGGATATTAAAGTATTAATTTAGCATAGTGTGTGGTAATGTACTTGTAAAAGGGAAGGTATGTACATAAATAGTATTATGTATTTTTTGTTATTGTTATACCTCTTTAAAAAATTTAAATATGTCTAAACATTATGATAATAAATCATTAAATCATGTACCCTTTTGTGGTTAAAATAATTAAAACATACTGCTTAAGATATTAAATCATCAAATCATGGTCATTTATTATAGTAGCATTGATTCAAATTTTAAATATTCGGAGCTATTTTTTAAAGGGAAATTTTTAATGGTCAATTACATTATAAAAATATTGATTTTGAATGACTCAGGTTTTTATATTTTCTCTATTTTGGCTTAGTTTTTTTTCATTCAAATCTTTAGCATGAGAAATACGAAGTTGATTTGTTTCTTTGATATTAATTTTTATATCTCATATTAATTTTTATCTCATATTAAGTTTTGTATCTCATATTAATTTAATTTGTTTTAGAATAGGAAGTTTCCCATTCTCATATAGGAATCATATAAGAAGAATATAGAAAAAAATTACTTTGTTTTAGAATGGGTAGTTCCCCATTCTCAGATCCTTCATAGGTATTAAAATTATTAAGTTCAATCTTGTATCAAATAAGAAAATTCCCATTCTGATATAGGAATCATAAAAGAATAATAGAGATAAAATATAATTTGGTTTAGAATGGACAGTTTCCCATTCTCACAACCTTTATAGAATTATTAAAATGATTAAGTTCAATATTTCTTGTATTAGATTGACCATTCCTTTTCATTCTTACATCCTATTATTGTTCCTATTAGGAATGATTAAGTTCAATATTGCTTGTATTAGAATGAATAAAATGGCCATACGCCCATTCTTATACAAAAATATTTTTTTTATCTTCTATTAAATGGTCAGATACACATTTCTATAGAGGTGATGTATCCTAGAAATTACCAGAAATTACCCAGGCGCATTTACACATCACTCAACCTAGATTGAGTGCTCACCCAAAGCATGCAAAGGTACCAATCCCCTCTTTAGGGTTGCTTGTGCATGACGTTATTAAGATGAAGAGTTAACGCATTCAGATCCATAATAGGTATAAAAATTCTACAGATCATATTCCAAATATCAATCTAAGGATTAATGGATTCAAGCAACAACTATATGAGTTATACCATGCAAGATCTAGTTACATTCATGTTTAACACCTTGAATCAGTCAATACACTCCATTATATTAAACATAGTAAATATAAAAAAGATTCTTACAATATTCAGTATCACAAACTTATACCCGCATTAGATTTGGTAATATAACTTCACAATAGCTCATACATAGTCCTCCTATACTACGCAGATCACTACATATTTATAAGGGTGGTGACATTCCCTTCACCACTTACATAATTCCCAAAAATAGGTCGCATGCTAAAAATAGCCAAACACCTTTATAATAATAGACACACAAGCAAGTACGCTAATAATAGATCTCTTCTAGTTAATTGGCACTAATAATTCTATTATTAACTCGAACACATGCAAAGTGCTTAGTAGATGCTCTTCCAAAAATATCCTATGCATGTCACACAAGTCTTTATCTGGTTTGTGTGCTCTGCACGCTATCTCCAAAAATAACTTGTAATCCTGAAAATGGCTAAGTCTCAAATCTGTCCTTGTTGTTTCACACGCATTTCCTTCCCTATCCTTCCTTAAATTTGAATGCGCCATATTCCCACATGTGAACTTTTTGTGTGCCTTTTACTAAGTATCATAATTTTTCTGCTCAACATTACTCCACACAAAATTACATTATCGCCCCGTTAATGGTTTCCTCTTGATAGCTAAAGAATAAAGTGTCAGGAATAAAATGAATGTAAATTAATAAATTACTATACAAAGAATGAACTTTCACTGTACAACGTCCTCTATTTTAACCAGAAGAATTAATTCCTAATATTCCTCTTTGATTCCAGGATCTAAGGTTTGTCAATCACTTAGCGCAGATTCTACCTTTTCTGGAATATGTGACGTAATAGAATCTAAATCCTCTTTCACAATCTCTTCCTTCTCTTTCTGTAATACTATAACAATGTTGGACATTGCAGTCACCCTTCCTTCCAAAAGATCCATCTTCTGTGCTATAAGCTTTCCAATTTCATCTAGCCTTTCCTTATGGGGCTCTTGAGATTTTGTAAGGAACTCACGCATTTTATTTACCAGTTTCAATCAGTCTGTGCCCCCAAAAGTCTCATCCTTCATGGCCTTCAAAACTTCATTGTCTTCTACCATGGTTTTGATTCTTATTACTACCTCTGGAGCTGCACATATATTCAATGCCTGGTCTTCTTTCTTCATCTCTTCCTGCAAGGTTTGGAGTAATGCTTCATAAGATGAAATAATTCTAACCACTAAAGCCCTTGCTCTTTCTGCTTCATGCCTAGGGTCCGTTAGTGTTGGCATTTAAACCGTTCCATCCTCAAACACCAAATCAACTAAGGTTCACACATAATGTATAGCCAAAGGGAACTTTTTGGGTACCTTAGGTTCCAAGTGCGGTCTTTCTTGTAGGAAATGTTTTCTGATTTCCTTTGTCATGGTGATGATAACCCCATTCTTCTTTTTCTCTAGCTCCTTTTCTCCTTTCAGACGTGTTATTTTTACATCTTTAGCTTTGATATATTCTCTTAGCACTCTAATAGTTGCATCTTTATCAACATTTTTGCGTGCCACCTCTATAGATACCTTCACTAAGAAATTACTCACCTGTTCATCAAACATAACCATGGGTTTGATGGTTATGTGCTTGTTCTTTGGTGCCTTTCTCATTCTTCTTGACATACAATACTCTTAACATACATTGAAATCAGGTTCATCTATGTGTTTTGCATCAACCATGACAATTTTTTCCTTGTGCATGTCATTTCCATGTCAGGGTCCATTAACTCCGATCCATAAAAGTCCTTGAGGCCCACAGTTTTCTGAAATTGATCATGGACACTTTTAATTGTGTCCTCATCATAGCCTATGATTGGTGCAACATACTCCTCACTTGCCCTCTTCATTCTTGCCCCCTTAGGAACTTGAGCACCAAGGTTTGGAGTTGGATCATCTATGTCCTAATTAGTATCTTGTTCTTTTTTTCCTTCCTCTTTTACTCCTTCTTTATCCTTCATTTCTTCATCCTTGGGTTCTTCCACATCCTCTAGTGGTACAATAGTTCCAGGTGCGTTGTCTTCAGACTCCTTCTTTTCTTTATCCAGCTGTAAATTTCACCTTCTTTTTCTAGCTTTCTCTTTCTTTGGAGAGAGTCATGGTGATCACCGTACTGACTCTATATTTCCCGTACCTTATGTTCTTGTTCTTCTGAACACTCTCTTGAAACTGTGTTGTCCTTGGACCATCTCTAAGTCCTCTTCTTATTCTTGTACATGTGGTCGGGTACTTACGCGCTCAACCTATAATTTTTCTGTAGGCTTCATTTGGCCTCTATGGACCAAGACACCAATATCCTCACACCCTTCTTCCTCTTCATCCACTACTATGGTTTCTGAAGGTTGTGGGGTTGGAAAATTGTCCACCGTATGCTTATCTTTCGGTGGCCCTGGGAGTGCAAAATAATTTTCTACATACTTTTTACCCTCCAACTTAGGCTTAAGTTGAAGGTATACAAACACGGCTCCACTATCCCTAATAGCCAAGCTAATAGGATTCATGTTTATAACATTTGATATGAGGCTTTCAATATATGTTTTCTGGCCTGGATGTACATATGTTTTTCTTATAGTGTGGTAGTTACAATCTACCTTATCCACATTAAAAATTTATTCGATGTGCATCAGTGAAATAGTGGACTGATGCCTGTAAGTAGTGCGTTATGAAGGCATACAATAGTTTGTAGCATGGGATCCAAGTCCCATATTTCATAGAAAATCATGTGATGATGAAGTGCTGGTACACCTTGAATTTTACTACCTTGCCCACCACTGATGGTAATTCCTTCGGGATGCGCCACTCTTCTTCAAATGTTGTAAAGAGATTGTCATACCACATCTCCGCCTCTGTTTGAATGGCCCAATCATTGACCCTTCACATAAATACTTCGGAAAACTCTTTGTGAGGGACTTCTTCTCCAAGGGTTACTCCAAAATCTTATATTTTGCCCCATCAGGCACTCCAATCTCCACAAATACTAGTGACAATAAGATAACATCAAAACTGATTCTTTCACTGGTGCATGTTTCCTTGATAATAGTCTCTGCTATGTAGCCTACTATCTTATAGACTACCCCTTATGAAATCTTCCTTGTGACATGGAGCCACATTGTATTCACCTGGAACCATCTCTCGTGATCATTCAAATTGGTCACCAGATGCACAACTATTTTTACCACTGTGTACTTCTTCAGTTTATCAATGTCCATTCTATGCGGATCTTTTCTATACCCCAATTCCTTTCATATTTCCATGATTTTTGACTTATCAGATAGGTCACTGTCAAGATCCATCCCTATCCCCTTTAACCTTGTTAGCATCGAGATCAAAGTTGTTATAATCCTTATCCTTATTCTAGAAAAATAGTAGAAGTCCACATGGAGTCTTCTCATTAGCCACTAGTAAAGAGGTTCATATTTTCCAAAGTATGGGAGCTCATACAAATGGTACAATCCTACTTGTTTTAAAATTTTCTCCCCAGTGTAATCATATATTGACATATCCTCCACTGTGCATTTATTGGTCTTTGAAATCAACAATGTGTCTAATTATTTCTTATTATCAGAGGTGTGATGGTTGTAATCACTTACCTTGCAGTTGCGTATGCGGGAATCCCACTATTTCCCAATTATCATGCCTTCCGGATACTGCATCTCTGAGAAACTATTCTCGGGAGAAATTTTAACTTGTACCTCAACATTCTTCTTTCTTTTGGCTCCTGTAGTAGGTGCTTTCTTTAGTGCCATCATCAAATCTCAAGTTGATATATTTTGTAGTGAACAAATCCAAACCATAGCTTGAGTTTACATTGCCTAGTTCAAAAAAAAGTTCCCTATCTCTCTTTCAGTGTGTCTTCTTCACTCAAACCCTTCACCAATGGGGACACAAGCTTCTTTTGCACACAAATCTGCTCTCCACGTCTAGTTTCACACTCTTCGCACCTCAATACTCTTTTCTCAGCTTAGCCTCACTTAGCTCATTCTAATTCTTACGATCATAATGGTAAAAATGAACTAGCATCACATACATATATATATATATTTTTAAAAATTTGGTGCATTTTTTCTCCTTCACCTACTAACAATCCTGTCATAAATTTTCCATTTTCAAAATTTCCATGCGGTACATCTTCATGCCTCAGCTATAACCTTCTAGTGTGCCTTCCTACCTTCTAGCTATAGGCTTCTCTTCAGTGTGCTTCCATGTTCCTGAGTACCTCGCCACTACATCTTCTCTTGGTAGTCTCCATGACTTCTGCATACCTCATGTTATACTGTTCCTTTCTTTATCTCCTTCTATGGTCCTTATATGGAAGCAATATTCTTTCCACCAACTCTCCATAGTTGAATAACAACTTTAGTAGTTTGTTATTTTATGTGTAACCTTTGTTTAATAGCCACCCCACACAAATGGTATGTGTAGTCCTCTGTGCATAAAAATTATTCAAACGGTAATTAGCTTCCAGTGCGTAAACACGCTTATTACACAAAACACCAACTAAATTGACAAAGCATAGTGATGAAGAAGGAAATACATTAGATGAATACATAAAGGAAAACCTAATCTAAATGGCAACACTACCTTATTACAAACACCAAGAAAACATATGTATAGTAAGGCTTCATCTTAATATCATTAAAGTAATCAGGTAACTGTATTCCATCAAGCACCTATAACTTAAAAGTTCCTTTTTCAAGTGTGTGAGTGATAACATACGGTCCTAACCAATGTACTTTAATTTATCCTAGATGGATCATAAAATTAGAATCATAAAGAAACACCATCTGTCCTATCTTAAACTTCTTTTCCCTGATGTGCCTGTCATGTCATGCTTTCAGCCTAGATTTTTATTGCTTTTGATTCCATCATGTTATTTCTCATCGCTCATCTAGCTTAATCAACTTTTCAATTCATTAATGTAATGCTTGTTCATCAACTAGATCTCCAGCATGGACAATACGCAAAGAAGCTAACATGAATTCCATAGGAAGAACTGATTCTGCGTCAAACACCAATTCAAAGGGTGTGGCCTTGCTTAACTGCTGGTAGGTTCTTCTATATGCGCAAAGCATGACATAAACTTTATCATCCCAATATTTTGTTCCAACCTCAAAATTTTTGTCAATGTCTAGCTCAAAATATTGTTGAAAGTCTTAGTAGTCCCATTTTCCCAAGGATGATATGGTGTAGTCTTATGGTGTGAATTCATGAACTCATCCAATATAACTCTAATTGTCTCATTCAAAAAATGTGTGCCCCTATCACTGGTCAAACTCAATGGGCATCCATACCTTGTAATAATATTTTCCCATAGAAACATGGATATTGTAGCTGTTGTACAATCCTTTGTAGATGTTGCTTCTACCCACCTTGTCATATAATATGTGTAAGTGATGATATAACATGATCCAGTCCTACGTGTAGCTGGTGAAATAGGACCTACAAAATATATATCCCATTTCTCAAATGGTTTTTCACTACAAATAGGTTTTAAAGGCATTTCATCTCTGTGTCTTGGTTTACCAAGGTGCTGTCAGTGATCACATGCCTTACAATATGCCTTACAATCCTTATACAGGGTCTGCTACCATAATCCAATGAGAAAAATCTTGTGCGCATTGGAATCTCCTGCATAGTGCTCACCTACAATACCACCATGAGCCTCTTCCATGATATTTGTGCGCTCATGTTCTAGTATACATTGACGCAATACTTCATCTCGGCCTAACTTGTATAGGTCAAAACTAATCAACATAAATAGTGCCAAATGAATGGAAAGTTGTTTCTTCTCTAAAAAAATTTCATTCCTAATGACGCAATACCTATACATAAAAATACAACAATGTCCTCTAATTCTGAAGGTGCATGTTGTAACCGGTATAAATTTTTATCGAGAATGGTATCTTCAATTTCTTGCATGTCTTGTCCCAACTATATTCTGGATAAATGGTCCAGTCCAAAATTAGTTTTCACTTTTTTTACTAAAACTGTAAAATCAAATTCTTGGAATAAGAGTACCCATTGGCATATGCACCCCTTTAAAATGTTCTTGTTTACCAAATAATTCAATTCCATGTGATCGGTATAGAATATAAATGGTTTTGCTAGTAGGTAAGTTCTAAATTTATGTAGTGCATAAATAATTGAAACAACTTTGCACTCTATAGTTTTATAATTCTGCTTTGCATGAGTCAACATTCTACTAGAAAAATAGATAGGATGATCTATAATACCTTCTCCAGGCTAAGCCAACACCGCATCAATGGTCATGCTAGAAGCATCCACATGTACATGAAATAGTTGGTCCCACGAGGAAAAAAATAGAATAGGTGTTGTAGTAAATATTTCCTTTAATGTCTCGAATGCACACTGCTGTGGTTCCCCCTAATAGAATGTCCCTTTTCCTTTTAGTAACTCTTCCAATGGTGCGGCAAATTTATTATACCCTTTAATATGTTTTGTATAATACCTAGTGTGACCTAAGGATCCATGCACCTCATTTTGACCGGTAGGCTCTTCCAGGCTGATAATGACTGCAACCTTAGCAGGATCAACAAACAAACCTTTCTTGCAGATGATATGCCATACCAATGTGCAAAATGGTGTAGAAAATATACATTTCTTGATGTTCAAAGAGATGTTTAATTGTCGACATATTTCAAACATTAAGCATAAATTGTCACAATGATCCTTAACAAGTCCATACACCGTCCAATCATCTAAATAAACCTACAAGAATTTATGAATAAAATCCTTGAACGCTTGGAAAAATATGCATGAGAATACATCAGGTGCATTTTTTAGACCAAAAGGCATCACAATATAAGAAAAATTTCCCCATTCAGTGGTAAACATAGTCTTTTCTTGATCCTCCTATGCAAGCCTAACCTGATGATACACAAAGAATAAATCTGTAAAGGAATATATCTTGTACCATGCAGCACATTTTAATATTTCCTCTATCAATGGCATAGGGAAAGGATCAGTCACACATGGAGAATTCAGCTTAATGTAATCAACACAGATCCTAATCCAGCCATATTTCTTTATATTGATCACCATTGGGCTAACCCATTTTGATTCATCCAGGGGCTTAATGATTGCAGACTTCAACATTTTGTCAATTTATTCCTTGACCTTTTCATGCAAGTTGGGGTCATCCTATAGGGTCTCTTCTTGAATGGGCATCCACCTTCCTTAAGCTTTATTTTCATTTCTCCTCATAATTCATGGATGCCGTTTAGTTTATGGTATCCCCTAGGAAATAAGTCCTGATAACCTTGTAATAACTCAATGATTTTTGCCACTTTAGAGTCAAACCAATAATACCCAGTTATGGCCTCCTTTGGCTCAACATCTGATCCAATATCCACTTTATTTGTTTTCATATGTTCATGATAGGTACGTGTGGTCTTATCTGCACTGTCCTAAAGGTCACGCCTACCTGTTGAATGATCTACATTCATATTTTCTACTTCTTCATCATCTACTAAGTAGACCATATTTCCTTTTTATTTCTCAAGTCAAGCATGCTTAAGTAGTGTGGCATTTGTCTCTATTTATTCAGAAAAACACACTCCTAATTCATTTTTATCAAATAACTCCTAAAGGAGTTCTACCTTTGTACTATCTCCCATAGCTAACTGCTTTATAACCCTTAATGCCTCTTCTACTAGAGGTTTAGTAGAGAAGTAGTAAAAAGTCTCGATCATTCCTGTAATCAAATCCTATCAATTTCTAGTCTCTCTATGGAGTTCCACATATACATACCAAGCACGCGTGTAACCTTGTAAAGTGGAATAAATTTTGTGTACCTAAAATGAATGTGGTAAAGTTTCCTACCCCTTTGTCTAGAGTATCTCACACTGTTGAACATGGTGCTGAACAAGTTGATTACCATGAGAAGTGAAAATTTGACTAGGTGAATTACTCCTAGAAAACCAAGTAGAAAGAGCATTCCTGATTTCATTCCATCCTACAAGATTATCCATGTGAACCACCCACCAGTGTGTTGTTGTCCAACGGAGGGTATATGTTAGCATATTTTGTTTCTCCAATTGGTCTATCCATTGTTCCTCGATGGCACGTAGAAATACCATAGGATCTCCTTCTCCAGTGTATCAAGGTGCTGAGTTATTACCTATTCTCCTGATATAATGAGGTCTAATGCTACACAAAAATGTTCTTCTAACTTCGCACCCTACCAACTTATAAGTACCATGAGCCTAATTATCACAAGAAATACTTGTAGTATCACTAATAGACTATGCATCTTCCCAGTGAAGGATTCGTTCTTTAAATGGCTTGAGTACTTTAGGGTCCTAGATTACACGTACATAAATCCTATTCAAATCTTCCTCAATCAAAGGCTCAACATAGGGCGTAGATTTCCCATCGGTTAAAGGGATAATAACCCTTTCATCCTTGTTCTCAAAAGTGTTATAAACCTTTTTAAACTGAAGATCAACATTATTTGCATAAGACCAAGGATGCCCAAGTAGAACTGGGAATTTTTTTTCTTCTACAAGTGCCAATACCTCAAATTCCACTATGAACTTGGCCCCTATATAGTAATGGATGCATATTTTAAAACTCCGATTGGAGTGGCCTTAGTTTGACTAGCCATAAACAACACATTAGAAGATGGTTGTAATGGGGGTCTTCCCATCTATACCCATGCATATAAAGTAAGTACATTAACTTCCATGCATGTATCAATCAATATATTGCTCAAAATCCATCCATCCACAACAACATTCAGAGTGATTTCCTTTTCATAGTGCAAGTTATGGGGGGGGGGGAATTTGCATGCAAGATTTTTCATCCAGTCTCAATACATGCACTCAGAGTGTTTCCCTTTAGTGAATTCCCTAACAATAGAATTATATTCTCCTGGTGCAATATTTTTCACACCTCCTTCAAGTCATCAATATCAGATTAAACTATCTGTACTGCTTTCTTATGATCCATCCTCTGTGATTGCTCCTTTAAACAATGTATTTCACCCTGAATATTTCTGAGTACCTCCATGGTTTCCTAATAAATCTCCTTTTGATGAATAGGATCTAGGTACGGTGCATGTAGAACCTCCTCCTTAGTGATGGTAGGCTTTTTCTGTAACGCTTCTTTGGCGCGCACCACTTCAACATGGGTAGTGATATTTATAGGTAATACCTCATATTTGTGTTCCAACTTGGGAATCCACTAATTTTCTATAGCGCGTTAAATCCTAAGCATCCCCACACATTTGTTTTCTTGTTTATGCTACTTACTAGGATGCTCATATAAGTCCAGGCATTCCTCATAGCTATGATTCTTTCCACAGAAAGAACTTGTAATATTATGAGGAAATTCATGCCTATAGTGGTCAGGAGATCCATATGTATAACATGTTCCATGAAAAAACTTGCATTTTCCAGCACCACAGCCTCGACATCTGAATCCACCATGGTATCCTTGACCCTTGCCATGAACTCCTTCAAAATGACCTTCATTTTGATCATAGCATGCTTGATTATGATTCTAATCCTGATTCTCACCCTTACCCTTAGAGTTATTTGAAACTCCCATCTATCATACACCAATGTCTATAGCATCATGGATCCAACTAATCAGTCGATAGTCTTCTGTATCGTGATTCGTGGACCTAGAAATTTTACAATATCAAGAGACGTTCTTCCTTATTACATGTTACAATAATGGGAAATGGCTAGCATCATGGTTCAAATGACATATCCCACAGTCTAGTAGAAGTGAATGGATAGATCTATGGGGACAATTTTCCTTGGTGTGACCTTACACTTCAAAATATATACACCAAATCCATGTGCATGTATAATGTGCTAAGTTTGTTGATAGTTTCTCTAATTGCTTTACCGTAGCTACAATCTGTGCTTCCAAGAATGGACGGACTCCAATGTCTATACTTCTGACTACCTCAACACGTAAATCTACTTCAAGTGCTTCACATGGACTAGTGTATGTCTTATGTGATAGCGCCCTTCTAAAAGGTGTAATCAGACCTCTAACAAACCATTGCGCATGTTGTCTTACATGAATATCATAAGAAAGTTTGGATAAAAGAATTTTGAAATGGACATCATAATCCCTAAAAATCTCAGTAGTACCTTGTTAAATATCCTTTTATATGCTTATACTCTTTTGCTTGAACTCATGGATGTGAAACTCTTTAACGAAAGCATCTTTTAATGCTACATAGTCTACACAAGTCTGATCAAGGTCAAACTTCCTATACCAACTGTGTGTACATGCCTGCAATGTATTTATAAATTGGCACACCTTTTGCTCAGAAGACATGATTCCTTTTATACGCCACAGTATTTCACACATGTGCATGTGTTAAGCAACATCTTCTATGCCCCTATATTCTGGTAGATGAAGAGACATATCCATGTAAATATTCTAGGGTTAGTACGGACCTTTCCCACCTAATCTAGAACCTCATGTGTTTCTTTTTCCTCGAGAACCACCTGAGCCACTGGAAATAGAACCACATATACCTCCTGATCCTCCACATGTAGCCAGAAGTAGACCAGAAGATGTACTTCCATGTGTCCCAACAGTAGTAATGAATTGAACCCCTATAGTTTGTGAAGTGTTACCACTCCCAGAAGTGATTCAAAAATTATGTGTGCTTGAATTATGTGTAGATGATTTACCTATAAAGGTACCTCCAAAAAACAATGAAGACATTTTCCCTACCATCAATGTACTTACTATGTGACTTACACATACTCTCCCACTGACTAAATTAGCTTACTGACTACTTGTTGTACTAGATACTAAAAAACCAAGAGCAAGAGCTACATTGCTAGGTAGATTGAGATGCTTGCTTGTGGCCCAGTTCATCTCTTCTAGCATGCTTTCATGTGAGGCTGGGGAGGGTTCCCTTGCATGCTTGCTTAAATGGAGTATTTCTTGATGCTCTAGATCCATGCCTTCTGTGTGAGCTCAAATCCTTGATGATCCATTTCTGTCCTCAATGAAATTCACTCTGTACCATACCACTGCTTCTCTATCTCCATCTCGTGCACCTCATTATACTAAAGCTACCTTTCTTTTCTCTGTCTTTTTGTCACTAGGTCTACCATATTTCACCAAACCTGTTGTCACCCCCACGCGTGGTGGAGTTTAGTTAGCCATTGGTTTTCTTTCCATGTTCAAGGTCACTATCAAAATTTTGATCACCAACAAAATTCCTTGTAAGTAAGTTCCCCTGGGATAGTGTAAAAGTTTAAATTCTACTACCTTTGGGCAAGAATAAGTGGAAATTGAGTACTCTAGAATACAACTGTTTAGGACACTGTGAGACCAAGTACCCACAACTCATGCCCAAATCAGATCATCATCATAAAGGGTCTAACATTATTCTTGCATCTAGATAAGTACGCGATACCTCCAATCCATTTTTAGATGCATAAGCAACCAACCACTTGTACAGTTCTACCGGAAAAATAACAAAGAAGATCTCATACAAACTGTCATATAGATTCTACTCCACTTATACGTATGCGTTAAACTCAGATATGGTACTGAACCTCCATGTGTATTCTTCCTCTAGATCTTTTATCCACTCCTCAACACTTTCTAGGGTCAACTGGTACATCTTCATCGTGAACCATCCTGAAAACACCTGAAAAAGAGGTCTCAGCAATGGAACCAATGATACAGTCTAGAATTTAACAGAAATAACCTAGGCACTGGAACATCACTCAACCTAGAATGAGCACTCACCCAAAGCACATAAAGGTATCAGACCCCTCTTTAGGGTTTCTTATCCAGGACGTCAGCAAGATGAGGTGTTAATGAATTTAGATTCATAATTGGTATAAACATTCTACAGAGCATATTCTAAATCTGGATCTAAGGAGTAATGGATCCAAGTAATAACTCTATGAATTCTACCATACAAGATCTGGTTATATTAATGTTTAATACCTTGAATCAATAAATACACTCCATTATACTAAACATAGTAAATGAACAAATGATTCTTACAATATTCAGTATCACAAACTTATGTGTGCATCAGATCTAGCAACATAACTTCACAATAGCTCACACATAGTCCTCCTATACTACGTAGATCACTACATATTTATATGCATGGGGACTTTCCCTTCACCGCTTACATAATTCCCAAAATAATTCACATGTTGAAAATATCCAAGTTCCTTTACAAGTCTTTATCCAGTTTGTGTGCTTTGCATGCTATCTCCAAAAATAGCCCATGATCCTGAAAATGGCTAAGTCCTAAATCTATCCTTTTCTTTTGCACACATTTCCTTCCCTATCCTTCTACACCTTTGAACATGCCCAATTCCCATGCGTGAACCTTCTATGTGCCTTTTGCTAAGTATCATACTTTTTCTGCTCAACTAGAGGTATTGAAATAATTAAGTTTAATATTTCTCCCATTAGAATGTTTAGAATGAACATATGCCCATTTATATGCAAATAAACATTTTTATCTTTTATTGAATGGGTATATTCCCATTATCACATACGAATCTTAAAAGAAGAATAGAGATAAAATTGATTTTTTTTAGAATGGGAAGTTTTGCATTCTCATATATGAATCATATAATAAAAAGAGAGAAAATTTACTTTGTTTTAGAATGGGTTGTTCCCTATTATCACAACCTTCATAGGTATTGAAATGATTAAGTTCAATCTGTTATTGAACGACAAAATTCTTGTTCTCATATAGGAATAATAATAGAAGAATAGAGATAAAATTGAATTCATTTCGGAATGGCCAGTTTCCCATTCTCACAACCTTCAAAGAGTTATTAAAATGATTCAGTTTAATACTTCTTGTAGTAGAATGAAAAGAATGGGAGAGTTCCATGGACCCATCCTTTGAACTAATTTCCTACAATCTTGTCTACAGGTAAAGGAACAAGGCTACTAATTACTTTGTAAATAGAGGTGTTCAAGAGGTTGATCTTTTTGTGTCATATTACTGATTGAAAATCATTATGTCTCATTATTGGGTATAAAGGAAGAGTAAGAAGTTATGAGGAGACATGTGAGGTGGGATGATAAAAGTGTTTGCACTCATTTTAGAACGGACATTAGGTTTAGAAAAGGGCTTGATAAAATCACGAGCATTAGTTTTAGAATGGACATGAAGGTTTCAAACTGTGTTGGTTTTACTGCCATTTTATAGAGAAACCAAAACTATGAGTGGTGATCTAGTTTGTCTTGAATCTTATTTGACCAAAGGAATCTATAGAATATCTTGGATGATGTTGGAAAATGATGGTATATCATCTCTCTTTCAAATTTTTAAAGGCCACGAAGAAGCCCTAAGAAAGGGGTTTTGTAGTCATTATAAGGATGGACGTGTTAGTATTAGGGGTTTTCCTATTAAAACTTTATGTGGATTTTATGGCAATAGTGGTTCGGATGAATAACAAGGGGATGGAGATTTATAAATTGAAGAAAATTTTAATGAGGATACATACAAATTTCTGGTGGGTAAAGAGAAATTAAGACATCATTATGCAGGTTTTGAGAGATATTCTTTACCTATTATTTTTAGTAAAATTTCCTACATTTGATGCAATTTATTAACTTGGAGGGTAGGTACAAAGTATTTTATGCCTACCATTTCCATATGCTATGTCCTACCTGCCATGGTCTGCATAATAATTTCCCTTTCTTTCTCATTCGTTCATTGAAAAAATTGATTGATTGATTCCAAAAAGGAAAGTTGAAAACCCCTCTTCATCAGGGATTGATGATGGCCTTATTCCATTTGGGTTTTATAAATTTCAATAAATCTGAGAAGTTTAGGGGATTTTTGAATGATTATGTACAAGATGTTGAGGATGAAAAGTATATGGAGTAGGAGAATGATGAGGATTCCTCCTCTTCAGGCTCATATGCCATAAAAGAGTCTGATATGCCATCGATGAACACTTAAGAGGATGTTGGTAATATGGAGAGGGAGGATGATGAGAATTCATCCTCTTCAGGATCATATGACATAAAACAGTCTATTATGCCATCGATGAGCACTGAAGAAGTTGATAATTTAGGATCCCTAGAAGTTTATAGGAGGGAAAATATTGGTAAGGAACACAAACTTGTTGATGGAAGTATAAAAATTGAGATTCAAAAATGTTATGAAGATATTGATTGGAATAAGAATCATCTTAAATTTTTTCTCAAAGACTAGAATGTAATGAAATATAAGATGGAGTCTATCTCTAAGATGGTGGAAAAAGGAAATTTGGATACTTTAAATAAAAATTATGAAGCTCTTGAAGGTGAAATACATTGGCTGAAGGATATTATGATAATAATTAAAAACCAGAGTCTTCTTAATATTAAGAGCACCATTGACCATCTAAAAATCATGGAAGAGATAGTCAAAGCCAAGAGGGCTAGTCACATGCAAGAGAAGGTTAAAAAATGAAGAGGGAAGATAAGGCTTTGGATTTTGAAAAGATGAATATTTCCATTATGAATCTTACAAACGAATGGAGTGAGAATCTTAGGGCTTTGGAAGGCTAATTCTTCTTGTTTGTGATCTTTATTATCTTTGACTATTTGTCCCTTAATGTTTGTTTTTTGTTTTGTCTATGTTGATAATAGTGTTGTTAATAAGATGTGTGAGGGTTGATATTTTCCCCTCCTTTTTATTTTCATATCCTTATGTTTTCTTGTATGGGGTAGTTTTCCCTTAACTAGTTATTACATATTACAAAAAAATGATCAAATACCTTAATAAATTTTAAACATTACAATAAGACCTTTATATGAAAAGGATAAATTATTAACTATATTCTTACTCACAAATACAGACTCTTATAAACTAATATTATTAAAGTATTCTTGTTGAGTGTTATGGGTGTCCTTAAAGTTGTAATATGAGTGAATATGAGATAAAAAAAATTGAAGACATAGATGATTCAATTAGAAATATGAGTGAATATTCTATAAAAGTGATAATATTGAAGTAGTTTTGCTGATGGTTTTGGGTTTCCTTCATGTGGAAATCTGAATGAATAGATGTTACATTTGTATTTTATATTGAATAGATGCTATGTCTGTATTTTTTTATAGAATGGGAATATGTTGTTTCTTATACAGTAAATATGGAAGAAAACGATGTTTCTTATATGAAAATGATAAAAAAAAATCTATTATAAAAATGGTTGGAAGAAACAGATGCCCATTCTCATATTATAAGAATCATAGAAGAATAATAGAGATAAAATTTGCTTTGTTTTAGAATGGGAAGTTATGCATTCTCACAACATATATATATATATATATATATATATATATATATATATATATATATATATATATATATATATATATATATAATATTGCTTGTGTAAGACTTTTTATAATGGGCACAAGCCCATTCTCATACAAACAAACATTAATTTGGTTTTATAATAGGAAGTTGTGCATTTTCACAACCTTTATAGATAGAGAACATTTCATGTGTAATAATGTTTATAATGGGCACAATCCCATTCTCATAAAAAAACATTATTTTTCTTTTAATTAGTTGTAATTATATTAAACTAGCTGGACTATCCTTGGCAGAGCCAGGCACTGCACTACATACCCTTAAGAGCGATCAAGCCTTATGTAGTTCATATATATATATATATATATATATATATATATATATATATATAGTTTTATACATTTTTAGAATGGGTTGTGAGAATGGGAAGTGCGTTTGTACAATCAATATTTAACTTAATCATTTTAATACCTCTCATATAGGAGTTATAGAAGAAGAATGTATGATTTCTCTATGATAATGGGCATATTCCCATTCCAAATATTTTAAAACAAAGTAAATTTTGAATTCTATTATTATTCTTTGATTCATACGTGAGAATGGGCATCTTCACATTCAATACAAGTACTATTGAACTTAAATATTTTTTATACCTTTATAAAGGATGTGTGAATGGGAATTTAGTTTGTACAAGAAATATTTAACTTAATCATTTTATTACTTCTATAAAGGTTTTGATAATAAAACTTTCTAATCAATACAAGACAAAAATGTTTGTTTGTATGAGAATTGGCATATACCCATTCTAAACATTCTTATAAAAATAATCAATTAAACTTAATCATCTTGTATATTGTCCAACAACTTTACTAATTTTCCATGTATGAATCTATCCCTCTCGAGTCTATCTGGGATAAAGTTATACCAATTTATTATAAATGTAAATTACCTAAAACATCGCTATGATAATGTTTAAAATATATATTTGGTCTTGACCATGACATAACGAGACCATCATGTAAATATATTGTTTTCCACCATTCTCATTATTATTACCAAAAAAAATGTGACACAAATTATTTCAATTACCATTCAATTACAAGAAATATTCCCATTTTATATAGAATGAGAATATGTCATTTCTTTTTTGTATATATTTTTGTACAGACCATCCAATTGCCAAATATTTTCTTGTGCTAATATCTTAGTGTGGAAAACCTACCTTCATCATACACTAAAGAAATCTAGGTATATATGTTTATTTGAACCCATAATATATATTCATATCTAATACCAATCCTAATTTTTAGCCCTTAAGCGTTTTTAAAATGACAATCTTAATTTTCTGTTGCTAAATCATGCACCTACTTTATCTGAGGTTTTTGTGAGAAATGTTTCCCCAAATCAATAATTAGGATTCCAAGACCTACCTAGTAAATTAATTCAAAATAAATTATATATTCAAACCTTATTTATGATTATTAACAATTTTTAAATAATTTCCCAAGGGTCTACTAAGACTAAGCTTCATATAATACAAAGCATATTCCTAAATCTTAGCAATATTGATTATAGAGTATTGTATCAACATTTTTCCAACATGGGTAGAGTACCACATGAACCCATAAGGGTTTTAAATTCTAATTTCCAAAGTCTAAATTTAAATATCACAATCTTATATATTTAAGATGTCACCTTGGCTTTAGAAATTAATAAAAACACCCTTAATCCAATTACCACAGATTTTTATGCACAAATATATGCTTGTAGAAAACATACCTTCATCATATGCTAAAGAAGTCAAGGTATATATTTAGCTGAACCCATAAAGATAGATTCATATATTCATACCTAATACTAATCTTAATTTCTAACACTTAATCATTTTCCAAATGCCAATCTAAATTTTCTGTCACTACACCATGCATCTACTTTATCTAATATTTCTGAGAGAAATATTTCACTAAATCAACAATTAGGATTCCTACACATACCTAATAAATAATTTCTGATGAAAGTACATATTAAATCCTTATTTACGATTATTAACAATTTCTAAGTAATTTCACAAGGGTCTAATAAGACTAAGCTTCAAAATCTTAGCCAAGTGCTACATTACATACCCTCAATATGGATCAAGCCTTATGTAGTTATCATCACATATATAATTATACATACATTTGTAGAATGGGTAGTTTCCCATTCTTATAGAAGAATATAAAGTTTCTTTATGAGAATGGGCATATGCCCATTCCAAATATTCTAAAACAAAATAAATTTTAATTTTATTAGTCTTCTTTGATTCATCCATGAAAAAGGGCTTCTTCCCATTCAATACAAGTAATGTTGAACTTAATTTTTTTTATACATCTATAAAGGATGTGAGGATGGGAGTTTGTTTTGTACAAGAAATATTAAACTTAATCATTTTAATACCTCTATAAAGGTTGTGAGAATTGGAAACTTCCAATTCAATAAAAGACCAAAATGTCTATTTTTTTGAGAATTGGCATATACCCATTCTAAAAATTCTAATATAGGAAATATTAAACTTAATCATTTTAATACTTCTATAAAAAGTAAAATAGGTAAAGACAATTCCTTTATATAGTGGTCTTAGGCCATGACAAGGTTCGAATGCTATGTTTAAAATTTATAATGGTCATTGACCATAAAAACTAAGAGCATTATGACTGTTCAATTATTAATGATTATTCATAGCTAGAACACAATGCAAACATATTGTTAAAAACATATCCAAACCACCTTTTAATTATTAATTAAAGGTAATTGTTTTATAACACCAAAAATTGTTTTATAATGTAGATGATAGTGACACATTTATAGTCTATATTGCATACTTCCTATTTTCCAGGCATGCATATCTCCCTCTCTTTAGTATAAAGTAACCCCAATATATTATAAATGAAAATAATCATGGCTATGATGCTAGAAAATTGAAGAAGGATCAAAATTTCTACTTATGATTCTCATGATTACACTCCCAGATTTAGACAAGGAGAGCATAAATAGATCTTCATAGTATAATAATGTGAATTTTAATAAAAAATAATATGTTTTGTTATTATAAATATGTTAATGCAATGTTTAAAATTCATATTTTTCCTTGACCATGACATAACGAGACCACCATGAAAGCATATTATTTGTTGACATTTAATCAATAATTAAAGGTAATTATTTTAAAACGCATCTTTGACCGTTTATTGTAACTTACATACAATTGGAGGGAAAGTGAGAGCGATATTTTCCATGCCACTACATGGCACAATGGTGATATTAATGGTAGTTAATTCGTGCCACTACATTGAGATATTAATGGCAGTTAATGTTTTCAAAGGCGGTGGATTTCTTCTGAATGGGAAGCTTCACCACAAAGCTATTGCATGCGAGCTATTTGTTTGATTTTTGTTTATTATTTCACTTTTTCAGATCTCTATCTTTCATTGGACTATTTTGGCTTGCCAAACAAAAGATATCAAGAAAATTTATGAGAAACACCAATCTGTTCATAAGCATGAATTTTTCTAACTCTTCTCTGTTGATTTATTCTGAGATGAAGAATATCATATGGTTTTCTTTCCCTTACATGGTGGAGAACTACCCAATGTACAAAAAAGTAAATTTTATCTATAATATTCTTTTATGATTCCTATTTGAGAATGGGCATATGCCCATTCTCACATGGGAGTCATAATAGAATAATAGAGACAAAATTTACTTTAAATTTTTAGAATATAGTAAATTTTATCTATATTATTCTATGATTGCTATATGAGAATGATCATATGCCCATTATATATGCACATTCTCACATAAGAGTCATACCGAAATAATAGAGATACAATTTGCTTTATAATTTTAGAATGTAGCATCATCGATCTAAATCATATTGAGATCTCTATGAAGGCTGTGAGAATGGGGAAATGACTGTTCTAAAACAAATTAAATTTTATTTATACTAATTCTTGTGATTTATTCAGAGATGAAGAATATCATCTGGGTTTTCCCCTTATATGGTATAGAAATTCCCGTTGTACAACAAAGTAAATTTTTATTTCTATGATTCATATAAGAGAATGGGAATTTGACCATTCTTATGTAGGAAGCAATATTGAAATAAATCATTTTGAGATCTACATAATGGATGTGAGTACGAGGAAATGTCCATTCAAATGTTTTATCTCTATTAATTTCTATGATGATGAATGAATTTCATTTATATAAAATCTTCAATGTGAAATGATCTTATTTAATGTTTAGATTTGAATCATAATTAGATGCTACTATTACCTTGTTTTCACTATTGATTTTTCTGATGGTGAATGACTTATATTTCTTTCTATCAAATTTGTATTTGACTTTATGATTATAAAATTAGGTATTAATAGTTGTTTTCCAATAGAGACTACATTATTACCTTGTTTATTTATTAAATGTACTATGAAGATAAAAATGATATTTATTATACTCTTTATTTCATATTAATGTAACATGATTACGAGTTCCTAATTCTTGCTAGTTCATTGAACATACATGCATATTATTTTTTATTTTCCTATATTATGCAGAAGTTAGAGTAATAATTACGAAGTGATACGTTGTATTGGATACCTCTAAAAATGTGGAGAGATTGGGGAAGTGCCCATTCTAATTCAAATTAAATTTTATCTCTATTCTATTTATGATACTTAATCATTTTAGTATCTGTATTTGTCGACACCGGGTTTTCGTCACTCATCTACGCCCTTAGATACAAACATTATTTTATCAACACAGAGTATTATAAAACATATTGTTAAATAATTTCCCCCATCCCTTAAAATCAACTTTTACCCCCTTAAAAATTACTATTTACCCATGCCAAATTACCTTAATCTCCCCTAAAACCACCTAACCATTTTCAAACTATCTATAACCCATTTTTTCGCATCCTCCTAACTTCCCCAAATTGTGTAACCTCTTTACAACCATTTTACCTTGTCCATGAACCCAAAAATATCATTTAGAAATTGGTTTCAACCAATTCTAAATGTTTTCCCCTTAATTTCTGGATCACCGACGATTCTAACAAATCACAAACGATTATAAATAGTAATTTTCACTCTTATTTGAGGGATCGTCAAAATTCTTTCACACATTTTTGCATATATATTTCAAACTAGACATTAATATTTTTATACTCTAAGGATATTCAAGCCACTCAACAACATCAAGAGTCTCCTCAAATGCTGCAATACATCAATCCTTTCAACATTTTCTTCAAGCAACCTTTCCAACCAATCAACAAGTGACAATCAACTCTCAGGGATATCAACTTGAAATCATCATCTAAAGATTGTTTGTGCCTTCACATTACTCTAAGGTACCTTTATTTACTTTATCATTCTTTCTTACAACATCATATTTCAATAAATCAATTTTTTTCTCCTCTATTGATATCTAATTATCATATTTATAGGAATAAACTATTTTGATAGTAATCATCAACGATTCCTTGAATCACCTACGATTCCTTCGAATTGACCCCCATTACTTTGAATGTCCCGGAATTGGATAAATCACATGCGATTCATTTTTTCCAATGTTTTTTTTAATTAATCATAGTATTTTGTCATATTATATCAATATACATGCATTTAACATTTATTTTGCAAGTATGCCTTTGTTTTAGATGACAGCACAGTCAATCACACCCCATTACAAGTATTTATGACCTTCCTATCATCCTGCAACCTTTCTTTTTGGAAAAATATGACATCCTTCATGAGCTCATGTTGTGTGCCATTTTATTTGCAACTGAAATTGAAGACATCAAGAACTAGTTTAAATTCCTCCGTGAGATCCAGAAAGAAACAACTGACTATTGGTATGCTTATTTGGAACCCATTCAGATAGCTTAGAAGTTATCCTGGGCCACACTCAAATATGATCATGAATTACCTTTTTATATTGAGTTCTAGCTTTCTGTCTACCACTTATCTATCTTTGTCATTTTCTATCATTTTTATTAGTTTATCAAATTCACTTAATTATTTAAAAATAAGATAAAATCCTCCAAGGAAGTCCGTTTAGATTCTTGGGATCAAATTTTTTCAAGTATCTCATCTATCCATCTTATCTAATATATTTTTTCTATCTATCTCTGATGTTTATGTATCTTCACTTGGAAAAAATAAGGAGCACTTCTTCCATCAATTATTAACATTAATCACCGTGGGTATCGGTAAACCCCACCATCTTCCGAGGTATGTTAGTTTTGTTATTCCATTTTATTAATTTATAATAGGAAATAATAAAATCTTTAGTACATTTTGCAACACCTGGTGGGAACTTGTATCTTTCAATTTTGTTAAAAATTTAACTTATATTCATCTTTTGGTCTTCTTCTCTATGAAAATTGGAAATTTTGAAGAATTGTTTGCAATTTTGGTGAATCACCTCCAATTCCTTCAAATCACCGATGATACATATGGATTTTCTTTGATTACTCAGTTAAAATACTTCTGTAGTATCTAATTACACAAAAAATAAAATGGGAAACAACAGTTAAATCTCCTATGTAACATTGCAAGGGACATCTCTCTTTCATTGAAGCACTAATTTGAACTAAGTGCTTACGCATGTAAACAGGTATCACTGAATTCCTGTTGTCTTCCATCAAACTCACATTGACAAGCTCTTGGGACCTAAAAGGTGAACCTATCCTTGATTTTATTCGATAAATATAGCATGATTTTATAGTGAAATTAATGATCTGCTGATTCAATTTCATTGCCTCTATTTATAGTACATTTACATTAAACATAACTTTCATAAAAATTGATCTACCCAAGTTTTTCTGATTGTTGATTTTTCATTTCTACTGTCAAGATGATATTTTCTCATACTTGATTTATCATTTTCATAGATGACATCTTCCACAATTTGTGGGTAGTACATTTTTTTTTCACCTGACTCATCTTCTTCAATGACGATTATCTTCATGATTTGATTCTTGGCTAGATACTTCAATATCACGCCCTATATCGATATTATCACCAACCCTTTGGCCTCATGTTTCTCTAGGTTTCTCAATTGGACTCCAGCCATTAACATCACCTGAACCCAACCATAGACTACCATTTTCTAGGACCCAATTAGCCTTTCCTTGCATATTATTACATGTGCATTACATCATCCTCTTGGAAACATAAATGAGCTTAAGTTGTCAGTCTTTCATGCTTTCATGTAATCAACTCTATACATTTAGTCTTTGTTATTGTCATTGATTTTGAGATTTGACATGGTATTTTCATGTTGAGGTCAATCTCATTTAAAACAATCCTTGAGAAAAGGGATAGGCACTGCCTTGTTGACAGTCCTTGCATCGTGAGATTAGTAATCACTTACCCAATCTTGAAAAAATTTATCCTTAGAGCCTCCAAACACCTTTTCATTTCTCCATTTGATTCATTGGGAATTACCCAATCCACCTAGTCCTTGCTCATTTGAAAAGTGGAATGACTCACTAACATTGGAGCTGAAATGTCTTCATTCAAACCCGTTTTCCCTATTCTTGATCACCTTACTTAACCAGGAAATCACATTTCAACATATCACACCTAAATCATGACCCCCGATGTCCAACACCTTATACGGATTCTCCCAGCTTGTTGATCCTAACCATGATTCGGTCATCCAAAAATACATCCTTATGCCACTAACTATTAATAGAAAAATCCAATGTCGTGTCTTCAGTTCACAAGCACACTCACTTTCATGGAACCTCATACTGTAGTTTCATCATAGAACATGACTAATGGATAATCATTGAATCTTTACCTGTCAAGGGTCATGTTGAGCATCAACCTCCTCCTTGATCTGTACCATGTTTGTCACTTTAATATATCGACTTGTGTTATTTCAATATTCCTCATGATCATCGTCAACATCCAGTGGGAAAACTGTTATTCATTCTCTCATCCCATGGGAAGTATATACTCATCATACTCATCATTTCATCAAACCAGCATGATGTTCCCAAAATTAGATCATCTCTATGACTGTTTATCAACATTCTACCCATTCAGACATGCTCTAGCTCTAAGATCTATCCATCCTGACAAGCCATTATCCACCAAAGCTACAAGATTTGGAATTTTTACATCAACAATTTAAATATTGTCATTCGGGTCACTTCCATGGTCCTTTAGACTAGTATACTTTATCTTTATCAATCCTGAAGAACTCATCTTTTCTTCTACCATTGACTGGGATTCCATGACATGTGACTAATCCAACTAGCAATATCTCCACTCACACGTCTCAACAGAAAATTTTCCCAACAACATTCCATATGGGATGGGAATGTCACTTCTACACATCAATTCTCATATGTCATTTTCTTGTCATATTTAAGTCCACACAACACGTAACCTCATGAAATCCTTGATAGTACTCCCATAAGGGGAACATTCTTTCATTTCCATGGAGAGGAAATTCCTTCAGAGGTATCAACTGTATCAAGGGAGAGGTTGATATCTATCTAGCATACTTTTGTCAACTTGGTTCATTTTCATCTAATCACCTAGATTCAATGATTGCAAATTGTTCAATTTGTACCCATTGACCAACAGAGGCTATCTAGTTTGAAAGGCTCTACCTTCCTAGAGGTGGACGGTCCTGGAAGCGAAGCACGTTATCCTATGAGATGGAGTGGGTAATGAGACACATGAGGTAGTTCTTTGGTGGTGACATATTTAGGACATAAAATAGAACTACTTCAACATTTGATATGTTGAATGAGTTTCTCAAGTTATTTGGGATGAGTTCTCAAGTACTCATATTCAACAAATTTTGGACTTTCGACATGGTTTTTGACCTTATGTCACATGACTAGGATCAAAGGATGAGGAAGTGGTAAGAACTATTATGGATTAGTTGGCCTTGGTCTTTACATGAGTGTATCTTAGTATCCCACATTTAACACTACTCGATCATAATTGTGTGTAAAATCACTATTAAAGGATACTTAGTTAAAGCCAGGAAAAAGGATTTGTAAGTTGAAGTGGTATCATGCTTCTTCTTGGTTGAGCCTGTTGAAGAAGGCATTCAATGATCAACTATCATTTGGTCCATCCTGTTTTTCATGGAGTCACCATTTGAGGATTAAATTTCTTAGCTATGGGTAGCCAGAGGAAGATCCTTGTTTCTCCTTTTATGACTGAGTGAACACCACATATTTCCAGTATATTATGTAGAATCTTCAGATCTCTTCATCAAGTGTAGCATTCATAAGAACCCTTGTCTGAGCACATATCCTCATTCAAACCTTCATCTAACAAATTCTAATGAAAAACATCAACAAATATTGTTCTTCATTGATATCACATATTACCGATGGAACTAGTCAGATCCTTTAAACCGCTCTCATCCTTCAGGATGTTCATGTACACTCCTATAATTAAAAAATTATGGTGTAGTCTTTGGAAGAGAACTTATTTCTTCAACATATGATCAAGTCATTTGTCAACTTTTACAACAATTGATACATCTCTATCATCTTTAGAACCCTAGGCCTTATCCTGGTACTTTGATAAGGATTCTTGTAAATGCCTTAGGGTAAAAGGTATGAGGTCATCGAAAGGTGTCATACACTCAGTAGAAATTTCTTGAGCATAAGATCTCATCAATCAAAGGTGTGAAGTCTTCGTAGATAACCAAACTTCACCTTCAAATCAAATTATGAGCATTCATGAAGAACTATCTTCCAAATTACTTCCCCATGTACTTAGACAGGGCAATAGGGGGAATCATTTTTACCAGCTTCATATGACACTATTAATACACGTAAGGATCTCTCACCAGACTACTACAGATATTTCTCTCATCTACATTAAGTTGACATCCGAAGGAGGCATCAATATGTAATGCATCCTAGAATTTACCAGATAACACCCTAGTCACGCTGGCACATCACACAGCCTAGACTGAGTGCTCACCCGAAGCGTGCACAAAGGTGCCAGTGTCCCTCTTTAGGGTTGTTATAATAGGATGTTAACATGATGAAGGAATAAACATATAGATTCATAACTAATCCATCATTCTAAAATGCATGTTATCATTCAGATCTATGGAAGAACAAATTTAAACACATAATCATGATTGAATTAATAACATGCACTACTACAACTACACACAGGAATGACACTTAGATTCAGACCAATATCTTCCATCTATTAATAAATATAGAAGCTCTTTATAGTATTGTCAATCTATACCAATGCGTGTATGGATACTGATACAGTGATTCAGTCATATGCATATATTCTCTGTTACACACACATACATCTCACACATTCATACATCCATGCTCTCTATCCCCCATACTACTATGCACCTAACATCATATATATAGGGTGGGCACTTTCCCTTCGCTGCTTATCTATTCCAGAAATAGGCCCACATGTTATTAATAGCCACATGCCATTTAGAATCATAGTCACACATGCAAGTGCACTATCTATAGTCCTCTTGCAGTTAACTGAGAGTGATCAATTTTATTCTCATCTCATCTCCATGCAAAAACACTTTGATCCACTTCTCCAAAGATAGAAAATGCATGGCACACACGTCTCTGCATTGTTGATGTGTTCCACACACCATATTCCAAAAATAGGTATTCATGCTCAAAATCAGCTAAGTCCTAAAATCTACCAACTTATCCTTCCGCATGTGGGTCCTTCCTATCCATTCCACGCCCTTGGTTCTGGGTCTTCTATCCCACGTGGACTCCTTATGTGATCTCTAGACAAGTATTATCTGATCAACATTACCCACAACTAATCTCATTGTTGTCCCGACAATGGGTATCTACTAAAAATTAAAGGAAAGAATAGAGGAATGGAAAGAATAAGAGTGAAAGAATGTGGATAAATAAAGAATTTTTATGAGGTTATTAGGAAACCTCTTCTGTATCTGTTTGCAGTATCAACTCTGGATATTCCTCCTTTATTTCGGCCTCCAAAACCTATAATTCAGTGAGTGCTTGCTCTATTTTTCCTAGGATGTCCATAGCAATGGATTCCAACTCATCCCTCGCAATCTCTCCTCTCTCATTTTGCAGAACCAACACAACATTGGACATTCATGTCATTCTTTATTCTAAAAGTTACATCTTCTACGTACAATCAGATTTCTAAGCTCTTCCAGCCGAGTCTTCTGTAGTTCTTGTGCTGCTGTCTAGGGCCTCGTGCACTTCTGTTTAACCATTGAAAACCTTAATCTGCATGGCCCAATGTCTCATATTTCATTACTTTCTAGACCTCATTGTTCTCTTTGAGAATCTTGATGTTGATAAGCACCTTTAGAGCCTGTGCATACATTTAAATCTTGGTATTCTCTTCTTCAATACGTCATGTAATGCTTGCAACAGCCCCTTCATCAAGATGTAATCTTTTCTCATCATAGATGCTTTCTCTCGCTTGACCATCTTGTTTACAGTTTTATGGCGCTTGCATACCCAGAGTTTCGTCTTTGAGTACCAAGTCCACCAACTTTCCCACATAGTGTATCGCTGATGGAAATGTTTGTGGTACCTTGGCCTCTAACTGTGGCCTTGCTTTGATTACATTGTCCCCAATCTCCTATGCGATGGTTATGAACACCTCATTCTTCTTCTGTGAAAATTCCATCTACTATGTTATGCATGTTATCTCTATGTCCTTTTTCTTCAACTCTTCATGTAGTGCTCTGATCATGGCAACTTTATCCATGTTCCTTCTAGCCACTTCAGTAGAAACATTCACCAATGTGTTGATGACTTGAAAATCTGACATGATAGTAGGCTTTACTGTCATATGTCTAGCTTGGGGTGCCTTCTTTAACCATCTCGAAATGCATGAATCTTCGCATACATAAAAGTGAGGCTCATCCATGTGGGTGTGCATTGACCATGATAGTTGATTTTGAGTGCACACAGTCACCATATACTCATGCATTATCTCCTAGCCGAATAAATCCTTCTATGTTATCATGCTCTGGAAACGGGTGCAAACAATTTTATCTCCATCCTCTACATACCTCGTGGCTAGTGGAAATTTGTCTCCACTCATCCTCTTCAATCTAGGACCCTTAGGAATTGTAGCTTCAAGGTTAAGATCCTGTCCCGTTACATCTTGAGAAGTTGCATGCATGGATCCGAAGATTTCCTTTTCTTTATATTCTCCATCTTTCATCTCTTCATATTTTTGCTCTTCCTCATTTTGTGGCTACTCTTCTTGCTCAAGTGGGGTAGGAGATGGAAGCTCACCCTTCCCTGATTCCTCCACTTCTTCATCCAACTTCGAATTTCTTATCTTATTTGGTTTAGTGGCCTCCTTGCGTGGAGAGAGACAAGGTGATTTCCTTAGTATTTTTGGGGTTCCAACTTGAGTCCTTGTGTGTCTGAATACTTTCTTAAATCTATGCTCCCCCTACTCAACCACCATGTCTTCCTCTTCATCTTGTTCTAGAGGTGGAGTGGTCATGCGCTATGACTCTTATCTGTCATATGGTTGCTTTCTTCTACACTCCAAGCCTCCACTATCTTATCGCTCGTCTTCCTCATCCTCTACTTGAACAACTTCAGTGGGCCTTTATGCTGATATGTTTTCCATTGTGTGATTACCCTTTGGTGGCCATGGGAGCGTGAATTCATTATCTACATAATTTTTTGTCTCCATGTTGGGCTTCAGCTGAAGATATACTAATGCTTCCCCTACATCTGCTACAGCTAGACTTATTGGCTTAATATTCAACACCTCGGAAATGATCCTATCTATATAAGTGCTTCTATCAGGATACACATACATCTTCCTCAATGTATGGTAGTCACAGTCTACCTTATCTGTATTGAAGACCAGTCAATGTGTGTCTATAAATCTATGAACAGATGCTTGAAAATACCTTGCAGTGAATGTGTAAGGAAACTTGCACCAAGGTCTCAAGACTCCATCTTTCATTGGGAAGCACACGATGTAGAAATGTTGATATATAACAAAATTAACTTGTTTCACTACCACTAGTGGTAGGTCCTGTGGGATGCGCCACTCTTCCCCAAATGTTGTGTGGAGCCTGTCATACCACTTCTCCAACCTTTTCTTTACATCATATGTCATGGCCCCCTTGCATAGGTATTTGTTGAATATTTTAGCTGGGGACTTTATTCTCTGTGGGGTATTCCCATACTTTCTCCTTCGGTCCATCTAGTACTTCCGATCTCCATAAATACCAGTGATAGTAGAACAAGCCCCAAAGCTGATCTTCCCTATTGTGTGCATGCTTCCTTTGACTATTTGATCTACAATATAGCATGTAATGTTGTAGTACTGTCCCTTCTGACATCTTACGTGCCACATGTAACCACATAATATTCACCTGTGACCACCACTCTTGATCATTTAACTTGGTAACAAGGAGTGTTGCGGCTTGTACAACTGGAAAGTTCTTCAATTTGTCTATGTCCATTCTGTGTGGGCCCTTCAGGTACCCCAACTCATGTTTGGTCTTTACAATCATGGATTTATCTACAAGGTCACCTTTTATGTCTTCTCCCATGGCCTTCAGACCTATAACTGATGAGACAAGTGCATATGAGATTCTAACTCTGCATCCTGCAAAGTAGAAGAAGTCTTTGTGTACCCTGCTCATGAGCCACTGATACAAGGGCTCATACTTGCTGAAATATGGAAGTTCATATAACAGGTAGACCCCAATTCTCTTTAGGATAGCTTCTCACATGTATTAGTCATACACTAGCATATCATCCACCGTGCGCTTGTTCTCATTCTAGCAGTGAGCAAGAAATTGAGCTCCTTCTTGTTATCTGAAGGTCCTATGATTATATTCACTTACTTTTCTCTTTATGATGGGTGAATCCCATTATTGGCCAACAATAACTGCCTTCTGGATATTACATCTCTGAAAAATGGCTTTTGGGTGCCATCTCTTCCTCCTCAACGACTACCTTCTTCTTTCCTCTTTACTGCTGCTACAGATGCCTTCTTCGGTGCCATTCTTACCTTACAAATCATCTCCTCTTCAACTCTGCAACTCTACGAATCAAACCCCTAGCTTGATTTAATTATTCCCTAGGTGGAAACTTCATAACCTAACTCTTTTATATCTCCCTAATTCACTCAAACCCTTCACCACCGAGGATGAAAGCATATCTTGTCACATAGATCTAGTTTGTCACTCTTGGTTTTACACCCTTCACACCTTAACCTGATCACTTGGCTCTTCGCAATTAGCTCTTTCCTCAAATACTCTTAGCCGCAAAGATAAAAATGAATTCGCATCCCATCCTTATATAATTTTTCAAATTTTGATGCATTTATTGCTCCTTCACCTACCAAATATCCTCTCATTCATTGATAAAATTCGTTTGTTTCATATGGTACATCTTTGCGCCCCAGCTGTAACCTTCTAGCATTCCTTCCTACCCTCTGGTCACAGAATTCTCTTCAGCGTATGCCCATGCGCTCGAGTACCTCATCACTATACCTTCTCCTAGTAGTTATCATGACCTCTACTTACCTCGTGTTACACTTTCCTTTCATTCATCTCCATCCTTGGTCACTTTTGAGAAGCAATCTTCTTTTGAATTAAAGCACACCCATAATAGCTTATTCCTTTCACCTTTCAATTCCCATAGTATTTTACTTGGATAACTATAACCATACCACACTAAAAGTATGTGCAGGCCTCTACGCATAAACATTTTTCACATAGTAATTAGCTTCATGCATGCAAGTGCACTTATTACACAAGAAAAAAAAACTAAATTGACAAATCATAGTGAAAATGAAGGAAATACTTGAAGGAAATACAAAATTGAAAACCTAATCTAAATGGAAATACTGCCTTATTACAAACACCAAGAAGACTTATTTATATTAGGGCTTCAACCTACTCCCGTTAAATCAACTGAGTAGATGTGTTCCATCAAGTGCTTCTAATTGGAAAGCACCTTATTCAAGTATGTAAGTGGTGACATACGGCCCCAACCAATGTACTTTGAGCTTTCTTTGATGGTACAAGAACTTTGAGTCATAAAGAAGTACCATTTGTCCAATCTCAAACTTCGTATCCCTTATCTTTCTGTCATGCCATGCTTTCTACCTAGCTTTTTCCTACTTCTAACTCCAACGTACTATGGATCTTCACTCATCCAGTTGAATCATTTTCTCAATATGCTATTCTAAATCCTACTCATCATCTAGACCTTTAGCACGTGAAATGCACAAAGAAGGTAACATAAATTCTATAGGGAGAATGACTTCTGCGCCAAACACCAACTGAAATGGTGTGGCTTTGTTCAATCTCTTGTAAGTTGTTTTATATGCCCAAAGAGCAGCCAACACTTTATTATCCCAATCCTTTCTTCCAACTTCACACATATTTTTCAAAGTCTCACTGAAAATCTTGTTGAAATCCTTAGCAGTTCCATTTGCCTAAGGATGGTAGGGTGTAGTTTTATGGTGTGCAACTATAAACTCATCTAATAGGATCTTGATTAACTCATTCAAAAAATGTGTACACCTATCACTTGTCAATCTTAAAGGACATTGACATCTTGTAAGAACATTCTCCCATAGAAACCTAGCTACTGTAGTTGTTCTACATTCCTTCGTAGGTGTTGCTTCTACCCTCTGTGTGAGATAATCTGTATAAGTAATGATATAGAGAGATCCAGTCCTGTGTGTGGCTACCGAAATAGGTCCTACAAAATCAATGGCCCATTTCTCAAACGATTCAGAAATGATAATAGGTCTTAGTGGCATTTCATCTCTTTGTCTTGGTTTACCTAGGTGCTGACAATGATCGCATGCCTTATAATATTATTTACAGTCTTTATACAATGTCTCCCACCATAATCCAGCAAGTAGAATATTTCAGGAAGTCACATCACCTGCATAATGGCCTCTTGTAATACCACCATTGGATTCTTTCATAATATCCTTGTGCTCATGCTCTAATACATAACAACATAATACTTCATCTCTTCCTAACTTGTAGAGGTCACCACTGATCAACATAAACAGTTACACGTGTATACCAAGATATTTCTTTTCTAATTCCTTCATTCATTTTGATGCTACACCTGTCTGTAGAAAGACAACAATGTCTTCTAAATCTAATGGTGCTCGTTATAACCTATATAACTATTCATCTGACATTGTTTCTTCAATTGTCTGTGCTTCTTCCCCTGAGTGAATTCTAGACAAGTGGTCTAGTCTAGAGTTACTTTTCCTTGGCTTCACCACAACTATGAACTCAAACTCTTGAAATAGAATTACCCATCTGCATATGTTCCCCTACAAGATGGGATTATTTACCAAGTACTTCAATGCCATGTGATCCGTATAAAACAAAAATGGGGTTGCTAACATGTACTATCAAAACTTGTGTAATACATAGATAATTGACAAAGATTTATGCTCTGTAGTTGTATAATTATGTTCAGCAAGATTCAGCTTCCTTCTAGAAAAACAGATCAGATGATCTGTGATAGCTTCGTCAGGTTGAGCTAACATAGTTCTAATGGTAATGCTAGAGGTGTCCACATGTACATGAAATGGTTTATCCCATGAGGGAAATTGCAGAATGGGAATGGTAGTAATTTTCTACTTTAATATCTCAAATGCACCCTGCTATGGTTCTCCCCAATAAAATGTACCTTTCCCCTTACGTAACTCTCCCAAGGTTGCAACAATTTTGGCATACCCTTTGATGAATTTTCTATAATATCCTATATGACCTCAAATTCCACACACCTCACTTTGATTGGTAGGTGCTTCCAGGCCTAGAATGACTGGAACCTTAGCTGGATCAACTAACAAACCTTCCTTAGAGATTATATGTCCTAAGAGTATTCCAAATGGTGTAGAAAATATGCATTTCTTGATGTTTAAAGAGATACTCAATTTTCTGCACCATTCAAACACTAAGCACAAATTGTCAAAGTGATCTTTCACAAGCCCATATACTTTCCAATCATCAAGATAAACCTGTAAGAAGTTGTAAATGAAATCCTTGAATTCCTGAACAACTATCCGTGAAAATACAACAGACATGTTTTTCAGTCAAAAAGGCATCACAGTATATGCAAAACTACCCCATTCAGTAGTAAAATTTGTCTTTTCTTGATCCTCCAGAGAAATCCTAAACTGATGATACTATTGACATTAAAATTTTCCTCCATAATTTCTATTTTATTAATTTATGTATTAGGAATAGGACGTTGTTAAGTATAATTAGTAGTGGCATCCAATAGAAGATAATGGCGCAGTCAGTACGGTTCCACCAATAATGTAGAGTACGGTAACAGTTAAAGTACAATAGGAATGTTGTAAAAAGTAAATATTTGTCGTAAGTGGTCCGGTAATGTTAAAATGTCAAAGTTGGGATAAGTAGAGAAGTAGGGTCTACATGACTAGGAATTAGAAATATTATATTTGTAATAAGGACAAAGAGTGATGTCATAAATATTTTGTATATTTTATTTGTGGAAAATTCTAAAAAGGTGGAACCCATGTGAGATGATAAAGTTTATCTTATCTTAGAAGATAAGCCTACATGTAAAGGCAAGAGTTTAGGCATGGAATATGATTGGCTGGAAGAGATTTCCTATCCTATCTTAGAGATAAGGTGGATAATTTTGAATTTCTATAAATAAAGAGGCCACCCCCCTCATTTAGCATAGAGAGAAGTAGTGAGAAATATTGTATGAGTAAGTGTGTAAAGGAAGCCATCATTTTTGAAGGTGTGTTAAAGAAGCCATTAAGAGGTGTAATTGTGAAGTTTCTCCCATAGTTATTGTTTGAAGGGAAGTGAAGTTAATAACACTTGAAAAACCTCATGGGTGAGATTGTAACAATTTCATGTCGATATTATAATTTACACTGATATTTTAGATTTATCATTATTCCTTCTTATCATAGTCTATGGTATTCTTGTGTTATGTTTGTTGTTGTATTTCTAGATTACATCCACCAAACTAAGAGCTGTGCATTAGTTAATAATCATAGCACGAGGAGTTCCTAGTGAATAATTATCATAGTGCCGGATTAGTGTTGACATTATGGTTCCGTTGCAAGGACCATTCCTCGTTGGTGGATTTTCTGGAGAAATATTCCTACTTAGTCAGAAAACATTTGGAGGGTAACCTTGTTATTACTGTGCATAGTAGTTACCATGGTAAAGTCACTTTTTGCTGTGAATAGTATTTACCACAGTAAAGTCACTTTTTACCATCAATAGTATTTACCGCAGTAACTTCACTTTTTACTGTGAAGACTGTTTACCAAAGTAAAGTCAGTTTTTACCGTAGTAAGTCAAGTTTTACCATAGTTTACCATGGTCATTTTTATTTTCTATTATAGTGATTCCAATTATTTGTGCACATAAGTCTTGTTGATTGTACTTGTGGGTTGGTATTTCACTGTGGTTACTTTTGGAAATGGGGAAGATTCCTATTTTTTTAGCCCAATCTAATGAAGAAGCTTCCTCTTTCATTCAAGAGTCTAAAAGATCTTGTATTTGTAATGGCCTTATAAGAAGGGAACAATGGACTAAATTTTTTCCTACCTTTTTGGATGGTTTAGCCCTTAGGTGGTTTGAAACACTAGGTGATAATGTGAAAAACTCATGGGATTTATTAACTGAAAGTTTTCTTGAAGAATTTGGTGAACAATAGAAATATGCAGATCTCATGATCGATATCACAAAGCTAGCCCAAGGAGAGAAGGAGAAGATAAGGGATTATCATACTCGTATTCTAGAGCTAAGGAGGAAGCTCGATTCCCAGATCCGAAAGGAAGGATTAGCGGATGGGTTAATGAATGGCGTGGATAATATCCTCTGTAAGCACTTCATTCTTGGGATGAAGCGAGAGATCAGACAATGAGTGAAGTATGACCGCCCAGCTACCATTGAACAAGAAAAGGAGATTGCAAGAAGGCCAGAAGAAAGCATGGAAGAGGAGCCCAAAGAAATTGTTGCTAAAGTAGAACCTACACCAGCACCTTTGGTCTAGAATCCACAACCACTCTCGGTGAGCACAAATATTTCTCCTAGTACATCTACTGAGTATGAAGATCTGCTCAGGAAGATGGGTCAGTTAACTATTAATCTTCTTCAAGGAAAATAATTTAGTTCTCAGGGAGGAGATAGAGGTCCAAAAAGAAATATTTCTGAAGTTGTATGTTATGGTTGTTATAAAAAGGGTCATTATAAGTATAATTGTCTAGATAGAGCTTCTACATCTGGTACAAGAGATAATGATAAAGGGAAAACACCTATGAATTCTTTTTATGTAGTAGATAAGAGCATAAATAATGAAGTAGATGTGTTTGTAACAAAAAGAAAGAAAGAAAAAGATAACCAAGATGGAAATGATCCTAAGAAGATGAAAGGAGAAACTAGTAAGAAACATAGGAGAAGAAAGTTGGGGGTGCAGGATTTTCTGATTTCACAGGGGCAAGGACCATACTCCATCTTGGAAGATCTGTCCAAAAGGCCTGCAAATATTACATACGGTCAACTCTTTGCTATGTCTTCTGAGAAGAGGCGGGAGCTGCAAAGTGGACTCAATGCTCGACAAAGGAAGGAGGTTGAGGTCCTTGTTTTGGAGGCAAAGGCGGATCCCTATGCTCCACAAGCTGAGGTATTATGTAATGGTATTTCAATTCATGATGTCTTAGTTAATGGAGGTGCTACAGTTAATGTAATGACGGAGTTTGTAATGAATATTTTGAGATTAAAAATTGATCGCCCATCAACACTTATGTTAAGGTCATTAAATAAAGCAAAAACTAAACTAGAAGGTGTAGTTTCAAATGTGGCAATATCTGTTATGGGTGTTGTATGTGTTGTAGAGTTTCAGGTGATGAAAATTGGTACTGTTGCGTACCCAATGTTGTTGGGAAGACCATGGCTAAGGAGATTTCAAGCAAGAAACTACTAGAATGAAGGCTTCATGACACTTAGACATGGTAGAGAGAGGGTGAAGATAAACGTGATCCCTCAGCATCATAAGGCAGAACCTGTGGATTCAAGTGATGAAACTGATGATTAGACATCCTCTGATTACTCAAGTACTAGTGAAGTGGACACTGAAGATGAAGAAAGTGAGGTTGATGTTTCGGTCATGGATATCCTTCCAGTCACACCAACTCATGATCCCATAAAATTATCTGAAGAATAAATTGATGATAGTCTCCAACAAATAAAGATTGGTGATGCTGTGATGGAGAGTGAGAAGGAATCCTACCTCCAGATCTTTCGAAGGTACATACACATATTCACTTTTGATTACAAGGAACTCCGTCAAGTAAGTTAGGTAGAACATTCTATTGAGCTGGTAGATGGTGCTAAGCCCATAAAGAAAATTCCATATAGAATGAATCCTAATTTTTCCAAGACTGTAAAAGAAAAAATAGATAAGTTGCTTGATGTAGGATTTATATTTGCTATGGAGAATTCAGAATGGGTTTCTCCCATTGTGATCTCAATAAAAAAGAATGGGAAGCTACACATTTGTGTTGATTATAGGAAGCTCAATAAGGAAACAAAGAAGGATCATTACCCTCTTCCATTCTAAGATCAGATTTTGGACGAAGTAGCTGGCCAGGAGTGCTATAGTTTTGCTGATGGATATAGTGGATACAACCAAGTTCATATAACAGAGAAATATCAGCTAAAGACCACGTTCACCACTCCTTGGGGAATGTTTTCTTATAGAGTTATGCCTTTTGGGTTGTGTAATGCTCCAGCAACGTTCCAACGCTTGATGAATAGGGTGTTTGAACCCTACATTGGGAACTTCATCAGAGTATTTTTGGATGATTTTTGCATCTATGGGAGCAAAATGGACCACCTGCACTAGATGGAGACAACATTTCAAAGGTTAGATGAAGCACAAGCCTCACTAAACCCTACAAAGTGTGTCTTTGGATGTTCTAAAGGTGTTTTGTTAGGGCATGTTGTATCCAAAGATGGTATTGGTACTGATCCTGATAAAGTTTCAAAAATCAAAGAGTTACCATTTTCTATGAATATAAGTAAGTTGAGATCATTTTTAGGCCATGTGGGTTACTATAGAAGGTTCATCAAAAATTTCTCAAAGATTGCACAGCCACTAACCCAGTTCTTGAAGAAGGATGTTACTTATGAACCAGGAAATAAGGCGCATGAAGATTTTGAACAATTGAAGGAAGCCCTGTCTTCACTTGCTTTAAAGAATCTAGATTGGAGAAAGCCATGCATTATTTATACTGATGCCTCAGATGCAGCACTAGGAAGTACTCTGAGACAAAAGGATGAAAATGGGAATGATCATCCAATTTACTTTTGGAGCAGACAAATGAGCAGTGCTAAGGTAAATTATACTGTAACTGAAAAAGAGGCTCTAGCTATCATTTTTGCTATAAAGAAGTTTATAAATTACTTGCTAGGGAAGAAATTTATAGCTGTAACAGATCATCAAGATCTAAAATATATTGTCAATAAGCCTAACCCTTCAGGGAGGATAGCAAGATGGATAATGTTTCTACAAGAATTTGAATTTGATATTATAGATAGGCCAGGAAAGAAGCATGTCAATGCAGATGCACTCTCTCAAGCATATGATGGTTTAGGTTCACCTTGTGATGATGATGATTTCCCAGATGCAACATTGTTATCTCTTGACACAATTCCTAGTGAATACATAGATATTTGGAATTATCTAAATGAATTCAAGTTTCCTGATGGTGCCAATGCAAAGACTAAGAGGAAGATTAATCAAGCCACTTGTCCATATTTTATTTTGCATGGAGTATTATTTCAAATAGGACCTGATGGACAGTACAAGAGGGCAGTTGGATGTGATCAAGGGAAGGAGCTGATAGAATAATTCCACAATGGTACATGTGGAGGACACTTCTCTAGAAAACTTACAACAAGAAGGATCTTGGACGCAGGTTATCACTGGCCCACTCTTTTTAGAGATTATTATAATTATTGTAAGACATGTGATATTTGTCAAACACATGGTAACTGCAAGACTTCATCAGCTCCATTATGCCATATTCTTTAGCTTGGTCCCTTTGAAAAGTGGGGAATAGACATTGTAGTTCCACTTCCAACTACCCCATGCCAAAATAAGTATATTGTAGTTGCCACAGATTATTTAACCAAGTGGGTTGAAGCTAGGCCATTGAAAACAACTTCCATGGATGAAGTGGCAAGGTTCATATATGAATGCATTATCACCAAATTTGGTTGCCCATTAGAAATTGTAACAGATCAAGGAAGCCACTTCATTAATGAGGTGTAGAATCCCTAGTCAAGAAGTTTTCTATTAAGCATAGGAAGGCAACAACATACAAGAAAAGAACAAATAGACAGGTGGAACAAACAAATTTTGTGTTGTGTCAAATTCTAGCAAAATATGCAGCCTTGCAGGTACATAAGTGGGATAAAAGGATTCATGCAGCATTGTGGGCATATAGGGCAACATCAAAGTCAGCAACAGGATACTCCCCATTTCAGTTGGCTTATGACATTGATCCAGTTCTTCCTATTGAGTTTGATATTCCCACTGTGAGAGTTATGAAAAATGAAAGGATGGATGAAAGTGATTCAGTAAAAGAAAGGTTGGTACATCTTCATTTGCTAGATGAAATGACGGAAATAGCGAAGGATACAAGCTCTAAGAAGAAAATTAAGCAGAAGGAATACTTTGATGAAAAGATCGATTGGTCTCCATTTCATGTGAATGACTTGGTTCTAGTATATGATTTCAGATACAAGAAAAGAAGACAGAGAAAATTTCTTCCAAAGTGGATGGGGCCCTACAAAATAGCAGCTATGCATGAAAATGGTACATATCGACTAGAGGAATTGGATGGTACTCCCATTACAAAATGGGTCAACCATGACAAGTTAAAGATTTTCCAAGCACCAGCTTCAGAATGTCCATAAGAGTCTACTTCGAGGATGGAGTAGAAGTTAGGAAGGGGGAAAATGTCGACATTAAAATTTTCCTCCGTAATTTCTATTTTATTAATGTATGTATTAGGAATAGGATGTTGTTAAGTATAATTAGTAGTGGCGTCTAATAGAAGATAACAGCGCCGTCAGTAAGGTGCCACCAATAATGTAGAGTATGGTAACAGTCAAATTACAATAGGAATGTTGTAAAAAGTAAATATTTTTCATAAGTGGTCTGGTAATGTTAAAATGTCAAAGTTGGGATAAGTAGAGAAGTAGGGTCTACATGATTAGGAATTAGAAATATTATATTTGTAATAAGGACAAAGAGTGATGTCATAAATATTTTGTATATTTTATTTGTTGAAAATTCTAAAAAGGTGGAACCCATGTGAGATGATAAAGTTTATCTTATCTTAGAAGATAAGCCTACATGTAAAGGCAAGAGTTTAGGCAAGGAATATGATTGGCCAGAAGAGATTTCCTATCCTATCTTAGAGATAAGGTGGATAAGCCTGAATTTCTATAAATAAAGAGGCCACCCCCCCTCATTTAGCATAGAGAGAAGTAGTGAGAAATATTGTATGAGTAAGTGTGTAAAGGAAGCCATCATTTTTGAAGGTGTGTTAAAGAAACCATTAAGAGGTGTAATTGTGAAGTTTCTCCCATAGTTATTGTTTGAAGGAAAGTGAAGGTAATAACACTTGAAGAACCTCATGGGTGAGATTGTGGCAATTTCATGTTGATATTATAATTTACACTGATATTTCAGATTTATCATTACTCCTTCTTATCATAGTCTATGGTATTCTTGTGTTATGTTTGTTGTTGTGTTTCCAGATTACATCCACCAAACTAAGAGCTGTGCATTAGTTAATAATCATAGCACCAGGAGTTCTCGGTGAAGAATTATCATAGTGCCAGATTGGTGTTGACAATACCCTAAAAACCCATGTATGAAAGAGTATATTTCCTGCCCTGCAACTCCTAGTATTTCCTTAGTAAATGGCGTAAGGAATGGATCTCTTATACATGCAACATTTAGCTCCCTGTAGTCCACACATATTCTAATTCGTTGATCCTTTTTTATACTGATCACCATTGGACTAACCCATTCTAGCTCATCAAGGGGCTTGATAATTCCAGATGCCAACATGTTATCATTTTCTTCCTTGACCATTTCACACAAATTGGGGTTCATTCTGTAAGGCCTCTTCCGAACTGGGCATGCACCATCCTTCAATTTTATCTTCATTTCCCCAAGTGATTCATGCACACCTTTAAGTTCATGATAATCCCTGAGTAACTCAATGATATTTTTCACCTCCGAGTCTGACCAGTAGTCTCCAATTATGGCCTCCTTAGGCTTAACCTCTGAACCTATATTCACCTTCTTTGTCTTCATGGGTTCATTATAGGTGCATGTATCTTTTTCTGCACTCTCCAAGACCTCTCAAACCCCTTTGAATGATCAATATCCAGGTTCTCAACTTCCTCATCATCCACGATGTAAACCATCTTTCCTTTCTCTTTCTCAAGGCATGTGTGTTCAAGTAGTATGGAGTCCATTTCTTCTTCCTTTTAAAAATGCGATCCAGAATCTGTCTCACCAAATAATTCCTAAATGTGCTCATCTTATTTTGCACTATCTCCCATAGTTAAGCACTTGAGAAATTTTAATGCTTCTTTTACTAGAGGTTTAGTCGAGAAGTAGTCAAAGGTCTGGAGAATTCCTATAGTCAAGTTCTGCTAATTTCTATTTCTCAATGTAGTTCTGTGTATGCATACCAGGCACATGTGCATCCTTGTAGAGTAGAGTACAATCCATGCACCTAGAGTGAAGGTGGTAATGCTTCCTATCACACTACTAAATGTGATGTTGAACAGGTTGATCGTCATGATAAGTGCAGATCTGCATAGGTGCATTGTTCCTTACAAACCTAGTAGATAAGGTGATTCCAATCTCCTTCCATTCTATAAGATTATCTCTTTGGACTACCCACCAGCACGTTTCCATCCTGTGCAAGGTATATACTAACATATCTCTTCTCTTACTTTGATCTATCCACTGTGTTTTCATGGCTTTCAAAAATACAGGAAGATCTTCTACCCCTGTATACCAAGGTACTGTTCTGCCTATCCGTTGAACAAAAAAAAGTCCATTCTTACACGTAACCGCACTTTTTACTTCACGCCCTACTATTTCATATGTACCATGATCCCAATTGTCACAAGAAATACTCATAATATCACGAATAGAATGAGAATCTTCCCAAAATAGGATTCCTTCCTTTGATGGCTCATCGACCTTGGGGTCCTAAATAATGCGTATATAGATTCTATTTAAGTCCTCCTCATTTAGAGGCTCAATATATGGTGTAGACCTCCCATCTGTCAAAGGTATCACAACCCTTTCCTCCTTGTTCTCAAAGCCGATATACCCCTTATTGAATCTCAAGTCAACATTATTCGCATAACACCAAGGGCATCCAAGCAAGGCTGGAAAAATGTCTGTTTCTGCATGTGCCAATACCTCAAAATCCCCAAAGAACTTGGCCCCTTGTATGTTTATAGATGCATCATTCAAAACTCTTATGGGAGTGGCATTCATCCTATTTACCATAAAAAACACATTAGATGATGGCTGCAATGGAGGCCTCCCCATTTATACCCATGCATCTAATGTAAGTACATTTACTTCCGTACCTGTATCAATCATATTATTGCTTAACAACCATCCATCTACAACAACATTCAGATTAATTTCTTTGTCATAGTCAATGCTATCAGGGGGAATATTTGCATGCAGGATTAGTTGTCTAGTCTCAATACTAATGCAAAGAGTATTCCTTTTTAACCAACTTCCTAATAGTGGAATGATGTTCTCCTGGGGAAAAATTTTGCACACTTCTCTCATATCATCGATATCAGTTTGAATTGTCTCTGATGCTTTATTCTACTCTTTTAAGAATCGTACCTCACCCTGAAGATTCCTTAGCAATTCCATGGTATCTTGATAAAATTCCTTCTGACGAGAAGGATTTGGGTACCTTGCATGAAAAAACTCCTCCTTAGTGATCATAGGATTTGGGTGAAATGCCTCTCTTGTGCATGCTACTTCAACTCATGTAGTAATATTCACTGTTAATGCCTCAGGTCCTTCTACTATCTTGGGAATCCACTGATCTTCTATTACGTGTTGGATTCTAACCATCCTGATGCCTGTTTTTCTTACTTATGCTGCTTACTCAGATGTTGATATAAGTCTAGGAACTCTTCATAGCTATGGTTCTTTCCACAAAAAAAACATTTAATATTATGAGGACATTCGCGCCTATAGTGTTCAGGAGATCCACACATATAACATGTTCCACGAGGGAACTCACCTCTTCCTCCACCACAACCTCGTATTCCATATCCACCATGAAATCCACGCCCCCTTCCACGACCTCCTTCGAAATTCCCCTCATCCCTGTCATAATACATTTGATTATGATCTCAATCTTGGTGACCATTCTTACCCTTATAATTATTTGTTATGTTTTTCTGTCATACACCAATGTATATGGCATCCTAGATCTGACCAATCAATCGGCAATCCTTAGTATCATGGGTCGTGGACCTACAAGTCTTGCAAAAGTAGGATACATTCTTCCTTATCGCATGTTGTAACAATGGATAGTGACTAACATCATGATTAAAATGACAGATCTCACAGTCCAATAATAATGAGCGTATAGATTTGTGGGGGAAACTATCCTTGGCACGACCTTCCACTTCACAATCTATACACCAAATTCCTGAGCGCATTTCATGAGCTGAATTTGCCAATAATTTTTCTTGTTGCTTATCCATAGCTACAATCCATGCCTCTAAGAATGGACTAACACCAGTGTCAATGCTCCCAACTTCCTCAGCATGTAAAGTTGCTTCCAGTGCTTCACATAGGTCATTGTATGTCTTATGTGACAATGCCCTTCTAAATGGTGTAATCAATCCTCCAACAAACCATTATGCATGCTAGCTGGTGTGAATATCATAAGAAAACTTAGATAGAAGTGTCTTAAAATGGGCATCATACTCACGTACACTTGTAGTAGTGCCTTGCTTAATATCCTTGAGCAAACTTATACTCTTCTGCTCAAAATCAGGAATATGGAACTATTTCAAGAAAGTGTCCTTTAATGCTGCATAATCCATGTAAGTTTGAACAGGGTCAAACTTCCAATACAAGTTGTGTGCACATCCCTGTAATGTAGTAGAAAATTAACTTTCCTTTCACTTAGAAGCTATGATCCCTTTTGTGTGTTACAATATTTCACATATGTGTACATGCGTGGTGGTATCCCATATACCTCTATAATCTGGGAGATGAAGAGACATCTCCATATAGATATTTTGTGGTTTTTACAGACCTTAACCACCTGATGTAGAACCTCTTGTGTTCCCTTTACCTCCAGTACCACAAGATCCTCCAGAACTAGAACCACCTACCTCCTGATCCTCCACCTATAGCTGGAATAAGACCTGTAGACATACTCCCTTGTGCTTTGACAATAGTACTATACTGAACCCCTATAGTCTGTGAGGTAATTCAACTTCCAGATGCGAATCCAACATTTGGTGTGCTTACATTCTATGTGGATGATGCACCTAAAAATGTTCCTCCAAATAACATTGAAGTTGTCTATCCTGCCATTGATGTACTTGCTCCCTGACTTACTCCTACTCTCCTACTTCCCAATTTAGATTTCTAGTTACTTGTCATGCTTGATACTGGAAAACCAAATGCAAGGGCTAGGTCACCAGGTGGATTAAGATGCACGCATGCGGCCTAGGTAGTCTTTTCTTGCACACTTCTGTGTGAGGCCAAGGGGGACTTTGTCATGATTTCCAAGATGGTGGAGTTCTAAATACTCTGGCTCCACGTCTTCTAAGTGAGCTTCAAATCCTTCACAATCCATCTCTCTCCTTAACGTAATACTTCCTACAATAGAACTTTGCTTCTCTATCTCCCTCTCGCGCAACTCATTATACTTAAGCCACCTTTTCTCTCTCTACCTTTCTGCCACTAGGTCTACCATCTTTCACCAAACCTATTTCTACCCTCACGTGTGGTGAAGGTTTTTTAGCCATTAGTTTACTCTCCAGGTTCAAAGTTAGCATCAAGATCATGATCGCCAATGGAATACCTTGTAGATATTCTCCTCTGGGATACCACAAAAACTTGAATTCAACTACTTCTGGGAAAGAATACGTTGAAATTGAATATTCCAAAATATAACTATTTAGAACACCAAAAAACCATGTATCCACAATGCGAGTCCAGATCAGATTAACATGATAAAGGGCCTAAAATTATTCCTATATCCAGACAAGTGCACGATACCTTCAATTACACTAAGATGCATAAGCAATCAACCACTCGTATAATTCTACTGGAAAGATGGCAAGAAAGCTCTCATATAAGTTGTCATACAGATTCTGTTCTACCCAAGTGCATCCATTAAACTCATATTCATTGCTAAACCGTCATGCATATTCTTCCTCCAGATCATGTATCCACTCCTCAATACTTGCTAGAGTACATCTTCATCGCGAACAATCTTGAAAATAAATAAAAAAGAGGCCTTGGAAATAGAACCAATGATGTAGCCTAGAATTTACTAGATAAGACCCTAGATGTGCTAGCACATCACTTAACCTAGACTGAGTTCTCACCCAAAGCATGCAAAGGTACCAGGTTCCTCTTTAGGGTTGTTGTAACAGGATGTTAGTGTGATGAATGAAGAAACATATAGATCCATAATTAATCCATCATTCCATAATGCATGTCATATTAAGACTTATGAAATAACAAGCTTAAAAAATAATCATGATTTAATCAAGAACATGCACTACTCAATTACACATAGGAATGACACTTGGATTCAAACAATAGCTTCCATCTATTAATAAACAAAAAAGCTCATTACCATAATGGAAATATATACCAATGCGCGCATGGATCGAATAGTGTAATCCAATCATATGTGCATATCTCTATATCTCCATACATCAATCTCTCTCTGTGTATATCTTCTACTGTGTGCTTCACATGATATATATAGGGTGGGGACTTTCCCTTCATCGCTTATCTATTCCAAAAATAGGCTGGATGCTATTAATATCCACATGCCATTTACAGGTATAGACACACATGCAAGTGTGCTATTTATAGACCTCTTTCAGTTAATTGAAGTGAAAATCCTATTATTATCTCATCTCCATGCAAAAAACTTTGATCCAATCCTCAAAAGATAGACAATGTGTGGCGCGTATGTCTCTACATCATTGGTGTGCTCCACATGCCATCTTCTAAAAATAGGCCTTCATGCTCAAAATAGGATGTCTTGAATACACCAACTTATGTTTTGCACATGTGTTCTCCCTATCCATTCATGCCCTTGATCATGGCCTTCTATCTAGCGCAGACTTCTTATGTGATCTCTAACAAGTATTCTCTAATCAACAATATCCCTGTTGCATAAACAAAAAAATTTGAATCATCCAGATCTCCAAATTCTAGTCCATCCTCTTCAAATTTATCTACAAGATAATCAAAAACCTCACAAAAGAAACCCATCTTACAACTTGTGAAAATATTGTATGATGATCATGTCACTGAACATTATTTACATACCCTTAAAAAAGTATCCTATGACCACACAAAAATCCATATAAGAAGGAAAAAACCATAACACATCACCATATCACCTCTTCAATACAAAAACAAACCCCTTACATTCCATTTTAGTACCACATCCTTCATCGTAATTACCGGTCACTATCACACAATCAAAATCCATCCCTCGCGCACATCGAAATAAAGCACACCAAAAGTAACACATTTAGTGCATGTCTAATAGAAACAATCAACAATTATTTTGAAATTTTCCTTGAAAGGACACTACACATTAATCCTTTAAATGATTATTCAATATTATATTATAAAATTACCTCCTCTTAATACATATGGCTCTCGAGGGTGGAAACCTTCCTGGTATAACTTTAAATCCTTTTTTGATTTCCATTACACACAAACACATCATACAGAGGATTATAAAGCCTTTCATGATGTTGTTAAAAGACTTGCTAACAAGGACCTCCTCCCTCTAGACCTAGAAAAATTGAAAACATCTTATAAGACATCTACAATCACTACACCTTAATCATAATCTACTCTTACAAAAACTAAAAAATGGGGGCTCTTCTAAGAATGACCCTCCTCATGAAATTGACACAGTGTGTATCACCACGAGAGAACACACCCAAGACCCTAAAATTATCGATATAAAAATTCTAATATCTCTATCTTAGTTGATCCCAAGTCATATAATACAACACATCCTACTAAGGCTAAGGTATCCATGCTTTCCGGCCCTTACACATAAGCCACTACTATAGTACAAAATACCGTCATCAAACAATTTCACCAAGCTCTAGTCAAGATGTCCCTTTATGATCTGGTTTAAATCCCACCTTCAAATAAAAAATCCATGATCAAATAATTTATATCCATATCAGTTCCCTCAGACAATCCAAAACCTATTACAAACCTAGTAGGAAAAATCAAAACGCCTGCTGCTATTTTTTTTGATAGTTTTGAAACACAATCTTTACAACCAGAAGACCACGACCTCGCACTCTTTACCACTGCACAAATCAATTTCACCTTAGTAAAATAGGTAATGATCAATAATGGTGCAAGTATTAATATCATTTCATTACATGCCTTTAATAAAATTCAATTACCTAACAACATTTTCTAGTAGACAATAGCCATATTGCAAGATTTCAATGACACCATTGTTCCCACATTGGGTACCGTCATCCTAAAAATTAAAACTGACATTGAAAATCTCCCCAAACTATTCTATTTCGTAAAAGGAGAGTTCCAATATAACATGCTATTAGGCTAACCTTGGATACACCCTATGCCTTATATCCCTTCTACATTCAATCAATGTCTTAAATAGGATCATGAAGGTAAAAAATTTACGATTCCTGTAAATATGAATCCTTTTAAATCTTATCATATGACATATTTCTTAAATTATGTTCTCATTAAAAAATAAAACTCGAGATCCTCTAACGGGGCCTCTACTAGTACATCCATTCCATCCTCAAAATTACTAGATGAAAATTCCTTTAACAATGTTTAGAAGGTGTCCATTTATTGTAAGATTTGCAAGGCCCATACTCACGATAGTGTGCCATACTAGTGTGGTGAGTGGATCCAAGGAACAAGAAGGAAATCATAATGAAGGTAACACCAATGGGGATAATATGAATGAAGGCTTATGAGGAGGATATCGAGGTCGAGGTCATAGTGGTGGTAGGGAAAAATTCGTGGGAGGATCTTGTTATACTTTTTGCCCCCCTAATCATTATCAGAGAGACTGTCCTCAAAATACAACCTACTCATGGTGTGGGAAGTAACATAAGTTAGAGGATTTTTTGGAATTATATGAGAAAATAAGTAAAAAAATAATAAGGAAAATAGTGCGGCGATGATTACCTGTACAACATGTGAATACTGATTAGTGAATGCATAAGAAGATGCATGATCCTAATTTACAAACAATATTTGTTACCACACATATGTTGAGGTTTCCTACACAAGATAGCCTCTGAAGGATAAGCCACTCATCACAAGGGAAGAAGTGATACTTAATAAGTATCCAGAAGCTACAGATTAGAAGGAAGTCTACCAGGAGACTATGAGAGTCATCAGAGACCTTCATGGAGAGATACAGTGATGAAAAGAGTAGGAACACAAGAGGGAATGTGTAAAGAATGTTGAGTTACCACAAAAGGATTTGGATGACATAAAAGAGGTGTGTAGGATGTTGTGCCAAGAGAATATCAATCCACAATTAGAGGAATGGATATGTGAAAAATTATCACACGTTGGAGTTGAGCATGAGAGGTAGATATTTCATGCAAATATACCACCTCAGAATCATGATTTTTTCAAGGAGATTACACTGTATGCAGTAATTGATGGGAGGTTGTTACGTAATATTCGGCTAGACATATGCATGGAGGTGAATGTGTAGACTCTGTATGCATGAAACTGGATGGGAAGAACAACATCGCAAGCATCTTCAAATGTGTTGTATATGGAATACAAGAGTAGGGATATGCCTATTATGGTACTGAAATATGCATCCATTACCATTTAGGGAGCCAAGTTTACTGGACAATTTGAGGTATTAGAGCTCACAGAAGCCACCACTTTTCTAGCATTACTAGGACGACCCTAGTGCTATGCGAACAATGTTGATCTTCACTTTAACAAGACATACATAAGTTTTGAGAACAAAAACGAGTGTGTGATCATACCCATACATGATAAGAAGTTAAAGACTTATGTTGAGCCTTCGAGTGAAGAATAAATTAATAGAATCTATGCTTAGACGATGGATGATCCAGACAATGTGGAGCCATCAAAAGAAGTTGTAATTCAGTGGGAATACACACAGTCTGTAAGTGATACTACTAGTGTTGATTGTGATAACATGGCCCATTGAACATATGAGATGGTTTGGTGTGAAGTCAAAGGAATGGTCACTAGGATGATTAGGCCATGCACGGTGAGGCGGTTAGGTTCAACTAAGGTACCAAGGTATACTAGTTAAGGGAATCCCGATGTAATTTTGTGTGCCATGGAAACTTAGTGGTAAAATAATGGGGATAAAATAAACATGCTGGTCTGTAATTTACGTATGAAAACAACACATTATTGAGAAACACATAGAGATAGCCTTTTTAGAATGGAGAGAAGTGAGAATATCCTTTTCTACTAAGTTTACTTGGAGAAATGTACCTACAAAAATATGTGAATATCCTAGGAAGACTCCTTCCTCATTCCACATCCATAATTATGAGAGACTATGTGTACAGGACTAGGAGAACTTACTGCCATGAATTTGGGTACATAGGTTCTACTCGACACTGATTGGATTCACATGCACATGGTATGCCCATGAAGCACTAAAAAAGGAGACCAAAAACTAGTATGACATGAATACATGTATGATTCAAACTTTTGATTATTTTTCTATTAAGTCTCTAGTCCATATAGCATTGCAGATCATAAAGTGCATCACTTTGGGGAATAATGCGAGGGCATAAGAAATCATGCTTGAACTATTTAGGGAACTTGATCCTGAGGTGTACCTTGATCTAGAAAATACATAAGAGATACATATGGGCTGCTTGAAAGGAAAAGGAAAAGGGTAAATTGGTATACATGATTGATGATGAGGAAGTTGAGAGCTTGGATGTTAGACACACCCAAGGTGCACATGAGGTGATGGAGACTACAGATCAGAAGACACACACGTACCATTCCCCTATGAAGAAAAATAATGTTAACATTGGTAATGAGGATGATCCCAAGGAGGTTATTATTGGTGATTACTGGTCAGAGTAAGAATTATAAAATATTGTTGAACTCTTGCACGACTTCCAGAACTTATTATCGTGAATTAAAAAGTGTGTACCTTTATTTATATGAGATGAAGATCAAACTAAAAGAAGGTGCATGACAAGTTAGTAAGAGGCCTTATAGGATGAATCCAAATCCATACGTTAAGTGAAGGAGGAGATTGATAAAATAATCAAGTTTGGAATTATTGAGCCTATTGAAGAATATGAATGTGTTAACCTAATGGTTATAAGCATTAATAAGGATGGGAGGATAATCATTTTTTTATATTATAGAGAAATAAATACTTCATTTGTTGTAGATCCTTTTCGCACCCCATTCATAGAAGAAATCCTTGTAGGAGTTGTTGGAAGAAAGCTATTTTACTTTACATATGGATTTACAAGTTATCACTAGGTGTACATTGCTAAAGAAGATCAGGAGAAGACAAATTTCACCATTGATTGGAGAAGATTTTCATATATAGTTATGTCGTTTAGATTTAAAAATGCACTGGTAGTATTCTCGTACATTGTAGTGCAAGATTTTCAATATTTTATTCAGAAATTATTGGAAGTGTATTTAGATGATTGGACGGTGTATGACTTAGTCAAAGATCACTATGATAATCTAGGGATTATGTTTGCATGGTGCAGGAAGTTGAGCATCTCTCTCAACATTAAAAAGTTCATATTTTCTACACCTTTCGACACTTTACTTGGGAATATCATTTCCAAGGAAGGATTGCTGGTAGAATTAGCCAAGATAGCTGTGATCTTGGGTTTGGAAGAGCTTACCAACCAAAGTGAAGTGCATAAATTTCTATGACATACTAGGTACTACAGGAAGTTTATCAAAGGCTGTGCAAATATTGACCCGCCATTGGAAGAACTATTGATGGATAAAGGAAAGTTTCATTGGGGTGACATGCAACAAAAGACATTTTAAACCTTGAAGGAGAGACTAATGACCAAACCTATTTTATGATTTCATTCATGGGAAAAACCATTTAATGTATATGTTGATGCCACTGTCATGGTGATTGGTACAGTGTTGGCGCAACAAGGGCAAGGTATTGTGGATTATCCCATTTTCTTTGCAACCAGGAAGTTAACACCTATGGAGTAGAATTAAACTACTGTGCTCATGTATAATTAACTAAGCTATAAATTGAAACTAATATATACATAACTTCAAAAGAAAATAATAATCAAACAATGAACCATCAAGATAAGAGCTTAAAGGAAATGTTTCTCCAATGCATAAACAAAACTACATTCTAAGCTATTTCCTACTCTCTATGATTGCTAACTTAAACTATGAACCTATAAATAACATAAGAAATCAAATGTGGTTGGTGGTGATCTCAATAATAGAGAATTGAATTGAACAAAGAATGGATACAAGGACATTTTTGGATCTTCCCATATTACTCAAATTTGAGTGAAAGGATGCAAGATTGAGAAGCTATTTCCAACAATGGATAATGGCTCAAGATATAAATGGCTATAGTTGTCACTATTCAAAGTATGGTGTGACTAGAAAGGAAGGAGCTTGTTGCTTTATATAACGTGAATATTGGAGAGAGATGTGTAACTTGGTGCATGTGGGATAATGGTAAAATAACATTAGGAGTGGATAAGGTTGCTTTATAAAAGGTATTATTGATTTAGAAGAGATTAATAAGTTGTTAGTGACTCATGGGAATTAGGGGATGTTTTAAATAATCAAAGGTGATTAATTAATTTGTAGAGGTAAGCTTATAGAAGATAATTATAGGAAAATTATTATGATTTACATCATGTAAGAGAAAAATATGGTGTAATAAATGGTGATTTATTGATTTAAAGTTGCAAGTGTAATTAATTAATATTAATAATTAATTAAACCAAGTAGAAACATATATTAATTTATGAAACGTCGTTAATTAACGAATATGAAAAGGAATGTTAGGTAATTAGTGGAAAAGTCCTAATTATTACGGAAATGACGAGAAAGAGTATAATTAGTGCAATTTTATTATTAAAACTCCGTAAGTGGATTTTAAGTGTTTGCATTTTCCCCTCTTTGGGGGGGGGGGGCAAAAGTGATGCCACTTCAAAGATAGTAGACCAAGTACAGATAAATAATTTTTTTGAAGGGATAGAAGAAAAATTAGTATAATGAAGGATGCTCCCTCGAGTGTTGATAGGGTAATGAAAGAGGTTGATTGATGATTGAAAAGATGAAAGAAAAGGATATAAGAATGAGTCCCTATTTCCACAAGTTTATTTGGAAGAATAGTTTTGATACAGGGGAGTGAAGAAAAAATGAAGATGAAGGGAGATGGAAATAACTATCATCTTGCTCATGTAAAAATCAACGTTATATCATATTTTTTCTTATAATCAACATCATCGACCCTTATTGAAATGTACACATATAACAAAAGTGTACCATAACATGAAAATATATGATACAAACATTTCTTCATTGCTAAAAATGATAACTCAATGTAACACACATAAATGCAATGTAATATGAGAAATTAAACAATCTAACTTAACATGGAAACAAGTACAAAAACACATACTGAAACAAACAATGTTCAAGACAGTTACACACATGTTTTCGTTATCAAGATTCACTTCCAAAATGTTCACATTTAATGATAAGGGTTGAAAATGGTGCCCCAAGCAAGGATACATGCAAGGGATATAATGGAGGACACTTGGTTCCTATGAAAAATCATTCATGATCTATGAAATAGTACCCAAAAACTCATTGTGCCAAAGGCATACATACATATTAAGAAAACCACCTTTGTTAATGGAAGTAGATCCAGAAGATCCGTGAGTTGTTGCATGAGATCAAATGAAAACCAAAGAAATATGATTTTGTAAGACACATTTTCTATGTTCAAGTACAATTCATTTGACACATGCTTCAACTGCATGTGTGTCATTTACCAAGTTTTGATTCTTTTTGAATTTTACACATTTTTTTGGGTATTTTGAGAAATTTTATGAATTCTTTGAAACATATTTGAATGTTTTGATTTTTTAACTAAAATATTTGAATATTTTGTTATATTTTTAAAGTTTATATGAATGTTTTTGTGTTTTTGAAATTTTTCCAAAGCTATGTACAGGAAAACAAAGAAGTGTGGATGCCCTAGTGTATGTTTAAGAAGGTGAAAATGCAAAGATGCCCCCAACGTGAGATGAGAATATACAGAGGTAAACCCTTCACGTATATAAAAGAGGATAGGTTGGATCAAGGCCAAAATATTAATGTTAAACTTGATGATGGACACAAACCAATGAAGTGCTAAGAAGGAGCAAGGATGCAACCATCGTAAGCTGGCTAGGAAGCCTCTGATAGAAAGAAGTAGAAGATAATTTATTGAATGAAGGGAAAATGTTTCCCAAAAACATAGTAAAAAGGAAATATTATACACATGTATGTTTTGAATGAAGAAGAAGAACATAAATTCTATGAAAAGATATGGAAAATGTAGCTACAAGGCAAACGATAAAAAAGTGATTATCTAAAGGCACAAATCATGAGACAAGAGATACACTAAAGCAATTGTTTGAAAAAATTCCAAGGAAAGACACTTAATAACATACTAATGTTGTTAAATTTTTGATATCCCATGTGTGCATGTGGAATTTAATTACCTCTTGAAGGGAATAATTGATAGAAAACATGTGAAGACACACTAGCCAATGTGCAGGAATGATTGATTTTAAAAGGCGATATGTGAATAGAGGGTGGAAGGAGAGTCGTAGATTTCTCTACTACTAGCTAGGCATCCATAGGCTTAACAGAGATGTATTTGATTCTAATCGCAACATTTCTCTACTACCAGCTAGGTGTCCATAGCCCTGGTAGAGATATTGAAAATACCCCAAGAGAGTTATATATTGATTTTCTTTTTCTTTTGATTTTGATTTGGATTGATTGATTTCTTCTTTTAGAATTCTGAAAAATTTATTTCAGCTCTCTTGTTTTGACAAGGGGTCAAGAACCACTGATGGATTGATTGAAGGATATGAAAGTGATTGTGATAACGACATTGGCTAGTGTCAAAAAATATGCCCAAAAATTCTTTGCAACAAGTTTATTAGATGTAAATAGTGATCAAATATCTCTAAGAGGTCATTCGTTCTTTAATTTACCAAGGTGATGAAATAACAAGGTCAAACGGATACCATAGAGATAAATGTCACAAAATAAGAAAACCAGAATAACATTGAAGGGATGAAAATGGTGGATGAATTATAGAGGAATATGAAAGAAAGGGAAGAAAGAACATCCATGTGTATGCAATACTTGTTTGAAATGTTTAATATTTGTACCTTTGATTTTTTTTTTAATGTCTTAATTTTTCTCATTGCTTTTAATTTTTGAAATTTTTTATGATTTTTTGATTTCTGGGAAGTTAAGATAGAAAATGTCACTATGCGTGATAAGATCCAAAAATGATGTTTGTGATTTCCTTGATAAGGGAGATGAAACATGTTTTATTATCGAGTGTAATATTATTACTGATCTCGATGATCGTATTGAGTTCACACTTAACAAATGAATATGATTTGTTTTGAAACATAGGTTTCCTATGTCGAAACTTATGTTCCCTATCCATAGGTTTCTACTATTTTCACCATACTTGACATGTACATTAGTCTACATTCAGGAATTACATTTGATTTTGAATTTTATAATTGTTTGAGTTATTGGGAACTTTGGAGCTCTTCCGAGTTTTGATCTTAACTTGATAAAGAACATATATGGGTTTCTTATAAGCTACTACTCGACTTTTCTAATCATGAGAAGTGTGAGGTGAACGTGAACATTTAGAACTATTGAGAGGAATGTGAGGAATGATGGTGGGATTGCCACATTTTTTTGTAGAAGAATAATGTGATGGATGAAAGGGTTATGGTCCAAGAATTTAAAAAGATGGGCTACCAAGAGGTGAGCCAAAAATATAAGATTAAGGGCTAATAGGATATGGACCCAGAATAGAAGGTGATGGGCTATTAGGATGAAACCCAAGAACAAAATATGATGGAATACCTGGAGGTGTCTCATTGATAGAAGACAAGGGGCTATCCGGAGGAGACCCAAAAATAGATGATGAAGGTGAACTTGGAGGTGGCCCATATATAGAAGAAGATAATGGGATACTTTACAATGACCCAAAGTGTGATTGTGATTGAAGAATTCTGATATGTAAATAATAGTTGGGTGATGAGAAGATGGGCCATGGCTCAATAATAAACCCAAACATTTCATCACATAATGAAGAATGTGAGGATGGAAGCATAAGAGGAGGATCAAGTTGCATGATCTGAGGCTCTTCCTCTATTTATTGATACAAGGAATCAACCTCTTCCCTACAATACGTGAATGGATTGATATCTAAAGAGAATCCTTTCTCACAATTTTCTAGAGGGATATCTTCATGTGCCCCTATAAATTCCATGATCACTCATTTGTTCTGAAAGAAATAAGTTTTTATGGGTTGTTGATCAACCATAGGTGTTTAATTGGAAGAAAAAGGTCCAACTGGTGTGGAAGATTGAGAATATGTTTTATGATGATTGATAGAAGAAGATGACACGAGAGATGAAGTGGACATGGAGCTAGATGTCTCATGAATACAAGAAGATGAAATGGACCTACCTATACAATTATATAATGTTGGTAAAATAGTAGGATTGAGTCTGAATTCCATATTTTATGATTTGCGAGTTGACTCGGATGATTGACTAGAAGCACTTTGAGTAAGATAGATATTTGAAGAATGAAGAATTCATTGAGTTGGTTGATGAAAGAGGTCCTCCAAAGAAAGGGAGGACTGTGACTTAGAAGTCGTATTAGATGATTCATTGCAAGAATTAGGAGCTGCATGGATCTTCAAAGGAGGAATATGTCATTGAGGTGAACGATAAAGGAGGTCCTCCAAGGAAAGGGAGGACCATGATTTGAGAATCTCAGTAGATGAATGATTAAAGGAGTCCTTCAAAGAAAGGGAGGACCATGACTCGAGATTCAAATTAGAAATTTGATTAAGGTGGTCCTACAAAGAAAGGGAGGACTATGATTCGAGAATCACATTAGATGAATTATGGGGAGAGTTTTTGGTAGAATAAATTTTTAGAGGAGGAAAAATTCATTTAGGTGACTGATTATTCCTTAGAAGAAAGTTGATTTGATGAAGTTCAGGAGACTGAGGAGAATCCAAATAATAATTTGGATCAGAATAATCAGGAGAAGTAGAAGAATAAGATTAATATCTCAGATTATAATCCTTGGAAGTAGAAGAAATGTTTGAATTAGAATTAGAATAATCATACCACCGACCATGAGATGAAGGTGGGGAAAGGCATAGATGAATGGGTTGTCTAGCATGAAACACCAAAGTGGTTTAGTCAAGATTGCAATAATCAATCATGGTTGGCGTTTTGAATTGTGGAGCTTAATTACTTAGGATTAGCATGTAATATGAAACTTACTGGAAAACACAGTAACTAAAATCGATTATGGAGGGACCGGCATCGATGACCTATGACTGGTATTGGTCAAGCAAGGAGGAACTGACATCGGTTAGGGCCAACTGGCGTTAGTTACCTGTGTATGGGTGTTTTTATTAACTCATTCAAATTAGATCTTATTTTATTATTAAAGCAAATATATTGATTTTAATTTCATGACTAAGTTCCCTATGTTTGTATATGCCTATATAAATATGAAATATAGGGTTTAGAATTAGAAATTAAGAAGAAATTACAAAAAATTTGATGATTGTTGTGAGAATAATTGTGAGAGAGAGAATTCTTGGTTAAGAAGCAAAATATCAAGAGAAAGAAAGTGTGTACATCCTAGAGGTGTGGAAGATTGTAAATATTCATTTCATATCTTGTGAAATCTTTGGATAATATATTGATTTTTTTCTTAGGGGATGTAGCCCACACCAGGTGAACCATATTAAATATGGTGTTGATTTCTATCTCTTGTTTTATATATTTCTACTGGTATAATATCCGTTTTTATTTGCATGCATGCTCATATATGATATATTATATGTACAAAAAATGTGATAACCCCAACAACTGGTATCAGATCTTTGTTTAAGGTTTTTGTGTTTTGAAAGATTTACTCACATAGGGTTTTCTGATTGAGTGGGAGCTACAACAATGGCAAAAGAAAATAAATATAAGGTAAAGAAGTTTGATGGATGAAATTTTCAATTATGGAAGATGCATATTGAGGATTATCTATATTAAAAATATTTATACTTACTGTTTGATGAAAATTCTATATGTATGAAGATGACTGATGAAGAATAGAATATTCTTGATAGAAAAGCTTTGGGATCTATAAGATTGAGCCTAGTAGTATCCATGGATTCTAATATTACAGAAATGACTTCTACGGTAGGGTTAATGAAATCACTTGCTAATTTATATGAAAAACGTAGTGCTTCAAATAAAGTTTATTTGACGAAGAAACTATTTAGTTCTAAGATGCATGAAGGTGGATCTACATCTAGTCATTTGAATGATTTCTGATATGTTGTAAATTAGTTAAAATCAGTTGATATACCATTTTATGATGAAGTGAAAGCACTTTTATTCCTATGTTCTTTTCCTGATAGTTGATAAAACTTAGTAATGGTTGTTAGTAATACAAAATATACTAATAATATTTTAAATTTTGATGACATGTTATTAGTATAATCTTGAGTGAAGAAATTCGCAAGAAGAGTACAAACAAATCATCGTCTGGGAATTCTTTGAATGTAGAAAGTAGGGGCAGGCAGTAGGATAGATCCAAGAGTAAGAGTAATGGGAAATAAAAGTCAATGGATAATCAATATAAATCAAGAGGTAAGGGAATTATGTTTTGAAAATGTGGAAAGAAAGGACATACAAAAAAATATTATTGGTCAAAGGATAAAGAGGAAAAACAACCAGACAAAGGTAAAGAAGCAAATATTTCTGTAGCAGAGGTAATGCAAGATGATCTTATTATTTATTTAGATAATATAATTGAATCATGGGGTTTAGAATCAAGAGCTTCTTTCCATGCAACCCCTAATAAGGGTTATTTAAAAAAATATGTCAAGGGAAATTTTGGACATGTTTATTTGGGTGATGATGAACTTTGCAGTATTAATGGTAAAGGGGAAGTTAATATAAAATTGTAGAATATAAATACATGGGTATTAAAAGATGTGAGGTATGTGCCAAGCCTTACGAGGAATTTTAGTTCTGGAGGGAAAAAAGGTGAAGCTGTTTGTATGGTTACATTTACAGGAGACTCTTAGAAAATCACCAAGGGTGATTTTTTTGTGATAAGAGGTAAGAAGGTAGGAACATTATATTTATCTACCTATGTTACTGATTCATTTTATGCATTATCTACTTTAGATTTAGACATGTATGTATGTGGAATAATCGGTTAGGCCATATGAGTCAAAAGGGAATGTAGATCTTAAAGGCTAAGGGTAAGTTATCTGATTTGAAAGATTTAGATCTTGATTTCTACGAGCATTGTGCTTTTGGAAAGAAAAAGAGATTCATATTCGTCAAAGTTATGGAAACTAAGGAGCTAAAATTGGAGCTTGTACACTCAGATGTGTGGGGACTAGCTCAGGTATCTTCTCATGGAGGATCCCAGTATTATGTTACTTTCATTGATGATTCTACAAGAAAGGTATTGGTTTATTATATTAAATGAAAATCTAATGTTTTTGAAACTTTTAAAACATGGAAATCTCTTGTTGAGAATGAAAGAAATTAAAAGTTAAAGTGCCTTAGATCTAACAATGGTCGTGAATACTATAGCAAATCTTTCAATAATTATTGTTCAGTGAATGAGATACGTAGAGAAAGGATGGTTCTAAGAACACCACATGAGAATGGTGTTACTGAAAGAATGAATAGGAAAATCTTGGAATGTGCCAGAAGTATGAGGAGACATTATAGATTGCCCTTGTAGTTTTGGGCAGAAAAAATTTATACAACGATTTATTTGATTAATCGTGGGCCTTCAAGTTCATTAGATGGAGGAAAACCAGAGGAAGATTGGACCAGAAAAGAGGTATATCTTTGTTTTGTTAAAGTTTTTGGTTTAGAAGATTTTGTGCATATTGATAAGGAAAATAGGAAAAACTTAGATGCAAAATCCAAGAGATGCACTTTCATTGGTTATGGATCTGGTGATTTCGGATTCCATTTTTTGGATTTAGAGAATTCTAAAATTATTAGGAGTCATGACATTGAATGGAATGAAAAAAGAATGTACATGGATCAAATTTTGGTACCCAAGGATGAACCAGTTGAGAAGTTTGTGAATGAAAATGAACTCTCAGATTTAAAAGTAATACTGATAGGGTTACAACGTAATCAGTGTCAGTTGACCTTTGAATGACATCGATCAGAAGAACTAGTATCAGTTACAGAAGATCTAAACCAACATCGGTTAGCAGAATTGACGTTTCTTATAGGTGACCAGAGTTGGTCACTAACAAATTTGGATACAAATGTCTAGGAGGTCCAGAATGAGCCTCTAGTACCCCAAATTTCTATGATAAGGTCACAAAAGGTAAGTAAAGCTCTAGAAAGATTTACACCTTCTCTGTTTTATTTATTATTGAATGATAATGGTGAACCAGATATTTTTTAAGAAGAAATGTAAGATGAGACCCACGTCCAGTGGGAACATGACATGGATGAGGAGATGGAATCCTTAGAATAGAAAAAAACTTGGGATTTGGTTAAGTTGCCAACATGTAAGAGGACATTAAAGAATAAGTGGTTTTACAGGATCAAGGAAGAAGATGATGGACAAAAAATACATAAGGCAAGGCTTGTAGTAAAGGGATTTACACAGAAAGAAGGTATTGATTTTGGTGAAATATTTTCTCCTATTGTTAAGATGACTTCTATTCGTAGTGTATTGAGTCTAGTTACAGTACATGATTTGTATTTAGAACAACTAGATTTGAAGATGAATTTCCTTCATGGTGATTTGGATGACAAGATTTATATGGAGCAGCCACTTAGGTATAAAGTCAAGGGTAAGGAGAAATTAGTGTGCAGGTTGAAAAAGATCCTATATAGGATGAAGAAAGCTCTAAGGAAATGGTACATGAGGTTTGATAGTTTAATACATGAACATGGTTACTTGAGACGTGAATCTGACCATTTTTTTTATTTCAAGAAGCTTGAAAATAGGAGCTATATTATTTTGTTACTATATGTGGATGATATGCTTATTGCAAGATCTAGTATGTAGGACATTGGTGAGCTTAAGGGGAAACTAGCTCACACATTTGCTATGAAGGATTTAGGAGCTGCAAAAAAAAATCCTTGGCATTTAAATACACAAAGATAGGTATAAGAAGAAATTTTATTTGTCTCAGGAGGATTATATCTACATGGTGTTAAAAAAATTCAAGATACAGAATGTAAAACCTGTTAGTAAACCTATGGATGGACACTTCAAATTGAACAAATATCAGTGTCTATCATCATATAAGGAGGTCAAAGAAATGACACGAGTGCCATATGCTTCAGATGTTTTGAGTCTCATATATGCTATGGTTTGTACTAGTCTAAACATTTCCCAAGCAGTGGGAGTTATGAGTAGATTTATGTCCAATCTAGGTAAAGAGCATTGGAAAGAAGCCCAATGGATACTCATGTATTTGAATGGGACACTTAGCATGCAGTCATGCTATAAAGGTTTAGATATTTCATTATGTGGATATGTTGATTCAGATATTGCTGGATATCTAGATGGTAAGAGGAGCACTAATGGATATATTTTCACAGTAGGTGGGACATCAGTTAGTTGTATTTCAAGATTACAAAAGGTTGTGGCTTTGTCTAATATAAAGGAATAGTATGTTGCAGCTACAGAGGCTAGCAAGGAGATGATATGGATGACTAGGTTCATGAAAGAGTTGGGAAAAGAGTAAGATGATTGTAAATTATTCAGTGGCATTCAAAGTAAAATTCATTTGGCAAAGAACTCAACATTTCATTCAAGAACAAAACACATTTAGTTGAGGTATCAATTCATATCGCTGGTATTGGAGGATGGGAAGTTGAATCTAGAAAAGATTCATATGAGTGAGAACCCTGTAGATATGTTAACGAATCCATTAAAAAAGGATAATTTTGAGCTACACTCCACTTCTATTTTTCTTTGAGTTTCAGAGTTTAAGAGGAAGAAACAAAGCTAAGGAAGGATCCAATAATAGCGTTGTACATGTATGGTGTAGTAATTAATATCCAAGTGGGATATTGTTGAGTTGTGGAGCTCAATTACTTCAGATTAGCATGCAATATGAAACTTTCTAGAAAACATAGTAACTAAGATAAGTTATGGATGGATCGACATCAGTCAAGAAAGGAGGAACCGACATCATTTAGGGCTAACCGACATCAGTTACCTGTGTGTGGGTGATTTAATTAACTCATAGGAATTACATTTATTTTTAGTATAAAAGGAAATATGTTGATTTTAATTACATGGCTAACTTCCCTACATTTGTATACACCAATATAAGCATGAAAGCTAGGGGTTAGAAGTAAAAATTAAGAAGAAATTACAAAATTTGATGATTATTGTGAGAATAATTGTGAGAGAGATAATTCTTGGTGAAGAAGCAAAAGCTTGAGAGAAAGAAAGTATTGTACATCCCAGAGGCGTGGAAGATTGTAAATATTCATTGTATATCTTGTTAAATCTTTGGATAAGAGATTTTCTTGTTTCTTGGTGGATGTAGCCCACACTGGGTGAGCCCCATTAAATATGGTGTTGATTTATATCTCTTGTTTGGTATATTTATTCTGGTACAATATCCTCTTTTATTTGCATGTATGCTTATATATGATATATTATCTATACAACCGGTGTGTTAACCCCAACATGTCGTTCCTTAACTCTAAATTCCTAGGCCTAGAGAGTGTGATTGAACTCCTTGAAATAGAAGGAAATTCCATGTCAATTCGTGTAGCATAATGGAAACCAACTAGACATTTTACAAATGGATAAGGGATGCTTATGTGATTTTCTAAAGGGTTTATAAGGAAAACATACATTGTGGTAACATAATTTCAACAATCCAACAAGGTTTGGTCAATAAGTTGCAAGTGAAAATATTTCAAAGTAGTTATTCAAAAAGTTTGTCCTTAAAAACATAAGTCTACAAGATGAACTATCACAAGGAACACTCACGAAATTTAAAAACACAAAGCCCATTTATGACGAAATACTCCCTATGCAAATGCGCCTCAAAGGTTGTTCGGCACAAGATGATCAAATCAATGTCAACACTTATGTCAAGTTTAAGACAAAGAAGGCATAATTATTAAAAAAGGGTTGATTTGATTTCCCATCAAAGTATACCATAGCGAGTTTAGATCCAAGAAAGACCTAAATATGAAAAAGTTGAAGTTACAAATGTGAGAAACATAACAATACTAGTAAGATACGTTCTCCAAGATTTGTGATAAAACAAGGTATTAGTATCAAAATAATATTAGTATAATGTGTACAAGGTAGTGACAACACATCTAAAGGTTGAGGTAATGCTTGAAAAAAAACTGAGGCTAAAGTATACCAATGAACTGTTTATATGCGTGTAACATACCATTACAATCTAGAAACTTAGGGAAAATTTGTGAGAAACAAGGTGTAAGTATCGAAATTATTTCGATATGATACAAGAAACGTAATACTTCAAAGGAGAATTAAGTGAAGAATCAAGAATAACTACAATGAAGATATTGACTTGGGTATCAAGATCAGATGGCTATCAAGATATGAAAATGTACCAACACACTTTCAACATTTACTATCCAGTCTCAAGAAAGGATGAATATAAATGGGTGAAAGAGTGGTGGACATGATCGATTGATAACACACATATTGTTGCTCTTATTTTGATTAAAAAAATTTCAAAAGGAAGAAAATGAAGTAGATCAAGTGAGGTTGAAAAGTGTTTGGTTTTACTTTGACAAAAATCCAGCTTGCCTTATGGTGAGTGAAAAACTAAGAAAAAGTAATGCTTCAAATTTTTTTTTGGTGAATGACACTCAGTTTGAAATTTAACGAACTCTCTCATTGTTTGAAATTTTTATTTTTGACTCCAATAAATTCCTCACTTCACGAAGGCTCTTTACAACAACAATTGGGTTGATACGGTCAAGTTTTCTCTGAAAAAAGGGATTTCCTAGGTGGTTCCCTAAACTAGGTGTCAAGATACTCTTGCGATCTCGGTTTCTGAAAAACTTCACACTGACTAGTCTTAGAGTATCCTAGCTTTACTTTGTCTCCTTTAAATACAATGAGAAATTAATGCATTCATTTGTATTCTCACTGGGGTCACAATACAAATAACTTTGACACTAAATATCATGTGTAAACTAGTCAAATTGGTGTGCGGAGCATTTACCGTTTCATCCAGTAGGTTCCCTCTTGCATGGGCTACTTTTGGGTTACTAGGATCACCCCCTTTGTTGTAGCTTAAGGATTATGCCAAAATGGTTATGTCGTAGTTTAAAGTAGATGGGGTATACGCTTATCCAAACCTTCATATATAGTGTGATGAATGTGTTGTGTTTTTTTATCTTTTATACTTAATGTGGGTTTTTTCACACATCGTTTGGAAACCTGCAACACACGTGTAATTATAATTTTTTTTTCGATTCTCCTGATTCTTTGGCAACTGTTTAGGTCGTACACTCAAACATTAGTATTTCTCTAAGGAAATAACATTATTTGAAAGAGGAATAATATTTTATTTTGATTCTCAAAATCATCTAAGGATGCAAGAGAAGAGAATACAAAATAAATAATCCAACTAAAAAGTAAAGGAAATATTTTCAATTAATGAACCATACAAACATCTTGATAAATGTTCATTCGCTTAAGCCAAAAATGAAAGTTAAAGTTTCCAATCAACCAAATGTTATAAAATGAAGAATAAAGTTACTTTTAATTCTCAAGATCATCCTAACATGTAAAACAAGAGCATACAAAAAATTTAGCCCAACTAGATAGAAATGGAAAACTTCAAATCAAAGGACTAAAAAATGCTTTGTAAAAAGGTTCATTCCCTTAAGCAAAATGAATAATCAAATTTACAAGTTAATCCAAATGTTAAAAATATAGAGATAAAAGTTATTTTTGATTCTCAATATCACCAAAAGGTGTAAGAGAAGAACATATAAAATCTTTGGTCTAAATCAAGTAAAGCATGGAAATACAACATTCATAAAAACATTAGACATGTTATAAAATTACAAGTTTTATAATAAAGGAAAAATATGTAATTTATGTAAGTCTAAATCCAAAATTTATGTTTTCATTGCATAGTTCACTCCAATACCTTTCTAACGTAAAAAAATAGAGTCATTTCAATTTTGGGAGAAAACGTTATGGCCTCCGGAAGATGGGTTACGCATATGATCTTATGCTCAAGGGTATGCACTTAACATGTACTAAATAATTGTCAAAACAACATCCCTTAATTTACAAAAAGGTCAAAATTTTTTGACAAAGATTCAATTTTTAGAGTAACCCATATCGTTAATACAAGTAAAGAAGACTCAATGTGTTGGCGATTTTTTTTTTTGGGTGGAAAAATATGTGTGTTTCTTGCCAATGCTCTGTGAATCTAAGTTCCTCTACTAAAATGGTGCAACTTCCATATATGCATGTGTGAGTAAGGTGAGTTTTATCCAGGTTGTACTTGTGGTTGGGGATCCAACAGGGAAACTCCACTCACCCTACAGAAACATCTTAAATATATTTTCAAGGGAGGAATTTACTAGGAGAGAGGGAAAGGAAGTGAGAATGTAAGATAAGAGAACTAACGTTGCAAGTAGAATATAAAATTCCTGCATACATCAGTTAGAAGATTCATCACATGCATTAAAATTAAGAAGAAAAAAACCTACAAATGGAAACAAGACGAGTTACTATTAAAAAATCAAAGTTTCTAAAATCTCCTCATCAAAAAAGGCATGAAACTCCTTCTTGTATTGATGCGAAAACAAAAGTTGTACATAGTATGGAAAAGGAAGAAATTTGAGAGTGGGGAGAATGGAAGAAAATGGATATCTCCTTTTTTATAAGTATAATGCACTCTTGAGTTTACAAAATCAATTACCAACCCCTTGAAATGGTAATGACTTTACGATTTATAGAATGAGAGAAGAATCTTGATCTATCCCCCAATGCCTTTTCATATGCCTTATTAAAACTTATGACCTTCTACATCCTTAGGAAAAGATTAAGTCCCCTTTTATGACTTAAGGGTGACTTATTACATTGCAAAAAAGTCATTTTAAATCAATTAAATGAATTCCAAAAAATTTCAACCTTAATGAAGAATTAGACTAGGGAGAGATATAGTTGGGGGAAGAGAATAGAGAGGAAGGGGAGAGAGAGAACCGAGGAGGAGTGCCAAGGAAGAAGAACCCACCTCTGAGAAAGTCCACAAATTCTTATCAGATGATCCCATGAAATGCTCCACTGTAGTGAAATATGAATCCTTGAATGTCTCATACCATGAGAAAAATCCTATCAGCACGTATGAATACAGCATTGATCAAAGTTAATATTGTTCATTTTGATATACTATTGTTCCTATGTAGTAGTTGTTCAGACAAGTGAAATCATAACAATCTGGAGGACGTGAATTTAATGCTTCTTTGAACACCTTACTATACTGAAAAAATATGACTTAGTATTTTTAGTATGTGTTAGATTTCACCTTTTGTGACTCCAATTGGTGAAGTTGGTTTTCTCAATTTCCCCTGTGTATATTGATCCCTCTGAAATACCTCTTTAAGATGACTTACTATTTTTAACTGGTACCTCTATAAGGAACTTAATATTTTTAGTAACTGGTCATTTTCATTGTTTGCTTCTCTGAACACTCATTTTGACTTCCTGGTGACCTTCGGTGCACATTATCTTTGCTGAAGTAACTTTTGATGAATACTTACCAAAGATAACAATCATGTGTAGGAAAGATTTTTATTTTTGGAATGTTTCTTTCTAGTGCTTAGTTTCTGATGGAACATATTTTTTTGGACTCATCTCTTCATCGCGGTCACATCCTCTGAATTTCCCTTGATTTCTCACACTAGAATCCTGGAAAATAAAATTTAAATTTTTTGTCTGGCAGCGGCTTCAAGCATGGAGCTTCCATGTCGGCCATTAATGGAGCTACAAATTTTCTGGTATGGTTTATGTCTCCAATCATGATGAAATTAACTCTATTGTAATACCATTTTCATTTGGATTGGATTATGTGTGCAAGGTTTTAGCTAATTTCCACAGCCATATTGATGGGAAATTTGATGAATGTGAGCTAGGGCATGAGATGGATTTTTTGTTGGAAAAATTATTCAGGGAATTATTCGACCTCCCACTTATTGCATATTTCTCTTCTTGAAAAATTATGAATTCTAAAAAATACGGTATCTCAATCCGACTTGTATTTTCTAAGATATGAATATTTTTCTATTAGAAGACTTCATGGTTATTTGGTGAAAAATATTCATTTTCTCTTCATTATTCATTTCTCCAACTCTTTTGATCAATCCTTCCTCTGAAAATTTTTATTTTCAAGGAGTGGAGGTTTTGGTTTGCATGACGGAGCTGGTTTGGAGCAGCAATGGTGGAGTGGGTGTCTTGAAAAGCATGAATAGAGCTATGACAGGGTGTGAAGCAGTGAAGGAGAAATGGGGGGAAAAGGGCTAAGGGTAAGATTTAAATCATTTAAAAAAATGCATACCAGGGGTGGGGCACATATTTTTTCCCTTCATGTACCTTAATAATTAAGGGATGAAACAGACATCAAATTGCACATCACACCTCCATCCGACACTTGGTGGAAATCAAACTATCGAACATTTAGCTCAAATTAGCTCCCAGGGGCTGTAAATTGCACTGAAGAGGATCACATGGATGACCTAAGGGATTGAAGGGGATGGGAACATTTTCATGTTCCTCTTTTCCATTTGGAAAAGGGGACAAAGTGGACATCAATTTTCACATCATGCCTCCATGTGACACTTGGCGATCATCTATGCAGTGAGTAGTAAGGCTCCAACTAGCTCTCAGGGGCTTAACTGACAATGCAAGAGGTAATATTATGGTTGAGGAGGCTAAAAAATGTTTAAGAACATTTTTGAGCACCCTATGTCCCTTCGCTAAAGGGACAAAATGGACATGAAATCCTGTCAGGCTCCTGGTGCTGACATGTGTCCTTTTGAAAAATTGGCTAAGGTTCAAACCTTAAGAGAAAACTTGTGAAATTTGTATCTAGAGTTCTTGATGGAATTTTTTGGAGACATTATATATGAATTTCACTTAAAATGGAATTTTGAATCCACCAGTGGACCTGTGGGGGTATTAGCTCTTTTTTCTTCCAATAAATCCATGAAAATCCAGGATTTTGATCTGGATCCTTTACTGAGCCTGAAAAAACTAGGTATAAATATATGACGCCAAAGCTGTGTGAAAGATATGATTTAAAAATATTGTATATATTTTAATTCCCTTTCTGGTGATCTATCTTTTAGCTCCTAAATCCATCCAGAGCTCCCAGAATCACCTCCTAAAGCTCAATAACTCTTTTGACCCTGTGCACTACTTAGGCATGTGAACCCTTGTATTTATTAAACTACCCCAACTCCTCCAAACATTTCCTTAATCTTAAAAAATCAATTCCATGATATTATTAGACCTTCAATTCATATCCATGTTGGATCTTTCTCCTATATTCTACTCCAAGGGGTTGTATTGGTCTTGGGAAGGCCAGTGGTAGCCCTTTCCACAACTGTCCAAAAATAGCAATCTTCAAGAATTCCTAAAGTCACCTAGGGGTATTGAATTTAATTTCCTAATTTACCTAGGATACTAAGTTAACATCCACTTGGAATTCATTGGAATGACTGGATAGACCTGGGGTGCCTTGGAATTATAAAACTTGAAAGTTTTGACACAGGGGTATCGTTGTCATGCGAGAAAATTGTCAATTTTCTTGTTGCACATTTTCATAACAACTGGATTTAGCTTCGGGAGATGGTAAGGAGTGAGTGTAGTGAAGACGTGACATGAATAATCCTAGAATCTCAAATTTATAACACAATGACCAATGCCATATCCATTAGGTTGTGGAGAGTCATATATAACTTCCGAGAGAGAGAGAGAGAGAGAGAGAGAGAGAGAGAGAGAGAGAGAGAGAGAAGAGAGAGAGAGAGAGAGAGAGAGAGAAGAGAGAGAGAGAGAAAGAGAGAGATAGAGAGAGAGAGAGAGAGAGAGAGAGATAGAGTAAGCGAGAGAGAGAGAGATAGAGAGAGATCTCTCGGATGTTCCTGACTTCTTCTCACTCGCGAGAGAGAGCTATCAGCGCTGCGGCGAGCCTAGCGTAGCTCTCGCGCCTATCTCTCTCTCTCTCTCTCTCTCTCTCTCTCTATGCTCTCGCTCTCGCTCTCTCTATCTCTATCGCTCTCGCTCTCTAAAGGAGAAGATAAACACCCACACACAACACCAAAAAGAAATGGAAACACACCAGAAGGGGAGAAAAAAACACAATAGAAAATGGAAATTATATACAAAGGGGAGGTATATCTATAAAGGTGGGGAAGGAATACACACATACCCGACAACAAGTTGAGATAAGGACATGAAATCGTGGAATAGTGGATTGAATTATGACTTTTGAAGCATAAAGAATGCTATTTGATCAAACCTTTCTTTTCTCATGGCCTTGCATGGCTTGATAAGAAGAATACTGATCATGATTCCATCCTCGTACTCAAGCTTCATTGAGAACATTCCTTTATCCATCATACAATATGGAAGAAAAAGAAATATATTCACATTCCCCCTCATCAAAAAAGGCATTGGAGAAGTCATCAAATTCATCCATCCATTCTATCTCATCATCAAACAATTGTGAATCAAAATTATAAGAACAAATTGATTCATACCTGTCCTATATTTCCATAGCTTGAGTTATGAGTTCAAGACTGAGTTAAGGGCCTTCAGTTTCTTCTACAACCTTCAACATGTCTTGCACATATGATTCCTCCAAGTTCATCATAGGCTCATCTTCATTTTTAGTGAAAGGGTCTTTATGTTGTGCCTCCAAAATATGGTTGACAATCTGATCCACATGTTCCCATCATTCATTTCAAATATTCTCGTTCACCTCTTCCATGCTTTGTGTTTACCAAGATTTAAATCTTTATAAGAATGGTTACACTTGATTTATGACAACTTTTTACAAGAAGAAGTGGTCCATGATTGTTGGGAATGGTACACCTTCAAGCTCAAAATCCATATCATTCTCTTGATGGGACCATGTTGAAGTAGAAATGTGGGAAGAACATTCAACATTATCTTAATAATCCATTATCGAATCCTCTTTCTCATATGGACAATGAAAGAGTTCATACTCATTGTGATGATCATTATGCTCCTTGGGTGAGAATATATTTTGTTCAAATTATTCATTCTCCTTGGCTTCGGAAAGGAAATGAGATTCTTCCATTACATCATCCATGATTGAATCAAGAAGAGAATATTTTTATTCTACTATCTTCATTTCTTCATGAATCATCTCTACATCACTTGAAAGATCAAAATAGGAGGGAAAAAACTCCATGAACTTATTGAATTAATAAATTTTTGTCCATGATGCTGGGTGGATTTATTTTACTTATTTGCACATGTTTATTTCATCATTAATTGAAAAATCAAAATTTGAAGGGGGCTTATTCATGCTTACTTAAAATTGGCCATTTTCTTCATCATTAGTGGAGTGTTTGGAAAGCATTGAATCATACATTAGGAAAAAATAATTCTCTATTGAATATATTAATTCCCAAAGGGACTATTCCTCAATCCAAAAGGAGTTGATGATTGGGAGTTCCACCTCCGTGTCTCTTTCATCATCATCTTCCTTGATGTTGCTTTAGTACTCATCAGAAGGTTCAAAGATAACATCTTTTTTAGGATCATCCAATAATATCCTAGGGATGAACACCTCATAGTGTAGACAATCATCAAGATCTTGTTGAGCTTATTTATTGTGGAAAACATGAAGTGATTTGAGATATTCATTCCTTCTTTGTAAAGCTAAAGCGTACCTCCTAATCTCTTGATAGGATTTGTGATCATAAGTTCCTTCTATTTTTCTTGGAAGCCTTTCCACATATTCTCTTTTCAAGATGTTAATTTCACCATCACCATATGAAATGAAGTCATCGAGAGAGTGGTAGAAAATAGGACATTTTTCTCAACTTTATAGTAAGTTGTGCGAGATTGCAAAAAATCTTCTTTGGTGAATCTTACATCATCTCGTCCTTCGTCATCTTCCTAAATGTTGATGTGATCTTCATTGGAAGGATCAAGGATAGAGTTTTCATTAGTGGCATTCAAGAAACATTTAGGGATGAAAACCCTATGGTGTGAATGATCATAAGGATCTTCCTCTATAGGAGAAATCTCCTCTTATTCTTCCTCACTATAGGCCACTTCAAGTTGCTCGTACATATATTCCAATAATTTGGCATATTCTCAAGCTTCGCACCTTATCTTATGTCTCACTTGAATCCTTTCCATCAAATCCCTACTTTCCTCTTCCTCAGAAACATGTTCTTTCTTCCTTCCTTTATCTACATGAAAATTATTACTTGAGGTAGGAGTATCTTTTATTGTCTTTCAATTTTCTCTTTTGCAAATATTATTCTAGAACCATGGCTGATCGATGATCTTATTTTCTCGGTAGCAATATTCTTATTATTCTTCATCATTTTCACACATTGGTACTTCACTCCAATCTAGAAATTTCTTCATGGTGTGGGAAATGAACGTGACAGGGGTTCGTTCTTTGAGGGATTCACCTTGAAAAAATATTTTCTATTGAAATTTGATATATATATATATTTTCTGGATATATGATATTTTTTTTGTTTTTTGGTTATCGTATTTTGGGTGTAGATGCTTCCAAGTTTGCCCCACATTGGGCACAAAAAACTGTTGGTGATAAAATTTATGGGTGGACAAATCTATGGGTTTCTTGCCAACCCTCTAGGAATCTAAGTCCCTCTAATTAAATGGTTCATCTTCCATATATGCATGCATGAGTAAGGTGAGTTTTATCCGGGTTGGCCTTGCGGTTGGGGATCCAACAGGGGCACTTTACTAACCCTATAACTAAAGCCTGTAAATATCTGTAAGGGAGGAATTTTCTAGGAGATCAAGAAAGGGGGTGAGAATTTAAGATAAGAGAAATAATTTTGTAAGATGAAAATAAGAGTGTTACATACATCAATTGGAATATTTATCATATGCATTAAAATTAAGAAGAAAACAACCCTGTAAATGGAAACAAGATGAGATAAGATTGAGGACTCAGAGTTTGTACAATATCCTCATTAAAAAAGGCATGAAACCCCTTCTTGTATTGATGCTCAATTTTTTTTTTACATAATAGGGAAATGGTAGAAATCTGAGAGTTGGGGAAATGGAAGAAAATGGCTATCTCATTTGTTCTCTCTAAGTACAATGCACTCTTGAGTTTACAAAATTGATTACCAACCTGTTGAAATCAGAATGGATTTATAATTTATAGAATGATATATGACTCTTCATCTACCCCCAATGCCTTTTCATATGCCTTATTACAACTTATAACCTTTTACATCCTTAGGAAAAGATTAAGTCCCCTGTTATGACTTAAGGGTGACTTATTACATTAAGAAAAAAAAAAAATTTAAATTAATTAAAGGCATTATGAAAAATTTCAACCCTAACAAAAAAATTAGAACAGGGAGAGAGAAAGCATGGGGAAGAGAAAAGAGAGGAAGGGGGAGAGACAACTGAGGAGTTCTAAGGAAGAAGAACCCGCCTCTGAGGAAGTCCATAGATCCTTGTATGATGATCTGATGAAGTACTCCACTATAGTGAAATATGAATCCTTGAATGTCTCACACCATGAGAAAAATCATGGAGCACTACTGAATAGACCATTGATCAAAGTAAATATTTCTCATTGTGACATACTATTGTCCCTCTACAGTAGTTGTTTAGAAAAGTGAAACCATAAAAACCCAGAGGACTAGAATTTCATGCTTCTTTCAATACCTTACTGTACTAAAAAAAGGATGATGTACTATTATTAGTATTTGTTATATTTCACCCTTCATGACCCCAATTGGTGAAGTTGGTATTCTCAATGTTCCCTTTGTATATTGTTCCTTCTAGAAGCACTCTTTATGATGAATTACTGGTTTTAGCTGGTACCCATATAGGGAACTTACTATTTTTAGTAATTGTTTATTTTCACTATTTTCTACTTTGAACACTCATTCTGACTTCCTAGTGACGTTCGGTACCCATTATCTTTGTTTCAGTCACTTTTGATGAAGAATTTTTAAAGATATTAAGCATGTGTAGGAAAAATTACTATTTTTGGAAAGTTTCTTTCTAGTGGTTGGTTTGAAACAGAACATAGTTTTTTGGACTCGGCTCATCGTTGTGGTCACATCCTCCAAATTTCCCATGATTTTTCCCACTAAAATGGTAGGAAATAAAATTTAAATTTTATCCTGGTAATGGCTTTGAGAATGAAGTTGCCATGGCGGCCATTAATGGACCTCAAAATTTTCAAGTCTAGTTTTTGAATTTGATCATGATGAAAACAACTCTAGTGTGATAGGTTTTTCATTTGGATTCCATAGGCAAGTTTTTAGCTCGTTTCCATCACCAAATTGATGGGAAATCTGATGAATGTGAGCTAGGCCATGAGATGGAGTTTTTAAAAAAAATTATTTAGGGCACCATTTGAACTCCCATTTGTTCAATCTTTCACTTCTTGAAAAATTAGTAAGTCTGTAAAAGACGGTACCTCAATCTGACTTGTATTTTGCAAGATATGAATTTTTTTTATTAGAACACTTTGTGGTTATCTGGAAAAAAATCTTTATTTTATCTTCATTATTCGTTTCTTTAACTCTTTTAATCAAAAGTGGAGGGGTTATTTTTCCATGGCATAGTTGGATCTGAGCAAAAATGGTGGAAAGGGTGTCTAGACAAACATAAATAGAGATATGGCAGCGTGTGAAGCAGTGAAGGAGAAATTGGGGTAAAAATGGCCATGTGCAAGATTTAAAGTATTTTAAAAAAAACAAACAGGGGTGGGGCACATTTTTTGTCCTTGATGTCCCTTAAGCATTAAGGTATGAAAGGGACACCAAATTTCATGTCACTCCTCCATGTGACACTTGGTGAAAATCCAACCATCGAGCATTTGGCTCCAATTAGCTCATGGGGACCAAAAACTTCACTAAAGAGGGTCACATGGATGACCATAGGGCTTCAACGGTTTGGGAACATTTTCATGTCTCTCAATTCTCTTTGGAAAAGGAGTCAAAGGAGATATTAGTTTACACATCGCACCTTTATATGAGACTTGGTGATCATCCATGTAGTGAGAGGTAAGGCTCCAACAAGCTCCCAGGGGCTTAAATGACAATGTATGAGGTCATATTAGGGTCCAAGAGAATACAAGTGCTAAGTTTCACATGAAATCCTGCCAAGCTCCTGGTGCTGACATGTGTCCTCTATAAAAATTGGCTAAGTGTCGAACCTTGAGAGAGAACTTGTGAAGGCCGTATCCGGAGTGCCCAATGGAGTTTTTAGGAGAGATGTTATAAGAATTTGACATAAAATGTCCTTTTGAATCATATTGTGGGGTTATTAGCTATTGGTTCCTCCATTTAAGCCTTGAAAATCAGATTTTTGATTTGGATTCGTAACTGAGCATAGAAAACACCAGATATAAACCTATTACGTGAAATTTTTGTGAAAGATATGATTCAACTATCTTGTATAGAATTTAATTCCTTTTTTAAATATTTCCTTTTTAGCTCCTAACTCTAGGAAGAGTTCCCGAGATCACCTCCCAAAGCTTAGCCACTCTTTTGAACTTGTGCACTACCTAGGCTTATGAACCTTGTTTTTGATGCATATGCCCCAACTCCTCCTAATATTTCCTGAATCTTCAAAAAATAATTCGATGATGTTATTATACATTCAATTCATATCCATGTTGGATATGTCTCCTCTGTTCTACTCTAGGGGGTTGCGTTGGTCTTGGAAATGCCAGTGGTAGCCCTTCCCACAACTGTCCAAAAATAAAAATATTCAAGAACTCCTAAAATCACCTAGGGGTATTGACTTGAATTTCCTAATTCACACAGGGGACTAATTTAACATCCACTGGGCAGTCATTGGACTGACTGGGTAGAGACGGGGTGACTTGGAAGGGTAAAACTTGATAGTTTCGACACAGGGGTATCATTATCATGATAGAAAATTGTAAATTTTCCTGTTGCACATTTTCATGGCAATGGAATGCTATCAAATACTAACCTATGTGCTCAAAATTTTATGATTTTCAAGAAATTGACAAAACTAGCATGTAGAATGTTGAAAAAGTAAGTTCTAGAAATGAAAGCATGGAGAAATATTGAAATTTTTTCACCAAGATTAAATTTTGACAAAAACCCATCACAGTAATATGTAAATAGGATACTCAACACTATAAAAAACTAACCTACATGTTCAAATATTTAATATTTTCAAGAAATTGACAAAACTAGCATGTAGAATCATGAAAAAGTAAGCTCTAAAAATGAAAACATGGAGAAATCTTGAAATTTTCTCACCAAGAATCAAGTTTGACAACAACCCATCACATCAATATGAAAATAGAATACTCAACACTATCTAACACCAACCTACATGCTCCAAAATTGAAGATTTTTAAGAAAGTGGCAAAATTGCATGTAGAATGCTGATAAAGTAATCTCTAAAAATGAAAACATGGAGAAATCTTGAAATTTTCTCACCAATTTTAAATTTTTACAGAAACCCAACACATTAATATGTAAATATAAGACTCAATACTATCAAACAGTAGCCTACATGCTAAAAAATTAAAGATTTTCAAGAAATTGGCAAAACTAGCATGTAGAATGTTGAGAAAGTAAGGTCTAACAATGAAAACATGGATAAATCTTGAAATTTTCTCACCAAGATTCATTTTTGACAGCAACCCAACACATTAATATGTAAATAGAAAACTCAAAACAATTAAAAACTAACCTACATGCTCAAAAATTTAATATTTTCAAGAAATTGACAAAACTAACATGTTGAATGTTGAAAAAGTAAGCTCTAAAAATGAAAACATAGAGAAATATTGAATTTTTCCGATCAAGAACCAATTTTTACAGCACTTTTTCTCCTTTATACGTACAAGTAAGACTCAACAAATGCAAACTCAAGAAAACAAGTTAAGAAAAACAAGTTATGTCAATATATTCAAAACGAGGGTTAGTAACAAAAATTTAAACTTAACTACAAAAACTTGAAATTAAGTACAAAGGACAATTGAGTAAGTCCCACTAGGCATGCCAATATGCTCATATATATTTAACTAAGATATAAATTGAAATTAATATCTATATAACTTCAAAAGTAAATGCTAACTAAACAATGAACCATCAAGATAAGAGCTTAAAGGAAATGCTTCTTCACTGCATAAATGAAACTACATGCTAAGATATTTCCTACTCTCTATGATTTCTAACTTAAACTATGAACCTATGAATAATATAAGAAATATAATGTGGTTGGTGGTGATCTCAAGAATTGAGAATGAAATCCCACCAAGAATGGATACAACCTGGCCATTTTTGATCTTTCCATATTACTCAAATTTGAGTGAAAGGATGCAAGATGGAGAAGATATTTCCAGCAATGGAGAATGGATCAAGATCAAAATGCCTATATTTTTCACTATTCAAAGCATGGTGTTTCTAGAAATGAAGGATCTTGGTCTTTTATATAACCTGAATTTTGGAGAGCGAAGTGCAACATGGTGCATATTAGATAAGGATAAAACAAGATTAGGAATGGATAAGGTTCCTTTATAAAAGATAATATTAATTTAGAAGAGATTAATAAGTCAATAGTGACTCATGGGAGTTGGGGGATGTTTTAATTAATCAAAGGTCATTAATTAATAGGTAAATATAAGCTTATAAAAGCTAATTTGGGGGAAATTAGTATGATTTGGGGGATGTAAGAGAGGAATTTGGTCTAATAAATGGTGATTTATTGATTTAGAGTTGCAAGTGTAATTAATTAATAATAATTAATTAACCCAAGTAGAAGAGGATATTAATTAATAAAAGGTCATTAATAGACATCCTTAATGATAGGAAGGCTAATTAAATAAAGAAAGGTCGTTAATTAAAAAATATGAAGATGAATGTTAGCTAATTAGCGGAAAAATGCTAATTATTATGGAAATGATGAGAAAGAGGATATTGTTGTATTTTTGTGCACTGGATAGGCTCATGAAGAAATGAATACATTGAATAAAAATTAGCTTACTATACGTATCACACCTTATTAGTTGATTGGGGGAGACTTGTATAAATTGGGTTGTGATGAAGTTTTGCGTCGTTATTTTTTGGAACATGAATGTGATGTCATCACGATGGAAGATCATAGTGGTATAGTAGGTGGAATCTATGCAAGTGGTGCTATAGTGTGCAATATTATTATGGTAAGACTTTGGTCAGATACCTTGTATAGGGATATCAGGGAATATGTGAAGGCATTTGATCATTTTGAGTTCCATGGAAAACCTAGACATAGAAATGTGATGCCGCTGAAACCTATAACAAGTGAAAACTCTTTTGAAAATTGGTCAATTTACTTTTTAGGACCTATTGCACCACCCATATGTAGGACTAGAGCTATAATGTTTACAGAGGCTGCACCTATAAAGGATTGCATTGTAGCAACAATGACAAGGTTCCTATGGGAAAATATAATTAGCAGGTATGGCTCTCCATTAAGCTTGACAAGTGATAGAGGATCTCATTTCTTTAATGATACAATAAGAATATTATTCGAAGATTTTATGGTGGCACACCATAAAAATACACCTTATCAGCCTCAAACAAATTGCACTAAAGAGGATTTCAACAAGATATTGGGATAGACATTGAAAATTAAAATTTGATGTTGGAAGAAAAGATTGCTTGATGATAAATTTTCAGTTGTAGTTTGGGCATATAGGAATACATACAAAATATTAAATAAGGCTAGAAATTTTCAATTGGTGTTTTGTGCAGACGTTGTACTACTCATTGAATTCATGTTACCATCCCTACATATTGCGCATGCAGGTGGAATAGATGATGAGAAAAATATTGCAAAGTGCATTGAAAAACTAATTAAATTGTATGAGCAGCGCACTATTGCGCATTGGATCTAGAAGATTGAGAAGCCAAGACCAAAGGATTGATATGATAGATACATTAAAAGTAATATATTTTTAGTTGGCAAGATGGTCCTTCTTTATGAATCTAAGTTTACATGCCACCCAGGGAAATTGAAGGTGCATTGGTTGAGACCTTTTCTAGTAACCAAGTTACTTGAATCATATTCATGTAAGTTGTAGGCGCTGGATGACACAATTTTCTCGGTTACTTTAATGGGATTAGTATGAAGACCTACTATAAATAATTTTTTTGTGTGTTTATAATAAGGCATTACTGTCATTTAGATTAGATTTCCCTTTGATGTGTTTCTTTCCAATTTTTGATGTACTTTGTTATTTTTTTTCTCTAATTTTTTTTAATAAGAGAGCTTACGAGAAGGAAGTTGATTACTATATATTTAGTTCATGTGTAAAGGACTACACATAATTTTAGCGTGGGGTGAACCGAGTGCAAATGTGAAGAAGAGAAACCCATTTGACATCAAGATTTATATACAGGTTGGAATGGTTCAGAAAGTTAACATAGGTGGATATGTGAAAGTGTTAAGTAAGGATTCACTCTCTAAATATGTGTGCAAGAGAAAGGTGTTATTGATGCTAGGGATGATGGTACTCATAGGAAAATTGCTCCCATGATGTAGACCATGCTTGAAATAGGATTACATAGTGTAACATGAGGTAGGCACTAGAAAGATAAACTACTATGTATGTTGCGTAGAGGATTATGTACCACATTGCAGGGAAGTGCATGTGAGGAGATCTATGGCTTGGAAAGTAGTAAGTGTGTCAGAAGGTTATAACTGAAGAATGAAATAAATCAACAAAAAGAAAAAACAATTTAAAAACATAATTAAAGTATGGTGGTAGTTGAGGAGTAATTAATGCATAAAATTATGAAAAATCTATAAAAGAGACGCAAGTGTCTTCATTCTTACCTTGCATGTTAGAGTGTTTTATCCTTGAAGAGTGACATAAGTGTAAATGAGTATAAAGTGTGAGTGAAAGAGAGAATATATTGAACATGTTATAAATATGGCGTGGCCTACACTAGAGCTCCTTTATAGGAAGTGTGTGAGAAAAGAAAAGTCTTGAGAAGAAGATAAGTGAGGTTTCAGGGTTAGAATTTTAGATTTAGGGTTTGATAAGTGAAATTAGCAGCTAGGGCACACATATTTGAAGAGACAAAGGCACCAAGAGGGTGAAAGGTTGAAAGAGTAATAAGTAGTGAGTAAATTTATATCTAGGGCATATTATTTGTTGAGCAGTGTTTATTATTTAACAATGGGACCAAGGAAATTTGTGAACAAGAACAAGAAGCATGTAATAGAGGAAGAACCTGAAGAGTGGTTTACAGAGATGCAATATCAATGTGAGGTTATCTAAGGAAATCCACAAAAGTTAGAGTTGAAAAAATCTAAGATCAACGATTTCAATCACGATTCTGAGAAAACCTCGATGGACATTGAAAAAGACATTGTGGTGAAGACAAATGAGAGGACGGAATAAGGGAAGAGAATATATGATGATTATATGAATAGACTGCTGGAAAGCGTTGGAGTGCTTCATCTCTATGAGATTCCCTTCTTTGAAAAACTATAACGTATGTACCAATGGTTATTATTAAGAATCCATGAGGACTAATTTTGATTTGCAGGTACAAGAGAATACACCTCATAGGGAAGTTGATAGGTAGGGTGACCGGATTACATAACTCTAGGAGAGAGATAGAGCCTTATTTGGATGATTAGGTAGGTGTAGAATCCATAAAAGTCACACTTAAATAACATAAAGGAGGTTGTGTGTTGGATGTATTAGGCATTAAGGACCCTACTACAGAAATGGTTGCGTACTTCGTAAGATATAAGTTGGGTGCATCTGAAATGTGGAAGGAAGTAAACAAGTGATGGATGCATATTACACATAAGATGGAAAATAAGACCTATTACAACATAGCGCAGTATATTTATGAAGGAATTATTGAAAAAGCACACATGCAAGTTGATAAATGTGAGAAAATTACATGGGGCACAATATTACTTTTATTGGTATTTTATGAGATTGGGGTACCTGATGGGCCTAGGGAGAACATGTGAGTGTATCCTTTGGAGAAAAATTCACTAGGCCAAAGGTTCTCTAAATTTACTTGAGAAGGCCATATTTTGGGCACCTATAACCAATGCATGGATAAATGGTACATGAGGATGCACGATAGATTTTAAGGAGAAAGGTGCATAATAAGAGAATTTCCTATGGTTTTAGATGGACAAGTAGAATTTATAGCCTACCAACAGTTCCTGTTTGAGCATGTTCTTTATCAATGATGGGGAGAAAATCCCATTGTTAAAATTTCCATTCACATTTACTGTATGATACTTTAAGGACTCTTTGAATAGGCTATATAATTCAAGAAAGATGTATAGATAACGTCGACACAAATTATCATATATTATGGAATAATTATGTCTATCCTAACAATCAGCTTATGAAGAAATGATGGAGTCAAATGATATTGACATCACTCATGAGTCCATAGTAGTTGGAAAGAAAGAGGCATCATATGTATATATTTACCTCTAGAGCAGATTACAGGATGGAAAGTATGTTGCTGGAGAAGATATGGAACTTCAAGGAACTCTCAAACAAAAGAAAACCATAGGTACCAAGAGAACACATGAGGATACTCCTATGAGGTAGGAAGAGGAAGAAGTAAAGATTTATCTCAAGGTTGAGGAGATGGAGAAGGAAGAGAGTGGTACATTTGACCAAATCTACCAAAGGAAGCTGATAAGAAAACATAAAGAGTAGAGAGGTGGGTTAGGAACCCCAAAAATAGTTAGAAGCTTTCTAAGGACAACACCAATTAAGCCAAGCCAAGAAAATAAGAAGAGGAGAAGCCGTAAGATCGTGATAAATAGTGAAAGTAATGAATAAGGAATGTCAGCTAGGGCTGCATGCAACAATGAATTCCCACCTGCTCAGAATGTTGAAGGTGAAGAAGAACCTAGGGATGAGGATACTCATCATGACGAAGAAGTTTCCACTGAGAGAGAAGAATAATGTCCTTCTAGAGAAGATAAATAAAAAGATAAGAGTGTAGGTGAGCCATTGGGGGCACATGGAGAAGCTTCTGTTGAAAAAGGAGAAGGTATGTTTTCATGAGCTAAAACTCATATACGCACAGGGAGGTAAACTATTATGTGAATGGAAGAACTAATATTTCACACACTAGGCCTTGGGTAGATCAATGACCCTAAAAATATCATACGTGTGATATTCTATAGCACACCCTACTGAAGCAGTTGTATGGGTGGGAGATGATTGACATGAAGGGTACAACTATGTGTACCAGAAAGATGTTGAGATGGACTATGCAAACACATATGAATGAACTTCAGTTTGATGTCAGTTAGGAAGCATGCATAAGGTGTAGGATGAAGAAGGTGCCCCATGTGACTCATGTAATGTTGAAACCCATAGAGTTCAATGATGAACATGCTAGAAATGCCTTGACAAAGGTGGCAGAAGAATTGACTCATAGAAACTTGGATAAGGGGGGAACTCTTAGAACATTTATAGAGGATAAGGAGAATAAATAATGAGAGATACAATGACTCACAAAAGATAAATAGAGAGCATGATGATGAACATATGTTGTCTACTACTTTCAAGATATGCATGCCCAAATTCTTAAGAGAACGTCATAGGAATGTATCCTTCCACACTCTACTACTTTTAGGATTTGGTGCATTTTATATTGAAGGAAAAGACTAGTGTGCAAGGTTCAAGTGTGAAAGACATAGCTACCGAGAAGGAGCAGAATAAGAAGATTATCATGCACAGGGTTGTGTAGTACGATGCCATGCTACAAACATTAAATAATAAACTGAAGAAGGTAGGTTGGGTGCTTAAAATTTTCCAGGATCAAGAGCATATCATTAAGGCATACACAATCCAAGAGGAAAACAAAGTACAAATGGCCAAGAAGGATGAGACACTTGGAAATGAAGATAAGATGGCCATAATTGTAGAGAAGTTTGGCATGCTTAAGAAAACAAGGGATCCTTTTGAGATAAGAATCAATGAGTTGGAGTCATTGGTGGCGTTAAGAATGGATGTTATGAAAGGAATGATTTCAGGTCTGACTGGAGTGATAACAAATCTTTAAAGCACAAAGGTGAGGATATGACTCTAGAGGAAATGATGGAAATAGTTGGAACAATCCCAGATACAACTAAGAAGTAGCTAGTAGAATTGAATGAGCTAGAGAGCACAATTAAAAAAGAGTGCGCTGAGATTTTGCATCCATTTGAGGAATAGGAGATCAATGTGCGCTAAACATTCTTCCATTCCTTAATTCTATCGTGAACATGTTCTTTATTTGTTTATTCTTTAAAGATGCAAAATGAGTCAACCCCATTACTGAGGAAGAATATATAATTAGTGTGGGGTAATGTTAAATTGGTAAAATGGATAAGTATGAAGAGAGAGCATGGAATTATGACACATAAGGGAGGTGTGTGTACGCGTGTAAGGACTAGTTAAAGTGGTGCATAGAATTATTGCACGTGCCTAGTTAGACAAAACTAACGACTTAGCCGATTTTATAGAGGATGGACTAAAAATAGAAAAGTAGGCTGGAGAGTATATTAAGAAAAGGAAAAAACATGATAAGTTGGTAGCCAAGTGAAGGATATTTTTGGAAAATAAACATGCAGTTTGAACACATGCATGAAGGCTATTAATAGGATTAAAACAAATCTTATTTATAGGATAGTCTATTATTAGTAGATTTCTTGTAAAGTCATGCATGTAAATACACATGGCTATTTTGAGCATGCACATATTAATAGGAGAGTGCATGGGTGGTGAAGGGAAAGTACCCACCCCGATATATTTGTTGTATGTCATTATTTTTGGTCACGTATTATCATTCATGTTTGAGTTTTGAGAATATTTTTATGTGGTTATGGATTAGGGATTTATACTTGCGCATGTTCTAGCGCCATGGTATATTGATTTACTTATCTTCTGTTATGTAAGACTTTGTTATAATGGATTATGGAGGATGGATTATGATTATTGATGTATCTGAGTATGGTGAATACATGGTGCACTTGATCTTAGTTTTTATCTGATCTGTTATGATTTTTGGTTATATGTGATTCATGGTATGATGAATGTAATTTTCTATACTTGAATGTTTCTTTTATAAAGGCTATTATGGATATATATGCTAACATATTGACAAGAAAGCACAAAGGAGGGACCTAATAGCTTCACATGCTTTGGATAAGCATTCAGATCTCTGTAAATGAGGTGCCAACATGCACGTCAATTAAGTGAGTAAATAACAGACTACACATACCATAGGAAAAGATACAATTATATGCATCTTGGCTCAGTGAAATCATGTTGAATTATTACAAAATAAATATTATTAAATGATTGATTTTCCTTTTTATATTGATAATACATTTAATCTATAAACAAGGTTATAATCGTATAGTAGTTTATTTATCATCCATATGCCCATTCTCATAGGCTTTAAATTTAATATTGCTCATATTCTAAAATCTTCTCAATATTAAACAAAATAAAATTTATATATATTACTCTTCTATTATTCTTTTATGAGAACAGGCACCTTCACATTCAAGATAAAATTGTTTTCATAAGTTTGCTTGTATGATAAATTGCATATCATCTAGTTTATGAGAACAAGAAAATGTGAATAAAACTAGTTTTCTATTCAACCAGAGCATACAATAGATAAAAACAAGGCATTATCTTTAAACCTAGATCATAATAAAACTAAAATAATTTTTATACCTCTTATCCATTAACATCAAATATTCAATTAATTTTTCTATCATGTTTGACTAATATAACACATATATATTTCCAAATTCCATGCAAGGGAAGGTCCCCATTCTCACAAGATATCAAAATGTTAGAATGTTTAGAATGGGAATATGCCTATCCTCACACAAACTAACATTTTATTTATCTTATATCAAATGGGCATATTCCCATTCTATATGACCATTCCCATATGGAGATCATAAAAAAGGATAGATATTAAATTTAATTTGTTTTAGAATGATAAAAACGGGAATATTCCTATTCTCATACAAACACAAATTTTCTACGGCCTTTGAAAAAAGTAATTTCCATTAATATCTCCACTATGCCTCCTAGTGGCATGGATTAACTTCCATTAATATGTCCACTGTTCCATGTACTGGCATGAAAAAACTTTCTCTAAGTTTCCCTCCAACGAGCGATCGAATACGTGTTTTAAAAAAAATTACCTTCATTTAATAAATAAATGGTGGTAAATAATATATTTGCATGGTGGTCTCTCTATGTCATGGTAAATTTTTTTTTAAAATTTTAAACATTATCATAAATATGTTTTAGGTTATTTACATTTATAACAAATTGGTACTACTTTATACTAGAGAGACACGAGAGGGAGAAATGCATGTATGGAAAATTAGTAAACTTGTGTTACAATATACAAGATGACTAATTATACAAGATGATTAAGTTCAATTAATTTCTTCAATTAGAATGTTTAGAATGGGCATATGTCAATCTCATACAAGCAAACATTTTTGTCTTGTATTGATTGGGAAGTTACATTCTCACAACCTTTATAGAGGTATTAAAACAACTAAGTTCAATATTACTTTTACAAACTAGTAATTCCCACATCCTTTATAGAGGTATAAAAAATATTTAACTTTAATATTACTTGTATTGATTGGGAAGATGCCCATTCTCATGTATGAATCAAATATGAATAATAGAATTAAAATTTACTTCTTTTAGAATATTTGGAATGGGCATATGCCCATTCTCATAGAGCAATTATATATTCTTCTTCTATGATTCCTATATGAGAGGTATTAAAATGTTTCAATTCGATATAAAAAATGTTTATTTATATGAGAATGGGCTTGTGCCCATTGTAAACATTCTTACATAAGAAATATTAGCTATCTATAAAGGATGTGAGAATACACAACTTCCCATTCTATATCTCTATTATTCTTTCATGATTTTTATATGAGAGTGGACATCTTCCCATTATAAACATCTATACTTCTTCCATATGTTTTTATTTTATGTTTCCTATATGATTTTTTTTTTTGTATGAGAATGAGATTTATTCAAATATAAATATTCTTACACAAGCAATATTCTCTATCTATAAAGGTTGTGAAAATGCATAACTTCCCATTCTCTAACAAAGGAGTGTTTTTTTGTATGGGAAGGGGATTTTCCCCATTATAAACATTATTACTCAACCAATATTCTCTATCTAAAAACGGTGTGAGAATGCATTCCCTCCGATTATAAAGCAAAGTAAGGTTGTGACAATGCATAACTTCCCATTCTAAAATAGAGTAAATTTTATCTCTATTATTATTCTATGATTCTTATATGAGAATGGAAATATTCCCATTCCAAACATCTATTCTTCTTTCATCTGTTCTTATTCTATGTTTCCTATATATGAATGGGCATGTGCTCACTCAATACAAGACAAAAAAATGTATTTTTGATTGAGAATTGGCTTGACAAGAAGAGATAAAAAAATATTATTCTTCCATATGTCATTATTTTATGTTTCTTATATGATAATGGGAATCTTCCAACTCAATACAAAAACAATGTTTGTTTGATTGAAAATGGGATTCACATGAATATATAAAGATTACTTTGTTTTATAATGGAAGGGAAAGAAAACCAGATGATATTATTCATGAGAAGAGTTAGAAAAATTCATGCATGTGAATGGATTGGTGTTTCTCAGAAATTTCCATGATATATTTTTCTTCACAAGCCAAAACAATCCAACGAAAGAGATAGAGCCCAAAAGTGAAAGACTAAAAAATAATCAAAGAATATCTCACTTGCAATAACATTGTGGTGAAGCTTACCATTCCTAGGAAATCCAATTTCTTTTAAAACATTAATTTCCATTAATATTTCCACTGTGGCATTGATAAGCTCACTCTCACTTTCCCTCCATCTGGCTATGTTTTATAACAATATGTTTGCATGGTGGTTTAGCTGTGACTAATAATTTCCATGGTCTCATGCAAATTTTATTTTTTACCTCGTATTGAATAGGCATATGCCCATTCTCAAGTATAAATCACATAAGAAGAATATAGATAATATGTTACCCTTTCTCACATCATTTATAGATCTTTTAAAATGATTATGTTAAATATTGCTTATATTGAATGGCCATATACCCATTTTTATATAACAATCATACAATATTATTCTATGATTCCTATCTGAGATATAGCATTTTCCCATTCTCATATAGAAATGATATGCTCTTCTTCTATAATTTCTATAAGAGAACAAACATCCACCCATTTAGTACAAGATTGAACATAATCATTTGAATACCTTTATAAAGTATATGATAATGGGGAATGGCCCGTCTAAAAGAATGAGCTACATAAGGATTGATCCCTCTCGAGGGTATGTAGTGAAAAACTTGGATCCACCAGGAATATTCAAACAAAAATAATATAAGTATAAATAATTAAAGAGAACTATAGAAAACTTAGCAATTAACTAATCAGAGCTACATGAGACTAGAACTATTAATAAATGTTTGACGCCCATTCAATAAAATATTTTCTTTTTTATCTGTATGAGAATACAAACATTATAATATACCCAATATTTAACACAATCTATAAATTACATCTATAAAGACTATAATAATTGGGAGCTACCCATTCTGAAACAAAGTATGTTTCAACTCATTTCTTCTTCTATGATTCTTACATGAGAATGAACATCTTCCCATTTGTATTTTTTGTTTTAGAATGGGAAGTTACACATTCTCATAGGATTTAGAGAGGTGTTAAAATGATATATTAAGGAAATAGGATTTAGAGAGGTGTTAAAATGATATATTCCTTGTTCTATCTACATGTTTAGAAATTGGGAATATTAGAATGTTAAAAATGGGCATATGCCGATTATTATGTAAACAATTTTTTTTTTTATCTATAATTGATTAGGAATATTCCCATTCCCATATACGTATCATATAAGAAGATAAAAACTAAAATTTATTTATCTGGATTCCTAATTGAGAACTGACATCTGCCCATTCAATACAAGACTGAACAAACATTTGCCCATTCAAGACATGATTGAGCAAAATCATTTGAATTCCTCTGTAAAGTGTGTGAGATTTGGGAACTTTCCATTCTAAAAATAATAATTTTCATTTCTATTCTTCTTCTATCATTCTTATATGAAAAAATTAAATTTCATCTCTATTCTTCTTCTGTGATTCTTATATGAAAAAATTAAATTTCATCTCTATTCTTCTTCTATGAAAAAATTAAATTTCATCTCTGTTATTCTTCGATGATTCTTATATGAGAAGTGGAAAAAGATAAAACTGTGTGTTTGTAAGAGAATGTGCATATGCCCATTGTAAAACTTTTGATATACCCAGTATTAAACATAATTATTACAATACCTCTGTATACAGACTATCAGAATGGGGATCTTCACATTCCAAAACATAGTAGATTTTAACTCCTTTCTTCTTATATAATTCTTACTAGAGAATGGGCATCTGCGCATTCAATACAAACAACTTTATCTTGTATTGAATGGGTAGATGCAATCATCGAAATATAATAGTGTTTAAATTTATTTATTTTTAGAATGGGAAGTTACACATTCTCATAGCTTGTTTCTTTTATAATTTTTTAAAGACTTGGTAGAAATTGATATACATTTCACTAACAAAATTTGTAACAGGAAAAATGTATCTCATTACTAATACCCTATCCAATTAAATTCAATCTTTTGATGGTACAAAAGACCTGGAAAGAAGGGATGAAGAATGGTTTCTTAAAGTTCACAATCTTGAAAATTATTATAATGATATGTGGTTGTTTTATTCCTTGAGAGACCAACATTCATAAATTGTTATTATTTTGAGCATAAAGTGTGTAACAGATAATATTGTATTTTTTCAAGTGGAAGAAATAAACAACAAAACAAGAACATGCTCAATACTTGAAATGGAGAACTACATGTTTTTCTTTATTAAAAATATGGCATGGAAAGGTCTGCAAAACACCACAAAGATTCATATTATTGTTGTGGATGGAAAATAGATCCATACACTGAAGGGGACAAGATTAATGTACAAAAATTCAAGATGTTTGTGTTAGGATTGTAAATACATATAATTTATTAGTATGAATTTACTTCATCTACTACCCACCACATGAATAGTGATAAGGAATTGAGCCAAAGAAAATTACATTCCAAAATGTTTACAATTATTAGAAGGAAAAAATTCTCTAAGATGGAAAAGACACTATAGAATCAAAATTTCAAGAGGTGAAGGAATTTGTAAAAGAAAAATCATTATTAAAGCCAACACATAATGAATTTTGCATTATCTGAGGAGATTCATCTATTTTTATTTGATGAAAAGTATTTTAAAATTTATAATTGTCGTTTTCATGTAGCTCCTTTAAAATACCAATACCAATCACTTGATTTAACAAGTGTCAGACTCGTTGTCCACTCTATGTCATGCAACCTTGTACCTCTTTAACGAGATGCAATTTCGATTCCTTTTAGAAAAATCTACTGGTGATGTTTTTAATGTGGAGTTTGAGCATTAAATACCTTATAGTGAAACTCAATTTTATATTATCTATTTGCACCATACAGTGGAAGATAAAAAAAATCCTTGCAAATCCAGATTATTCATCTATTTATGATAGAATAAAACAAAGGTATGCTCATATTTTGTCTTCCATAGAAAAAGAAAAAAAAATATTGAGTATTTTCAAGCACCAAAAATTGGTTTACAAAACATGGGTTAAAACAATATTTATTGACCTACTGTACAAAGCCATGTTAAGGTGGATCCTTGAAAAAAGACCAAAATGTTCTTGTTTTGGTTATGAAAAGTCAGAGGTATTTCTAATTTGTACTAAATTTTATTGCACATAGAAATCAAATAAATAGAAATTTCAAATTTTTCTTACAGAATGTTGAACTAATAAAATTTATTTTAATTTTCACATACAAACATTGGAAAGGATAATTTTTCATTTTTTGGGAAGAAAAAACTGGATAGTTTGAATGATAAACTTTTATTTCTTCTTCTTTCATATGAAATTTTGGATAAGTGGCTATTAGTTTTCGATTTGAAAACCAATTTTGGGTTTCCTTATTTCCCAAAAAGGATAGTAACCTGGGTTTCAAGCCTAACTCATTAGACTTTCTTACAACGAGAATTTTAAGAGGCACCAAAGGTATGAAAATTGAAGAATTAGATGTCCTTAATAATAAATGTATAAATAGTGAAGTTTGGTTCAAAATATAAGATGGTGTTAATGCATTAGGTCTATATTTTTATTGCAAAAGAGTAAAGGATAATAAAGCAACAAGAGAAAAAGTTGTCTTATATGTATGCAAGAGTTCCAAAACAGGTTGCTCGTGTGGGATGAAATGCATAAAATGTGATCGAAAAATTTTACATGCATGAGACTCATTTTTCTCAGCTATGTCAAGAGCTTAAAGGTCAAAAAAAACAAATGAAAATAGAAGCTTATCCATTAGAGCATGGGAGTCAAGGAAATTTTTCAAATTATTCAAAAAATGTTGTTGAACTACTTCAATTACATATATCTTCGGCTAACACAAATTCTCAACCAATTATGGAAGATACATATGAGCTCACATGTCAATGTTCTTATCCTTTTTTGATGAGTAGAACATTGAAAGGTTTGGAATTCCATTTTCCTCCCCTCAATGTAGAAGTTTTAATTGTTGACTTTTGTAATGTTGTGAGTACTATCTCACAAAAAGATATTATTGATCTTCTAACAACCATTGGGTCTAGTTTAATGATTCATGTCTGCATGTTTATACTTCTAGTAGTACAAGATTAATTATTTCATATTACTATGAGCATATAAATGAAAAAGGTAAAAATATCACCACAAATTTTAGAAGGATGCTACAGAATTATGAATGCAGAATATGGGTTTCAAGGGATGTCAGTGATTTTTTTTCCATTTATGGTATTCATGATTTAACCAAAATGGATGAGAAAGATATGATAATGTATCTATATTGGAAACATGCAGAGCCCTTGGATATTATCAAACTAAATGAAATTGGAGTCATCATCCATGAACATCATTTCAAATATGAGATATATGTGAATTTTTGGGAGAACATGATTGAGAGATGCAACTATGATGTGTCTCCTGTATTAATATTATATGGTGGGATAAATGCAATAAAGGTAACACATAATAAAAGGAGGACCTAACTCATCTTTTTGGTGGAGAATCCCAAGCAGGAGATCAAGCTTCAACAATATTATAAATATCTAACTACGCCTCCAAGTGTTCATATCTATTTTATTGTTATATTAGTCTCTTTTATGTAATTGTGAATAGGCATCTATCAGTTCTTAACAATGTTTAATTTATCTAATATTAAGATGTATTGAATTGGAAAATGCACATTCTCATACAAAAAAACATTATTGTCTTTGTATTGAATTGAAAGATGCCCATCCTCATACAAGAAAACATTTTTGTCTTGTTTTGAATCAGCATATGCCCTTTCTCATATAAGAATCACAGAAGAATCATAGAGATTAAATTTATTTTGTTTTAGAATGGGAAGTTTCCCATTCTCACAGCCTTTATAGAGTTATTAAAATGATTATGTTTTAATATTGCATGGGCATACGCCGATTCTCATATAGCAATCATAGAAGAAGAATAGGGACAAAATTAAATTTGTTTAAGAATATTTAGAGGTATTAAAAATAATAAGTTCTATATTTCTTCTATTTGAATATTTGCAATGGGCATATGCCTATTCTCATACAAATAAATAATTTTTCTTTGTATTAAATTGGAATATTCCCACTCTCATACAAGCAATTATTTACGTCTTGTATTAAATTGGCAAATTCTTATTCTCATATAGGAAACACATAAGAAGCATACAAATAAAATTTACTTTTTTAAAAAATGGGAAGTTGTGTATTCTTACATCCTTTATAGAGGTATTAAAATAATTATATTCAATATTGTTTGGGCATATGCCCATTCTCATATAGAAATCATATACAAAGATTATAGATAAAATTAAATTCGTTCCAGAATGGGAAGATACCCATTCTCACATCTTTTATACTTGAACTGAATGAGAAGATTCCCATACTTAGACAAAATTAATTTGGTTTTAGAATGAGATGTTCCCCATTATCACATCCTTTACAGAGGTATTAAAATGAATAAATTCACTATTTCTTGTATTAGAATGTTTAGAATGCACATATGTCGATTATCAGGCAAACAAACATCTTTATCCTGAATTGAATGGGAAGATGCCCATACTCATAGAAAAATTTAATTTCATTTTAGTATGGGAAGATACACATTATAACATCCTTTAAAAAGGTATTAAAATGATTAAGTTCAATATTACTTTTTTTTAGAATGAATATATTCCTATTCTCGTGAAACAAAAAACAATTTTTCCTTGAATAGGTAGATGCAAGTTCTTATGTAAAATCTAATCAAAATGTGTGTGTTTCGGACTATAGGCCTTGAAGTCCTAGCAAAATCTTAGTGTTGTGTCAAGAGCTGAGCTATTCATAAGAACGAGGGTCTAAAGGGCTCAAAATTAAGTTTAATGTACTTTTGAACAAATATAAACCTTAATGTAACTGATTTGGACTCATTCCATTTGATTGAGAGTTAGAAGAGGAATTCACAAAAGAATTTTGAGAGGGAAAAAACGTGTTGCAAAAAAATTTGGTCTATGGTTATAGAAAATGTGAACATGATTTTTGAATCTATGGTTTTGCATTTGGAATGTAATCTCATATTTGTTAAGAGTGTTTAGTCTTTGATGTATTGTTTTTGTGAGAATATAATAGAATAGTGTGAGTTTTTAAGTTCGAACAACTTATACAGTCTTGTAGCAGTAATTTTGAGTGTGAAATATATTCTCAGTTATGATTTTGTTGAGAGATTTGATCAGGAGGATGGTATATGTGAATGAGGAGGATAGAAAAGTAACCATGGATTTTCTGACATAATCTTCACAAATATATAAAAAGACACAAGCACACAAATTGGTGTACATACATATTTTAATCTTCACAATTATATACAAAAAAAACTTAACAAGGACTTCAATCATTACCATTTTAGCACAAATTTTCGTTTGGTTCCGTTCAACACAAGATAACCAAATCCTTAGTAAAGAAAGATTGCCATATTCTCTGAATGAACTGTAATGCATTTAATTTTTAAAAATTTGGTGAAGCCCTCCTTTGTGGGTCATCATTATGGTTTATCTCGTTATCAATGTGAACTACACATTTCTCACGTTTTTAGAGACAATATTTTTCGAGTGTATTTCAACATCATGTCTATGCTTGAGAGATACATAAGGAAGGCAGAAAATAAATCTAAACAAAAAATGAATTCCTCTTATTCGGTACGTCGATGATCTTAATATCTATTTTTATTTATAATACATATGTTTGATTTCTCATGGTTTCAAATGCCATTATTTTATACAAAGGATTCCTCATGAGGATAACTAGTTACCTTGGTAGTTAGTTTATGGCTACTTGTCTAGTTATTAGGAAAAACCAAGAACATTCTAGACTAAGTAACGTATTAACTAGTTACAAATACATCTAGTAAGGTAGAAATCACATTTAACAAAATTCCTTATTCTCTACTAGTACTTGCTTCAACATTTACAATACCCAAATTTTCTTAGATGTTCAGGAATCCTTTGCTAATTGTTTTGTAAATATATCTGCTAACTATTCTTCACATCTATAAAACTCCAAGTACATTTATGCATTATTCAATAATTCTTTAATGAAGTAATATTTGTATCAATGTGTTTACTTCTCTTGTAAAATACATGATTATTTGAAAATGTAATTTCTAATTTATTATTAGAAAGGATTGTATTTGGATCCTCATTATCATGAAAAAAAATATCACAAAAATCTATGCATCTAAACTACTTGATATGATGTTGATGGAGCTATAGCATAATATGCTTCAACTGAGAAAATATTCACAATACGAAGTTCCTTTTATGTCTATTAGAATATACCTGAACCAAAATGAAAAACATATCTAGAAGTGCACTTCGTATCATCTGTGCTACACTACAAAATCACAATCAATATAGCCAATCAAATTAAAATAATTAATTGTGGAGTGTAGAATTCCATATCTTGTTGTTCCCTCTACATATTTTAATATTTTCTTCCCAACTTGCCAATTCGAGTCTCTCAGAGACTCCACGAACCTTGAAATAATACATAATGTTTGGCATTGTAGGTATCAAATACGTCAAACTTTAAATGAGTATTTTGAATATGTCTGTATCAACATTAGATCCATTGTCTTCTCTTTGTAGTTTTGTACCTGTTGCATGTAGATTTGATCTAGAATTACAATGCAACATCTTGAATCTTCTCGACACATCCTTAGCTAATTTAGTTTGACAAATGAAACTACCATCATCTGATTAAATAAATTTAATTCCTAGAAAATATATTATCCACGCTAAATATGTCATTTCAAACTCACTTTTCATGGCTTATTTAAACATGTATACAGACAAATTTCTAATAAATATTAAGTCATCAACATACAAACACACATTCAAGTTTTTATCTCACTTATTGAATTCTCCCTACAAATTGGTCAAACAACTTATTCCATTGAATCCATTAGAAATCACGTATGATTCAATTCAACTATACCTTGCTCTTGGGTCTTGTTTGAGGCTCTAAAGAAATTTCTTCAATTTTCATACTTTATTGTCATGCACATGCACTTCATAACATCATGGTTGTTGCAAATACACCTTTTCTTCTAGAAATCTATTATCATTAATTAATATGTTGTTACATTGTAATGAGAAAGGTGGTTATGTAATGTGACATATGGTTACTCACCCGATCCTTCTCCTCCTCTATTTATTCTCCCTTCACTCTGAATAAAATCATTCAATCATTTCTACACTTTTGCACTCTTGTCTTTGTTGTCAGTGGTATCAGAGAACGATTTGTTGTTTGGTGTGTCCAGGTCCTCTGGTGCTTGGATATTTGTGAATTATTCTAAAGTGGACAAAGGAAGGAAGCAATGGTTTAATCCTTTTTGCAACATCTTTTGGCGGACCGACATATACATGTTTTGGAGATGATGAGCGAGGGGCCTCAGTGGTCGGGTGGAGCTGGAAAAAATGAGTCTTATACAACAAAAAACATAAAAGAAATAAACAGAATACTTAAATAACTTGCATAAACAGATGAATATTCGAACCAGCACTGCTGTGCATAATCTCCATTAATAAAAGCTTCATCATACTCAGAGCTTCAGCTCTTTACAATCAAGTTGTGCGTGCAGCTGTGTGCTTTCAATGCACATCCTTCCTTGCTTGTGCAGATTTCACACCTTTGTGTGTGCATACAAAGCAATTACAATTGTTGTTATTTAAATAGAATAACTCACCCACTAACAGCTCTTCAACTGAGCATTCTAAATCTAAACTCATGCTTTAAAACAGTTGCATGCTATGCATGAATTAAAACAGATTTATTTGAATTAAATCTAATGATAAAAATAAGATAAAGCTAACTTAACTAAAGCAAACTAAAACAAGACTAAAGCTAAAATTAGCTTTCCTAAAAAAGCTACGGTTGGAATTAAATATGCATCACATGCATATTTCCAACACTCCCCCTTAATTTCAAACTGTAGCTTTCACTCTTCTAGAGTTGTGTTTGCTTTTTCAGATCTGCCATGTGCAGGATCACAAACTCCCAAACAATCTCTCAAATATTCGAAAACTTCTTTTGCTAAAGCCTTTGTAAAAATGTCTGCAAACTGATCTTCGGATCTACAAAATTCAAGATGAATTTCCTTGTTGTTTACCAGCTCCCTGATGAAATGATACCTCGTATCAATATGCTTGCTCCTCTTATGAAAAACATGATTTTTGGACAACGCTATGGCTGAGTTGTTGTCACAAAAAATCTGTGTAGCTTCCTCTTGTTTCTGTTGTAAATCTGTCAACACTCTTCTCATCCAAACAGCTTGACATGCTGCTCCTGTTGCTGCTACATACTCTGCTTCTGCTGAAGATAACGTGACAATGGGCTGCTTCTTTGATGCCCATGAAACCACTCCTGTTCCAAAGTGAAAAGTATAGCCGGATGTGCTTTTCCGATCATCTATACTTCCAGCACTGTCACTATCTGTATAACCAATGAGTTTGAACTCATCTGAACTTGAATAAAGAATTCCATGATTTCTTGTTCCACGTACATACCTCAAAATTCTTTTTCCAGCTTGCCAATGTGAATCTTTTGGAGATTCCATGAACCTTGATATGAGGCTCACACCATACATGATATCAGGCCTTGTGGCCGTCAAATACATAAGACTTCCAACCAACTTTTTAAACAATGTTGGATCCACAAACGATCCTTCATCCTCTTTGCTCAACTTCAAACCTACTGCAACTGGTGTTGGTGCTGGCTTACAATTCAACATGTTAAACCTTTTCAAAACGTCACTTGCATACTTTGCTTGTGAGATAAAAACTTCACCTTCTGATTGTTGAACTTCAATACCCAAAAAATAATGCATAAGACCAAGATCTGTCATCTCAAACTCCTTCTTCATGGCTGATTTGAATGACTCTGTAGATAGATTTCCAGTAATGATCAAATCATCTACATATAAACAAACAATTAAAATTTTACCTTGCTCATTTATCTTGGTGTATAAGGTAGGCTCACTGCTGCTCCTACTGAAACCATTCTCAATCAAATAAGAATCTATTCTACTGTACCAAGCTCTAGGTGCTTGCTTGAGACCATAGAGCGCTTTCTTCAATCTGTATACTTTTCCTTCATGACCTTCAATCTCATAACCTTCTGGTTGATTTACATAAACTTCCTCTTCAAGGAATCCATTTAAGAATGCTGATTTAACATCCATCTGATAAATAGGCCATTTGTTTTGAGCTGCAATTGCTAAAACCATTCTTACTGTGTCCAAACGTGCTACTGGTGCAAATGTTTCATTGTAGTCAACTCCATATTGCTGCGTAAAACCTCTTGCAACCAGCCTTGCTTTGTGCTTCTGTACTTTTCCATCAGCATTGTATTTTGTCTTGTAGACCCACTTGACTCCTATCACGTCCTTTCCTTTTGGAAGATCCATTAGCTCCCATGTCTGATTCTTCTCTATAGCATCAATCTCATCATCCATGGATTTTTCCCAAACTTCATTCTTTATAGCCTCTTCGTAATATACTGGATCTGCAGCTTGAGAAAATAATGCAAAAACTGAAAATGAATTAGTTGTATCAACATTATAAATCTCACTTAGACTTCTTGTTTTCCGCTGCGTAGGAGTATTTGATGTAGGACTACTTTTTGGTGATGGAGTAGCTTCTGGTGTTCCCTGTGGTGTCTCTTGCATGGCTGAAGATGGCTGAAATCTTGGTGACCTCCTGACTGTAGATGGAGGTGTAGCTTGTGCTACAACTTGTGGTGCATGTCCAAGATTTGTAGATACAGTAGCTTGTTGCTCTAAAGTTTCATCTGTCATATCATCATGTGGAATAGATGTTGCTATACTCACTGTTTTCTCTATACTTCCATCCCATGCTTCATTCTCAATAAACTATACATCCCTGCTGATCACAACCTTTCCAGTGACTGGATTGTACAACTTGTATGCTTTTGTATTCTCTGAATACCCAACAAAAATACACTTTTCTCCTTTGTTGTCTAACTTCTTCCTTAGCTCATCAGGTACATGTGCATATGCTACACAACCAAAAACTCTGAAATGTGAAACACTGTGTTTCCTATTAGTCCATGCTTGTTGAGGAACCATGTTCCTAACAAGTTTCGTTGGACACCTGTTCAAAATATAAACAGAAGTTGCTACTGCTTCTACCCAATACTCATTTGGAAGATGTTTTTCCTTCAACATGCTTCTTGCCATCTCCATGATGGTTCTATTTTTCCTCTCTGCCACACCATTCTGTTGTGGTGTATACCTGGTAGTAAACTGCTTGTGTATACCATGATATCTACAAAAATTCATAAACTCATTAGAAACATACTCACCTCCTCTGTCCGTTCTGAGAACTTTGATGTAGTATCCACTTTGCTTCTCCACTAATGCCTTGAACTGCTGAAATGTATCAAAGGCATTTGATTTATTTCTCAGAAAATAAACCCATGTCTTCCTTGTGTAATCATCAATGAATGTCATAAAATAAATACAACCTCCAATAGAAGTTGTCTGCATAGGTCCACATAAATCTGAATGTACAATCTCAAGTGGTGCACTTGCTCTTGCTGTTTTGCCAACTGGGAATGAATCTCTGTGTTGCTTTCCCAAAATACAACCTTCACATACCCTTTCAGGTTTCTGAATCAATGGCAAACCTTTAACCATATTTTTTCTATGTAATAAATTCAAACCTCCAAAATTCAAATGTCCATACCTTAGATGCCAAAGCCATGTTTCATCCTTCATGACTGAATGAAAAGCTGATTGTGTTCCTTCAGCGTAGGACTCAACTATATTTACGTAGGAATCAGCGCAGGACTCGCTTACTGTAGCGCAGACCTGATTTTCATTGGCGCAGGACTCATCTGTTTGAGATGCATCAGGACTCAACAAAAGACTGATTTGGCTTTAGGACTTTGCTGCACTGAGACTGATTTTGCTGCAAACAGATCTGATTTCTTCTTTTTTCCAGGTTTCAAAATCAATGGAAACATCCTATTGCTGCTCATCTTCACTTTTGCAATCAACTGAGTGCTAGGAGCTTTGTCCACAATCACGCACTCATTGTCTTCCATATAGACTCGGTATCCTTTCTGTACCAGTTGTCCAATACTCATAAGGTTATGTTTCAAACCTGCAACATAGTAAACATCTTGCATACTTGTTTTCTCCCCCTGTCTTGTTAGAATACTAACCATGCCTTTTCCTTTCACAGACACAATATTGTTATTTCCAAGAGTTACATCACTCTTAACTGAATCATCCAAACTAGAAAACAAATCTAGATTACCTGTCATGTGATTACTGCAACCTGAATCCAAATACCATACATCACATGGACTCTCTTTTGACAAATTACATTCAATAGGGGATAAAGAAGGTATTGCTTCGGCAATCCTTGTGCATGCAATAAACATAGGTTTAGAAATAGAACTTCCACCCTGATTTTGATTTTGTCTCTCCTGATCATATTGCTTTTTCTTGCAATCATAAGCATAGTGCCCATACTTCTTGCAATAATGACACTGAACATGAGACTTATCTTGTCTCTGACCATAACTCTGTTCTTGATTATGTCCTCTTCCACCTGAGTTTGATGAACCACTGCCACGTCCTCTAGATGGACTTCTTCCTCTGCCTCTTGGGCTGAAACTTCCTCTTCTTTTGCCACGACTACCTGCTGTCTGAGATGCAAAAGCCTGATCTACACTTGCATGTGATCTATTCATCCTCTATTCATGATTGATTAGTGATGCATGCAACTCATCAATAGAAAATTGACTCAGATCCTTAGTTTCTTCAATAGCAACAACTAAAGGATCAAATTTCGTAGGCAAACTTCTAAGCAATTTTTCAATAATCCTTCTGTCCTCAAGAGTCTCACCATGGGATTTGATTTGATTGACTAAGCCAACTACATAAGTAAAAAATGATTCTACAGAATCTGAATCTTTCATTGCTAAATTCTCAAAATCTCTACGAAGTAACTGTAGCTTGGCAGTTTTTACTTTCTCCTTACCTTGATATGCAACTTGTAAAGTATCCCATGCAGTCTTTGCTTGACTAGCTGCTGCCACTCTTGGAAGAATGCTTTCATGCATTGCCTGATGAATATAGAAAAGAGCTTTTCCATCCTTCTTTCGTAACTCCTTCAAAGTATCTTTCTCTGCTTGAGAAAGTGCAGTATATGCTGCTGCATTTGTGGGCTCTGTGTACCCATCTTCAACGATCTCCCACACATCTTGAGATCTGAATAGCACCTTCATGGTCAACGACCAGTATTCGTAATTCTTTCCATTAAATTGTGGTGTCTGCATACCGGATGTAGAAGCCATAGCTTGCTACCAATTTAATAAGCTGCTGGAATAACCTCGCTCTGATACCAATTTGTAGAAAATCTGCAGTCTTATACAACAAACAACATAAAAGAAATAAACAAAATACTTAAATAACTTGCATAAACAGATGAATATTCGAACCAGCACTGTTGTGCATAATCTCCATTAATAAAAGCTTCATCATACTCAGAGCTTCAGCTCTTTACAATCAAGCTGTGCATGCAGCTGTGTGCTTTCAATGCACATCCTTCCTTGCTTGTGCAGATTTCACACCTTTGTGTGTGCATACAAAGCAATTACAATTGCTGTTATTTAAATAGAATAACTCACTCACTAACAACTCTTCAACTGAGCATTCTAAATCTAAACTCATGCTTTAAAATAGTTGCATGCTATGCATGAATTAAAACAGATTTATTTGAATTAAATCTAATGATAAAAATAAGATAAAGCTAACTTAACTAAAGCAAACTAAAACAAGACTAAAGCTAAAATTAGCTTTCCTAAAAAGCTACGGTTGGAATTAAATATGCATCACATGCATATTTCCAATAGCAGAAAGATAATTTTGGAGTCAATTAAACTTACCAGAGTGGTGGTTTTTAGTCTTACTACATATGTACAATGGAGAAATTGGCCATGCATAAAACGTGGAGATGGTACTTTCCTTGGAGCATATGTAACCTAAATTACAAATATATTCGTCAGTGACTATATAAAATATTAGAATATGTATAAGTGTTCTTAATATACTGGAGGTTGGATGACAATTGGTTTCCTATCACTAGTCACCTATGATGGGGTCGCATCATTTTTATTGTGACATTTTGGTTAGTGTCTAGTTTTTCTTTCAATAAAAATATTGAGTATTTCCCAGTATGGTGCTTCCTGATGAAGAACATTGTGAGGAGAAAAAGCGCTAATGTAGTACTCGGTTTATGGAGAGGATTTTTTGAAATATAAGAAACCACCAAAGTGTATAGTTGAGACCTCTTATCACCTCCAGATTCGTGGTCAACCAACAGATAGAAAACTATAGGGGGGTCCTGGTAATCCAGGAAACCACCAAAGGTGTTAGCAGAGAGATGTACTCTTGTCACTTCCTGGTTTGTGGTAATCCTACAAAGAAAAACTAAGGTGTCACCGATACCATGAAGTCATAAAGAAGGCATGTAACCTCAAAGGAGAGTAGGCTATACAGAGAGTTTAAAAGCTTTTTTCCTTGTTTGAAATAAGAGGGGACCCACTATTTGGAAATATGAATTTTATAGACAATGTAATAAGGGGGAATGTTAGCATTAATTAATCTGTTATTACAATGTAATGAGAAAGGCCGTTATGTAACCCATCATACGGTTACTCACCTGAGCCTTCTTATACTCTATTTATTCTCGCTTCACTATGAATAAAATCATTCAATCATTTTTGCACTTTTACATTCTTGTCTTTGATCTCAAAAATCATTCAAAAAAGATAATTTGAAATCCATTTGGGAAAATTTTGAATTATTTTGTGCTTCTATGGCTAAAACTATTCTAATCGTATCAATCCTATGAACTGTTGCAAATGATTCATTATAATCAATTCTTTGTGGTCATGCAAAATATCTTACTATTAATTCTTCTTTTTTCTTTTCAACTTGACCTTTTTCATTGAACTTGGTTTATAAACTAAATCAAATCCTATGTAATAATTACCTTTAGAGATACCATGCTTGATTACTTTCATTGGAGTCCATCTCTTCATCCATATCCTCAATCCATTTTTCTTTCTTTACTACTACTTAAAAATATAAAATATTGTGAGAGAATTAAAAAAAATTGAATGTAAATGTAAATTCTCTTCAGCTTGATCATAAATATTTTTAAAACTTATTCCTTTCCTACATCTAAATAATAATCTTAACAATGTTATTATATGATTTGAATCATAACATACCTAAGAATTTGGAGAAGGATGGCCTACATGACTTAAAGTTTCACCTTTTTCATAATTCCTTCGTGTTCTAAAATCTCGTGATTGTTTCCTTTCAAGATTCTTTATTTAAGCACCTGTTTATGGAAGTTTGTGCTTGACCACCTCACACATTTTAATCTTTTAATTGTTCTTCACTTTGAGGAATTGTAGCAATTATTATTTATTTATCAATATTGACACTCCATACTTCTTCTTTCTTGAACTAAACATCTTTACTAGAAATTACTTTCTTGGTAACAATATTATACAACTTATAGTATTTAGATTTATCACAATAGCCAATAATAATACATTTCTCACCTTTATCATATTACTTTCTTTGTAATTATTTCTGCACATGTGAATATGCCACACATCAGAAAATCTCTAAGTAAGATTCATTGTGTTTCTCTTTAGTCCATCCTTCATATGGAACTTTCTCCTTAATACTTATATAGGACACCTATATAGAATATATAGTGCACACACCACTTTTTCTTCCTAGTATTCACTAGGAAAATACTTTTCCTTGTTGACATGTGGTTTTAAAAGGTGTTGTCATTGATGAAAAATAACATTAAAGATAAATTGAATGTTTTATGATGATTTCATGATGATGTATATGATACTAACACACTGGTTTATATGTACATCCATTGCTATAGTGGAATCCAGTGAGGATTGCTTGCTCCAGCAAGCCCATAAAAGTTCCTAGGAGATGTATTATGATAGTATAATCTTCTTATATGGTTGGGAAATATGTTGACATGATGGATAACATAGTTTTAGGTTTCTTGAGCACTTATAGTAGTGGCATGGTACAGTTATAGGTGGTTCACTTTGTTATAGGGAGCATGTATAACAAATTCAAGGTGTCAGAGAGTGGTTTGGAGTTATATGAGCTCATGGAAGCATGAATCTAGGTGTATTGTGACATATGAGGAATTTTTGGGTAATTGTAAGAGGTTTATTATTCATTTATTAAATTATTTTAGTTGATCCTAACTTCTAAAGTGAGGATTTGGCATGTAAACATAGGTAATTATTAGTGACTGGAGATATTGAGCTATGGAATTTACATTATGATGGTTATATATGCTATAGGGATGAGTCATAGTGCTGTAAGAAAAACTACGGGTGCTCATGATGTGTATTTTTGTAAGACATGGTAAAAAACAAGTGTATTTCTAGCTCAAATTGCAACTTCTGATGCTCGTTGCGAATAGTTTTCTATGCATGGTTAATTTTACCTTTTAAGGAAAATTATAAGGTGAGTTTAGAATGTTTCACAAAAATAATGAGGTTTTTTTATCATCAGGATAATATGAATGAATGTTAAGAAGGTAAAGTTGTCTAAAATCCTAGTTAAACCCTAGCTAGAAGTAGTTTGCAGAAAGTGAAGTATAATGACCCATTTTTTATCGCAGGTGAAAAATTGATGATTGGATGTTTTAGAGGACTCCTTAAGATATCCATAAATGTATGGTTGAGGTCACGGTGTTGAGTCGGCCCAACCTAAAAATAGCAGTTTATGAGAAATAAGGTTGTAGGACATATGGTCCAAATGAGTAGCATGAAAAATTGAATTTTCATGATTAATGGGAGTTTATATTGATGTTAATGAATTTTTAGGGCAATATAATATAGGTGCATTGTGCTTTGAGGTCTAAATCGGTTGACTAGTCAAAGGCAGTTTTGAGGTCTTAAATAGTAGGCTTCAGTAAAATGGATATATCTTGAGCTACATGTCGAGTTTTAAGATGATTAAAGTTTTTTTTGAAATTAAATTTGAATATATTTATAGTGATATATGGATTTTCTAATGATGAGGTCTTATGAAAGAGTTCCTAGGACATCCTTTGAGTTGGAAGTTTTTGGTAGTTCAAGACATGATATGTTCTAGTGAAAGTTTGGTGATATTTGAACCATGTTATGGATTGATTGATGCATCACCTGGAAAGTGAAAAGGGATGGATGAGGCATAAAATTAAAAATTTTGTAGGTCTTTACTACATGTATAAATTATTTTATGAGATAAACTTTGGAAATAGATTGTTTGATAGGTTGATTTAGTGAAAGCAAAAGTTATTGTGGTTTGAAGCGATGACTGTTTTATGGCTTATAACTTTCTTAGAAGTGTTATAAAAGATATTCAATTTCCAAAATGTGGTCACATTGCATGTTTTCCTATTTTAAAGTGATTTTTGGTCCTTATGAAGTTTCCAGAGTGATGTAGGGTGCATGAAATAGTGTTTTTGAAAATTGTAAAGGGAACTGGGCCCAGTAAATGAAATAATTTTATTGGTTGATAGTAATTGAAACTATATATGAATGTTTAATGATATTTTATTCATATATAATGGGTTTTGGGTAATGAAAAAGTATGGTACTAATGTTAGGAAAATTTTAAGATTGTGCCCAGGGGGTTTTAAGCCATTTTTGTCACATGAAATGATTGTTTGAGGTAGGCCTAATGTAGGAGCATCTGCTAAAGTCAATTCAAGTGCCATTTCTTATTTCATTTGGTCAATTAGGTGTGTGAGTCATGAAATAGAGAGAGGGTCAAGAGTATAGATTTTGAAAAATTTAATGAAGGACTTTTCATCCAAAATGTACTTCAAGTGGTAAAAGACATATCTAAGGGTGATTAAAAGTTTGTGAAGTATTTAAAGAGTCATACGGAATTTAAAAATTTGTTATAGGTGTATTAGGGGTGTTAAATGCTATCATCATCCTATAAATGTCATGTTAAGAGTCTTGTTGAGTCATGTTTTTGTCATGATTTCTAAGCATGTAGTAGATTCATTAAAGTGATTAAATGGTAAGAAAAAAGTAGTTACATGGTGGTTAGTTAGGGATGCATGTAGGGAAGTTAGAATATAGCATGAGGGAGTATGTTTTTGGGGGTTACTCCTCGTGGAGAGGATGAAAACAAGTGTGATGGAGGAAAAATACAATGGGGTTTTATGTAAAGAAGGATGAGAATATATTATGGATATGAATGTACAGTAACAGTAAAGGACATTTTCTCTCAAGTTCATGAGTGTATTAAGGTGTGAAATTATTTGATTTCCATTAAAAAAAAATTGTTACACATGTTGTTTATGTAAAATAATATGGTAAATGAATTAATTGATTGCTCTTAAGTCTTTATGGTATTGAAAGGAGTGTTCTAATTGTGTTAGGTTTGATTGTGTGGTGAGTATATTAAAATCTTGTGTAAGAGCATTATAAGAGACATGCTTAGATTCATAAAGGTTGAAAATAATTGTAAGATACTTTGTATACTATGTTTTCTCATGTAGGTGAGCGCATGAATAAGAATACCGAAAATATGACTATGAATACTTTCTTTCCCTAGTTTTAGATGAGTTTTCTATGAATGGGCCTGAGTAGGTAAAACAATAAAGTTTGATGTTCAAGGGATAGGACCTGAGAGGAAAATATTACATGTTAAGATACTCTAAGGTTTGAAGAATGAGATTGTTTCTTATTATAAATTTATGCAAAATTTTAAGGAGGATATGAAGTCTTGTTCTTGGAAATTTTCATGTTGCAGAGAGAAAGAATATCTTGAGTTAGTGATAGTGGGGAGAAATTACTTATTTTTTATTTGCTTCATGGTTCATTAACCTTCGATGCAATGAGTTTTTAAATGTACATAGTAATAAATGAATAAAACTTGAGTTTCTAGATAGTGGGATGCATGTGTGAAGTAATCAAGTGTATTTGAGGTTGGAATATATGTTTGTGTGAATGTATTAACTCATTTTTCTTGAAAAAAAATAAGTGAACTCTTCTAATCTGGGAAGATGTATTGAATTCATTGTCTTTTCACGTTCTGGGGGATAAATTTTCATCTAGTTATAGATAATCCATTCAATTTCAAGAGATAATGGTACAGAAGAAACAAAGGTATGTAGTCCATAACCATGCAGGTCAAATTTGGAATCTTATAAGGTAGTGAAAAGAAATTTGTGCATGTTTATATCTTCTCGGGCTAATTATACAGTCTCAGCTAGGGTTTAAGATTTAGAGCCAAAAACTTAACCTTTTGACCCAAAAATTTGTAGTAATCATCTCAAGGGAGTGTTTAAGGAGATTTCAAAAGAATTATTGAAGTTAATTGGTTTAAATTGAATATTTTCTTACCAGTTTGACTATGATTGTGCACATAGTTTGGAGACTTATTACAAAGCCTCACTCTACAATGGGAGTTGCATCCAACACTTGAAATAAACATTGAAACTTTAGGGGAAGGTGAAATTATTTAAAGGGTTCCCAAATTTCTACTCATTCTTTCCTAAAACCATCTATAGTAAGATTTATGTATGACATACATCTTTGTAAAAGCTAGTTGAGGGTTTGAGAACTAGAATAGAAAAAGTCTCAAAACTAGAGAACTAAAAAGATTTGGGTGGTGAGATTTTGCGAAAACTTTTTAAATGGAAAAATGAATTTTTTTAAATTTACTAGACCTACAGAGTATCTTTAGAAATCCAGGGGCATCAGTGAGGCAAGCTTCATTGTGTTAAGAACCTAGAAGGTGTGTAAGGGTTGATTTAGTGATATTTGATGCTTGCAACCATTTTGAGCTAACCTTTGGAAGGATATCAAGTTGTTTAAGGTGTTGAAATAAATGTAAAGTAATAATGATTATTGATGCATAAAAATAGGTAATTTGTCATGTAAACAAAAAGGGAATCTAGCTAAGGAAATTGACAACAAGAGGGAACTAGGAAAATAGAAGTGAAATTTGAAGAAGAGTGAATTAATTCATGTTTGTATAGGCAGTTGTGATGAGATGACATTGGTAATAAGTAGAGTAGGATGGTTATCTAGACCTCTTGATGTGAATTAAGACAAGAATAATAATTTGTAATCCTATTTTGGCTTGGGATGATCCTATGGAGCATAAATTTGAGAAGATTGTTGCTAGAAGCCACCTAAAATTTTGAAATAGATTGAGCTAGTTAAATGTGTGGATCAAGGCCAACCTAATTGGGTAACTTGTGACTATTTTATTTCAAATTTTAATTTTTTCCTTGATGTAAGGGTTGAACCAAAAGGAGAGAAATGTTTTTTCCTAATTTTGAAATTAGGAGAAGCATATAAAAACATGTTTTGGGTGCTTTTTGGAATGTGTTATGTGTGTCCATATGGAGCGACGTATGTAAAAGGTTTTTAGAGGTGTTTGAGCATGATTTAAGGATTATTCAAGTGTGTTGCATGTTGATAAAAATAATAATCCATGAGATCAAGTGTTTGATGATTGTTTAGAGAGTTTCAAGAGTATGTTTTGTGAAGTGTGAGATGGATATTGGATATCCACCAGTTCTGGCAGAAAAAAATCATAGATAAGAAATTTATAAGGTGGTTGAGTGGGTGCTTGATCAACTTGGGGGGTTGTAGCCTCCTTGTGGCGTTGGCACTTCATGAAATTAGGGGTTGGTGCTCCTTGTAGGGTTGGTGCTCTTCTAAACTAGGGGTTAGTGCTCCTTGTGGGGTTGGCGCATCAATTTTTTTTTAAACATATCAAAATAAGATTGTGATTCGATGGGTTTTATTCCCCTTCATGGTTTCCCTCTTATATATTGTATCTCTTTTTGATGATCTTTCTTATGTTTCTTGCACATATGATTGTTTGATGTATGCACACATTAATGGATGGTTGAATTTTTATGAGTATTTTTATATGCAAGTTTTAAATCTGAATTTAAAGTTTTTAAGTAATTATTCAGCCCCTCCCCCACCACCCTATTGGTAAATTGTGTTTCTAACAATTGGTATCAAATCATGACCTTCTTGAGAAGCTTAGCAACTTAAAGGAGATATTTTGAAGGACAATTGGGTGGTAATAATAAAAATTATCATAATGGAAATAACTCCAAAGATGATTATTGTTCTACTTAAATTGAAGCCAAGAAGTGCTTATAAAATATTCCTAAAATTTACTCTCCCCTAGGAGTTGTAACTTGTGAATTTGGAGAAGGGTTTAGTGATTTAGATTCAGATTGTGAATATTCATCTTAGACAATAGTAAAAAGGGAACTTAATCTTTCTAGAGATGATAATGAAAATCTTACATAAAATAATGTTGAAATGAAAAGAAATCATGAAGATTAGATTAATCTTCTTTAAGCCAAGTTAAACAATGAGAATAAAGAACATGATGAGATCACAAGGCATCTTAAGGAACAATTAGAAAAAGTTGCAGCAAGCCTTGAATCTAAAAAATATGCTCATGAGCATAGTCATACTATTCAAATTTTAGAATAAAAATGGAGGAGTTGTGAGAAATAATAAAGGTCAAAGATGAAGAATGCACTCATCTTAAATAACAAGTTTCTTTGCTCAATGATAAAATCAAGACCAAGGAGGATGAATGCATAAAGTATGAAATGGGCATGAAATATCTACATTCAATACTTGATCTAGTTTCAAGAAAACTGAAAATGTTTGAGAAACGTGCAAATGACCTAGATAATCTTAATAAAAAAATAGCACATGATAAGGCTAGTTTTGTTTTCAAGGAAGACCTCAAGGATAGTGAAATGAGGAAAAAGGATATGTTTGAAAGAAATAAAGATGGTGAACCAAGAACCAAGGAAGAAAAGAAAGTGACTCTCTACAAGGAAAATAAGAAAAAAAAGCCTATTAGGATACCTAATGCATCAAGGTATGAAATATCATTTAATGGATATTGTTTCACATGTCATGATTTTGGCCATAGAGTTAAAGAATGCAAGACAAGGTCTCTTAGGAATGGTGTAGGATCTTTTTATGGTGAATGCCATTCATATTGTGAGTATGTCCACAAAGCCAAGGATTGTAGATGGAATCTAGGAGTGTTTGAGCCTAGAAAAAGTAAGAGGATGTTCTTTAATAAATATGATCCTAAAGGTACTCAGTCAAGGGAATAAAATAGAGATGAGTTTGGTAAAAGTGTTGTATGTGAAAATTGCAATAAACAAGGACATGTTGCTAAGTTTTTCTTGAATGATCCACCAAGACATACTGATAGTTTCAAGAGAAATAATATAGTTGTGTGTTACATCTGCACTAAAGTTGGCCAAGTTGCAAGGAATTGTTATCACTTCCTTTTAAAATAAAATAAAAAGTTCTCAAGGTCCTAAAGTTCAAACTAAAGGAGTTTAGGGGCCTAAAATGTATGTTAATGGTCCTAGAAAGAAATGTGAACCTAGAAGATAATTTGGTGTCTCATCATTAGAAGATGAATATGAGAGAAGAAGTGTTTCTTAGTGCTTAGATAAAAAAAGATAACAAGAAGGAGTTTCTCAAGCACTTAAGGGGGCTTGGGACCTCTTCAAGACCTTATTTTAGGTCTTCTTGGTGATCTTATGCCTTAAATATTATTCTTGAAGGTGTATAGGTGCATATGAAACATTCAAGTGAGGGGGAGTTGTCTGATTCAATGTGTGACTCCTCCAAATGGTCAAGGTATGTGTATGATTTATAGTTATGGTCATGTTTAGTTCATGTTTATGGTTCTTGTTCAAAAGCATTGTCCTCTGACTTTAGTCACTAATGGTCAAAGTGTCATGTTTTAAAAGTATGTGATTTTCTTCATTATCATATGTCGTCCTTTATATGGGTTATGCATGTTCATAATCTCCTTTGGTGTGTTTCTTTTAGTCTCTGTGTGCTTATCAGTCCATCACAAGAAGACATATACGGTCTGTGAGAGGTGATTGAGTCTTGTCTGATCCTGATGTGTGTCATAATGGTTTGTGTCAAGTATGAAGAATTATATATCAAGTATGTAAAGTTTGAAAATGTCTGAAAAATCTAAAATAAGGTCATCATTGTACAAGAAAATAAATCTAAAGGATTTATCGTAGTCTTATTGTCTACAATGCTCAAGATATACAATTTTATGTTCGATATCTCTCGATATTTTTCAAAGTCTTAAGTTTGAGCATATGTCACTAAATAAAGTTTTGAGAATTTGTTATTCTATTATCATGACATTATCTACACTTGAAGCTTGAGCAGTTAGAGTTAGTAATGAACTTATGATAATTCATCTTTTCCAAGATGTATGTGTGTTTGTTTGCACTGTATCATGACGCTCTCTCCTAGTGGTCCAATCTAGAAAAATACAAAACATGTTGGAGAGTGTGTATGATAAGTCCAAATATATGAATGTTTAGAGAATAGATGATCTGAGTTAGAGTATCATTGTCTCACTTGGATACTTGAAGGGTGCATGATGATTTAGGACCATTTAATGTCTCCATGATGGAAATAAGGTCTATTATGTTTTCTCAGACTAGAAATTTAGGGGTGCGAGAGGTATTAAGAGTAAGATAATAGTAAGTATGTCATGATTCTACACTTGAGTCATGAAAGTATGAATGCTTCGCATTTACAAAAATCATGTGCAGTCATGACAATGCTCTGTATGGTAGTTTTGTAGTGTTCAGGGGTAGTTGAAAACATGAAAATCTACAGTAATAAGTATGATCTCATTCCATAAAATGTTTGTGATTTATTAAAGACTATGAAGTAAGGAAATATCTAGTTTACTACAGTGTATCAGGGGTTTGGATGAAGAAACACTCTATTGCTCCAAACAAGAAAGATCTCATTATCTTATAAGCATATCCCTTATAACTTGAAGGAGGTTGTCTTAAATTAATGAAGTTTGGTTCTCCAAGTTGTCTTTCTCTACTATAAACACCTACAGGTGTCATGAAGAGTATGTGTTCTTACAGGAATTGTGTCAAAATAATATAGAGGTTTCAGGGTACAAGCACTATGATAACTGTTAAATAATATGGTTTAGCCATCTACATGATTGATAAGGACTAACAATGACCTTGAGATAAGTGTAAGTGTTTAATCAAGATGATGCATGAGGTGAATTGAGAATGTCTAACATGGGTTTGAGTATGAACAAAGGCATAAACCAGTTTGAAGGTCTGAGAGACTCTACAAGTTGTTGGTGTGAATTAGGAGAGTAATTTAGGTATGAAAACAACAAGGATTTAAAGGTATGTCTATGATCATTCAAGCATTAATGTATGTCAAGAGTCTGTTGTTTTTAATCTATAACCTTAAAGAATTGTCAAAGGAAACCATGCTAAGAAGGACAAAAGGGGTGTAATTATCAGTGTATTAAATACTCTCCAAGAATGAAATAATTTTTGTGTTAATTATTTGAATTATGTGAAAGAGTCTAGATAAGTAATTCTTAGTATAAGTGATTTATGTATGGAAGATTGAATATAAGATACAAGAAAATAGAAGATCTTAGAACAGGTAAGAGGCGGAGTATAAGGTTCTACTTAAAAATATACTAGTATATAGATCATGAACAATGAAATGACTATGAAATAATTAAATAAAATCTAATAGCTCTAGTAGTACTTAAAAATTATCTTAACGGTATGAAATGTATTTGAAAAGGGTGCTGCTACAAGTAATAGTCAAGGCATCTTGATCTCGAAGATCAAAGGTATGTCAAAATATCCTTCATGATACTTTGAAGTGCATTCCATATAAGTTATAGTAATGAGTATGACCTTTGAAGAAGAAAATATGGATCTATCATCTATACTATGACTGGGAGTGTCTCTCTTTTTCTCAAATTTTGTTTCCTATAGGCCAGTAGGTTCTCTAAGAGATGTGTTAATAGTATATGAGAAGGAATACGATGTTTTGACTACTTCTTAAAGTAAAATAGGTGTGTTAAGTTGCAGAGAAGTGAGATTATTAGCTTAAGATGATCGTGATAAATAAAATGTTGTATCATGAACTCCAATAGGAGCTTGAATATGTACTACAGTGATATGAGACAGAGCTCTGACTAGTAAAAGGGTGTGTATGATCTCTTCAAACTAGGGGGAGTGCTTGGTTGACCCTCTAAGAAGATGAAGATAAGTTCTTAAGGCATTTTAGGTATGTGTTCGAGTTATACTCTATTAATTGATAATTTTTGGTCATTATATGTATTATCTCAGTCAAATATGATAGTGCAAGACTGATATTGTTG